>OY856412.1:1242068443-1242423443 GCA_963693085.1 Alisma plantago-aquatica
TAGAGAATTGAATGCAATACTAATGTTTAAGGGTTAAGGTTATAAAACCCACCTTTGAGTCTGATATCCAAGCTCCAAGCTCCATGACTCTAATGGTGGATGAAGTTCTAGAAATTTCCCAAGCTCCGTTCTTGAGCTTTTGGATGAACAAGTTGGCTAGGATTGGAAATCGAGTGAAGAGAACCAAGAATCAAGCATTGATTTAGGGTTTTCATCATGAATCCAAGGTGGAAGACGATCAAAAGCTTACCAACAGGTTAGAGTTGTCCTTATCCTGCTCCTGATCGTGGTCGACCAAAGCAAAGTGAGAAAAGAAATTTCCAAGAAAGGTCCTTAATTGGATAGGAAAAAGGATATGTATAAGGATTTTCAAGGAAAGAGAAAAAGAATTATTTTCTTTAAATTCTGAAATTGTTTCCACTACTTCCCCCTTCATTCCTTGGACACGAAGCCACCTTCATTGCCTTGCAAAACCTCTTCATTATCCACGAATTAATGGAAAAGGAATTAAGCACCTTAATGAATTTTATACTATTATCCAACTTTTAGTGGATAATACTTTTTATTATGATAATGTGAGTGGGCTTCCACTCAACCAAGATCTTTTTGTGCCATATAAAGGCACAAGCTCGTCCAAAACTTTGATATTTCATCCCTTAACTTTTGGTTGAAGGGCTCCTCAATTAATTTATTTCTTTTTGCATTAAATTAAATTAAAGTTCCATTTATGCTTAAATCTTGATTATTTTGATGTCAAGATTCTCTCTCCTCCATGATAATTCAAATGAGGCACCCCTCTCATTTTATTTTCTCTACTTGATGCCAAGAAACATGAGGGACCCTCTAGAGGTGATATTCTACATATAGAACCCTAGGTTTTGGGTAATTTGCACATTACACCAAAACTAGGTTTTAATGTACAAGAATTGCTCTACAAGCTTTATCTTGGTGCCCAAGCTTGTGGAAACCATACCACTACATCATATTCATTATTATGTTGTCTCAGCATTAGAGGAACATTTTATCATGAACAATTTGCAAGTTAACCCCTCAACTTGGGTAATTTGCACTTTAGTCCAAAATTAACAAAATAATATTTCAACATTATTCAAAAAGGACTGAAATTGAAATATAAGTTCCTCAAGAGCCTTAGTTACTTTTTAAGGATAAGATCAAGCATTTAATCAACTTTATTAAGCCAAAACACCTAGGGTTAAAACATACCCCAGGTCAGGGATGTTACACCTTTAGAGAGTGGATTTGCATCTGGAACACAACAAATCAGAATGTTCGTCAGAGGGAGACATCTGGATCATCTTATCTAGGGTTTTCATTAGATCTCTCATGTCCTCCTCATTTTATCTTCTTCCATACATGTATCTAATGGTAGAAATATGGGGTTAATCCCCTAGTTCCTTAGGACCTGGGAGTAGTCCAATTTCAAAATATATTTGACAGTATGATTTAATATCTATATTTCTCCTAATTTATGGACATAAATCTATGATTGCATCATGAATTGCCTATTCTTGATCACCATAGTTAACTTAGACTATTAATTTCTATGAGATAGGGATTAAGGGTTAGATAAGTCATAGACTTACATAGCCTAGACCGTACCCCGAGAGAGGGCTTACGATTGTGAAGGCTATAAACTAGTAGTTCCACTAAAGTGCCTAACTAATAATTAAATTGCTTATAGAGTGGGATTTATATTAGATTAGTTAGTGAATTTGTAACACCTAGGCCCACTTCCCAAGGATCTAGTAGGGTTTCAGGAATGATGACTGGCCCCACAGGCCACCACTAGCCTTAACTACTCACTTTGTCCTCACTCACACGCAAGCCAGGATAAACTTCCCTACTGGTCACCTATCCTAGGACTACTCCAGCTGACCACACTTAACTATGGAGTTCTTTAGTGATGGAATCCTTGAAAAGGAGGGCACCTTGGTGATATGAGTAGTCCAACCATTCCTTTCAATATCATTAAATATGAGGCCTCAAATCCTGGGATGTTACAATCTCCCTGACTTAGACTCATGATGTCCTCATCAAGGCTCAATATATGGCCTCATAATCTCATACTATTTTAATACAGACACATAATGGCCCATGGAAACCTAGCTCCCATCCACATCTACCAGCATAAGGGAGACTCCATCGCATCTCAGTGGATAGCTCTTTCCAACATGCCTAGACCACACGGCTTAAGATTGGCATGCTGCATGTCTTAATTGTGCACTTTATCCTCACTCATGCACAAGACAAGATAAACTCCCCCACTGGTCACCCATACTAGTACTACTCTAAGCTGAGAATGCTTAACTATGGAGTTCTTTAGTGATGGGTTCCCAAAAAAGGAGGTGTACCTGGGGGATATGGGTAGTCCAATCATTCCTTTTAATATCATTATATCTGAGGCTTCAAATCCTGGGACATTACAGAATTACACTATGAGGGTGGGTAATTCTTGTTACAGGTCCCTTGGTCCAGGGATTAGAATAAATGAATATTAATGAAATGATGTTAATTGCGGTGTGAACTGTGGTGAAACCATAATCCTAAGGAATCCATCCAAATTGTGATCACAAACCAATTGATTGAGTTCTCAATTCTTATAATTAGTTTAATCAATCAACTAATCACTCTTTTACTAGGTCTATCTAATTGAGTTACATTTAGTAGTAGTTTTTGGATTAAAGTTGCCCCGAGTTCAAGAGTCAGGCCTCAGAGGCCTATACTACTAGACATGTATACTTGCATTCACATGTATAGCGTTAGTGTGTCAAGTTTTTGGCACCATTTAATGGAAACGACAACTCCAACACTATAAGTATTGCAATTGGTCACTCTAGGCTACAATTTGATTTTTGTTTTCATCATTTTTCAAACTCAAATTTTCATCAAATTTAATATTGTCCAGTTCTCACATTTTTCCATTAATTGGTAGGCACTAGTGTATGGTTCAGACCAGAACCATTGATTATGAAGAATCAACTCCACAAGGTATACGCCCAGAAGAATTTTTTCACAAGGAAAAGGAGTATGATAGCTCTATGGAAAGACTTTTTCATACTCCACTACTACATGAGACACAACTAGACAAGGTAGATATGGGAGATGCTAATGCAAAAGTTGAGGACCAAACTGTCCGGAAAAAAAAATTAAAGCTTCATGAGCCGCAACATAGCTAGTGCTAATTTTAAATCAATCACTAAATGCGAGAAGCTATAAAATAGATCTAGGGATGGTGGCACTTGTTAAATTGCAAGCATTTCATGGTCACAGTATGGAGGATCTAATGTCTCACATTAACAATATGTGGAGAGTTGTGATATGTTGAAGATTGATAGGGTAGCTATGATTGTTATATATCTAAAGTTATACTCATACTCACTAGAAGATAAGGAAAATGCTTGGTTCTTAAGCCTTCCCTTAGAATCCATATACACATTGGAGCGAATGATAGATGAATTTTTTGAAAAGGTATTTCCCTCCACAAAAGACACATGACCTAGTTGGGTGGATCTATAACTTCAAGCAACATGCAGAGGAGTCTTATTCTGAATATTGAGAGAAATTTTTGAACAAGCTTAGGAAAGTCCCTCTTCATGGGATTGACCCCTATGTACAAGCAAAGACATTCTACTATGGGTTACATAATGGGGAAACAACCACACTAGATAGTGCAGGAGTAGATTTTTTTTTCTCAACAGCAAGGCATCTAGGAGTCATGAAATCCTAAAGAACATGGCCCAAGATCAGTAATGGGGAGAAGAGATAGAGACCCCCACAACTGTTAAAAGTGTCAGAGAGTCCACAGAGGTCACAGTGTTAAAAAAGAAGATGGACAACCAAGCTAGGAAATTAGATTAGAAATCAGGCATCTCATCTGGAGGTGAGGAAGAAGAACGCATGTATGTGTGATATTAGAACTATAGTGGTGGAAATGAATATGCATGGAGGAAGGATCTTAAATTCTCATGGAAGGATCGTAACAATTTTCAATAGGACCCATCTCAAACAAAACAGTCCAAGCTATAGTAGGGCAATGCACAACAATAGTATCACTAGGACAGAGGTCCTAGCAAGATAGACCACATAGAAGACACGATGGGCAAGTTGGTTAGTCAAAACAAGACATTTATAGGTCAAACACAAAGGGATCTATAGAATCAAGGGGCACATATCCACAACATAGAAACCCATATTTCTCATATAGCAACAGATGTAGCATCTTTGAAAAACCTAGGTCAGTAGGGATTTCTAGGAAATACAAACATCCCATTCATTAACCAGTAGGTGAAGGCAGTGTTACTCTATAGTGGCAAGGTGTTTTTGAAAGAACAGAAGGCAACTCTAGAGAATAATGACAAGGCAGGTGATACAAGAGCAGTGTCAACCAGTGATCCTCTTGAGCAAGACACCACACCACTGGAGAAGGAACCAACAAAGGAATCTTATGAGCCAAATGAAGTTATGAAGGAGTCTTATGTTCCACCTTACCAGAGACAAATAGTGACTCTAGTATCATTCCCTAACAGTTTGAAGGCAAATAAAGTTGACCATCAATTTAAAAAGTTTTTAGACATGTTCAGAAAAATTCATGTCAACATACCCCTTGTAGACACAATAGAACAAATTTCATCATATGGAAAAAAATTAAAGGATATAATCAACAAGAAAAGGAGGCTATCTAATTATGATGTAGTGGTATTGAAGAAGGAGGTTAATGCTCTAATATAGAGGAAACTTTCACAGAAAAGGCAAGATACATGCTGCTTTAATATACCATGTTACATTGGCAAAGTCAAATTGGATGAAGTTTTGTGCGACTCTGGGGAAAGCATAAATCTCATGCCCTTGACAACATTCAAAAAATTAGGGTTGAAGGAATCTAAGAAGAGAAACATGACCATACAATTGGCAGATAATTCGATGGTAAGACCAATAGGCATTTGTGAGGTTGTGTTAGTCAAGGTTGACAAATTCATCTTTCTGGAAAATTTTGTAGTCATGGAAATGCATGATGACCATGGAAATGATCTCTTCTTAGGGATACTATTCAAAGCTACAACATATGTAATTTTGTAAATGGGAAGAGGAAGACTGACACTAGGCATACAGGATACCACTTTGAAATAAAGCTTCCAGACTGTCAACAAAAGGCTGATGAGAAGGCACAATATCACATGTTGAAACAATTAAACAATAAGGTATCCTTGTTTTTGGGAAAGCCATTTTTGGACATCTCTCATGTCAAACTAAAGGTGAATAGGGGCATATTGGTGGTGGACATCATGGAGCATACTAAGCTAGTATCTTTGAAAAATGACAATTGTAGAGGCAGCATCGTCTGTTCTCACCCAAGCATATCCACAACTATCGATAGACAAATACATCATGAACTTGGTGGTTGATTGCGCACACTATCATTCACTTGAGTAATGTGCCCTTTTTCTTAAAGCAATGTCGTGCTTGTACTCAAAACACTATGAGTAGTTGGGACAGCCTCCACCACCATTGATCCCATCATTGTAGTGTCCACCTAAGTTGGTGTTGAAGCTGCTTGCTCTACATTTGAAGTACACTTTCTTGGCAATGAACAAGAAACTTCGTGTCATAATTTCATCCGCACTGAGTACAGAGGAGGAGGACCAGAGACTTGTTGTGCTAAAGAGCCATCAAGTAACATTTAGGTGGTCAATTGTAGACATGAAGCGGATATACCCTAGATTTTTCCAGCACAAGATTAAATCGAGGAAGGATCCAAGTCGACAACACAACCTCAGTGGGGTCTCAATGCCATCATGACAGAGGTAGTAAATAAAGAGGTAGTGAAGCCCCTAGCAGTAGGTATAATTTATGCTATTTCTTTTTCTAAATGGGTTTGCCCAACCCAAATTGTTCCTAAGAATGGGGGATCATTGTTACCACAAATTCAGTGAGTGAGTTAATTTCAAATAGGCTAGTGACTAGATGGCGTGTGTGTATCGATTACCACCGGTTGAATGTTGGCACACTAAAAGAACATTTTCCACTCCCTTTTCTTGACTAGATTATTGAGAGGATAACTAATGCTCTTATTTTTGTTTGCTAGGTAGGTCTTTTGGGTGCAATCAAATTTCTATTTAACCACAAGATCAAGAGAGTCCACCTTCACTTGTCCTTGTGGAACTTTTGCTTACCGTGAGATGCATTTTGGCCTTTGTAATGCACCAGCTATGTTTCATAGATGTATGCTCGCTATTTTTTTAGACATGGTAGAGTGATGTATTGAGATTTTTAATGGACGACCTTTTTGTGTATGGAGAATCATTTGAGGACTCTCTTGTGGATCTTATAAGGTTTTATAAAGGTGTGAGGACACTTATCTCATTTTGAACTGGGAAAATGCTACATGATGGTAAGTGAAGCATTTTTTTGGGACACAAGGTGTCCAATAAAGGAATAGATGTTGATTTGGTTAAGATCGAGGTGATCTCAAAACTTCCTCCACCGTCACCGGTGAAAGGAGTTAGGTGTTTATTGGGACACACTGGTTTTTATCGATAATTTATAAAAGATTTTCCAAAGATCGCCAAACCACTTCTGAACTGCTAGAGAAAGATGTCAAGTTCGGTTTTGATGTGTGTGCTTGAGGGATTTTGAGGTGTTGAAGGAGAAATTGGTCTCTACACCTGTGGTATAGGATCCAAATTGGATCCAACCATTTGAATCAATGTGTGACGCATCAGAATATAAGGTAGGAGCTGTTTTGGGGCAACACAAAGATAAAGACCTTGTTGTCATATATTATGCATCAAAAACTCTTACTGATGTCCAACTCAATTGCACTTCCACTAGAAAAGAACTCTTAGTTGTGGTGTTTGCTTTTGAAAATTTTTATCAATATTTAATAGGGGCCAAGGTGATAGTTTGGACTGATCACACAGCTATAAAGTATCTTTTGGAGAAGAAAGATGCCAAACCTAGATTGATAAGGTGGATTTTGCTTCTATAGGAATGTGATATAGAAAACTTAAGGTCGGGGCAAAAAATTGGGTAACCAATCATTTATTTTGGTTGGAAAGAGTGGATGAGAAATATTTAGAGATACCCATTATTGAAGAGTTCCCTGATGAACAATTGTTTGTTATGCGGGACAAGGACCCACAGTTTACACACATAGTGAATTACTTGGTGTGAGTTGAGATACCATAGGATTGGGGATGTCAGGAGAAAATGAAAATTTTCCACTCCTTGAGATTTTATGTGTGGGATGATCCAATTTTTCTCAAGCAATGTAGGGATGGCATTCTAAGTAAGTGTGTTTCTGAATGTGAGTTTGAGAGCATATTTGCACATTATCACTCCTTACCTATTGGGGAACACCAATTCAAAGGATGGTGTCTAAGGTATTAGAAAGTGGTTTTTACTAGACGTTGTTATTTAAGGATGCTTATAATTATGTGAAAAAGTCTGATGCATGACAACAAGAAGGAAATATATATAGGAGACACAAAATTTCATTACATACCTTTCAAGAGAAAGAGGCTTTTGACTTATGGGGGATTGATTTTATGGGACACTTTATGTCTTAAAATTCTAACATGTATATTTTTCTTGCAACAAATCATGTGTCTAATTGGGTGGAATCAATTCCAACCTGCACTTGATGTACACGTTGTTTGCAAATTTGTAAAAGATCACATTTTCTATAGGTTTGGGGTGCCAAGAGTCACGATCAGTGATGGGGGATCTCACTTCACAAATAGGAAATTAGGATCTTTATTGAGTAAGTATGGAGTGAGGCACAGTGTAGGAAACCCATACCATCCTCAGACTCAATCTCAAGTTGATATTTCTAATAGATAGAATAAGAAAATTAGAGAGAACAAAGTCTCAATGAGCAGGACCAATTGGAGCATGTGGTTGAATAATGCTCTCTGGTCATATAGGACAACTTATAAGATGCCTTGAGGTACCACCCTTTATATTCCATTCTATGGGAGAGCCTACTATTTACCAATAGATCCAGAACACAAAGCCAAGTGGGCTTGAGAAAGTTATATTTTACTTTATGATGCAAGTAAGAAGCATGGTTTGAACTTAATGAATTGGATGAGCTTAAACTAAATACCTATGAGAGTTATCAGATATACAAGGATAGGACTAAGAGTACATGACCTCCATGTTCTTAATAGGATGTTTACACTAGTACAAAAAATATTATTGTTCAATTCTAGGATGAATCTGCATCATGGAAAACTAGCATCCAAGTGGAGCTGCCCTTATGTGGTGGTTAAGTCTTTTTTGCATGGGTCAATTGAAATTAGCGATGATATTGAATCATTTTTGGTAAATGGATAGTATTTGAAACATTACTAAAAAGGTGAGTTAGTCTGTGAGGAGGAGGATTTGAAGCTCCTTGAGCTTTGTCAAGCTTTTGTATGACATGATTGTCAAGCCTAGGACATAAAAAGGGCATTTTTGGGAGGCAACCCAGTTTTATTTTTTGTTTTTGTCTTTTACATATTTGTAGGATTTTTCATTGTTTGAAGTTCACATTCATTTATTAGAAGTTACTTGATATAAAATAGGTATCTTGATCAGTTTTATTTGGTGTGCATCAACAGAAAAGTCGGTACCATCGACACATCCATCGGTGGCACTGAGATGTGCATGAAAACCAATAGCAGTGTCTATAATAATTTTGGTACCATTGAACACTAAGTTGATGGTACTGAGTTTCGGTCAAACATGACAAGGGAGTCCAAACATATTTTAGAACCACTGACACCATTGTGGGTAGCACTGAATTCTTGAAGACCAAAGTACTAATTCCTTAAAGAAAGTCAGTACTACTGACATTAAAGTCAATAGCACATATACTTTGAGAGAGATCTAGGTTTTACATATCGAGGGGACTATTCAAGGGAACCAAGGAAGAAAGACCAAATGATACATCTTGGCACCACCGACCAAAAAATCGATGGCACAAACATTTTCTTACAGACACTACCCCAAAATGACTCAATATCACTGACACACTCGTCAGTGGAACCAACTAAAAAAGATCAGAATGCATGGAAATCAATATTAGTGACCGAGAATGATCCTATTTGAAGGTCAATGGTACCAATCTGGTGAATAAATTCAAAAGTTGGTACCATCGATGCATCATCAATACTATCGACATAGAGCAATATGTGTTTAATGACATTGACAACCATGATCTATCAATACCAATGGATGATATCAACACATGTGGATCACAAAACATCTCAGTACTAGTGATGTCCTTATCAGTGATACCAACACAACGTGCTAGGGAAATTTGAAGGCTATATATGGAGAGGCATCAGGTGTTATTCAAACACACCCACATCACTTCCCTTGCATTCAAGAAGGCAGCCAGTTCTCTATGACGCCCCATGTCTTCATTGAGCTCTTTTATCAATCCCCATTCTCTCATTGAAGTTCATGGCTTCATGGAGGTCAGGTTCATTAGCAAGAGGAGCCAACCAAATCATACAAAAGTCGACACACATGGCTTTTTTCAATGAAGATCACAAAAAGCTTTTCTCCAACATGATGAAGAGAGAAATCATACCCATGTGGTATGGTAACCAAACCTTCCTTAACGATGCAGGCTTTGCTGAGACTCTTCATCGAGTCTTCATTGGGCAAGGTATGATGGGTAATCACACATTATTTGGTGATTGGCCCACCTATAAGAAGGTCATCTATAAGTTCCTAGCATCCTTGGAGGTATGTTGTATCCTCAAGCATAGGGAAGGTTGGGAGGAAGGATGGGTGCACTTCCGCCTCTACAACAATGTCTATCACCTCACACTAGAAGAATTCAATGTAGTCTATGATTGACTAGTAGGGGGCATGTTATACACCCTTAACAACTTCCAACTTCATCTGCACATGGAGGCTTTTAACGGACCTTCCACAAGGTTTCATTATCAACTGCCATCATTCGTTTGTGATGGATATAGAGCATCCATTTGTACAAATCTTGCATCTCTATATGAAGAACACCATCTTTGCCAAATCTACACAAGGGAAGGGGAAGGTGCAATAAGCGGACCTCTACATCCTCTGGGCATTCTTGACACAAGGGAAAGAGAAGGTATATCTCAGTTCATTATTTCTATAACTCATGTTGGCAGTGAAGAGGCATGTTCAATGGAAAGCCCTTATTAACTTTAATGGGCTCATCACACTACTTGCCCTACACCTCCACCTGGATATCTCCACTTCCAATGCCTTGAAGACCTCCTCCAAGTTAGACTTTAAGCATTTCAAGAGGACCCACCTTGTGAGTAAGTGTGAGGGAAAGGTGTATGCATGTTGCATAGTGGACGATCAATATGTGAAAGGGCTCTCTCTGATCCCATCTTCCACTTGTAAGGGGTGTGAGTCTTGAGATGGTCTGAGGAGGGTGTAGAACTAGTGATAGAGGAAGAGGATGACCCTGAACTGGAGCAACTTAGAGAGGCAAAAACTAAATAAGTTGACGTAACGATGGCATTCACTCAGTGACGGGTTATATACTGGGGTCCAAGGAGAAATGTCGCATCCAACTCTTCCACTCCATCACCTGCACAACCTAGAGACTCTTTTTCCATGGAAGGTATGTATGGGATGCTGAAATTGATTCAGTAGAGGTAAGAACAGCAAGAGACCACCTTTTTTTAAGGTAAAGGTCATAGCATATATTAAAAAAAAAGCAAACACCTACTTTGGCGAGTCATACAAGATGTGAATACGAAAGAAAATGTTCTGCTGGGTGAAGAAAATGAGTGATTTTTAAATGGTTTAGGGGGAGGCACCCCTTAACAAGCCTCTTGTAGAACTACTCCATAAATTTTCTGAGAAAGGTGCAGCTATTGGACATAATAAAATCACTGATATTGTTGCAACAAACTGACCCCCGTTTCATCATCCACCATGGCCTTCAGGTCGCAGAGAAAACGGGCTTCAGATTCACCTTCTTCGGAGTCCTCCTTCCCATCTAGGACCTGTTTACCTGCACATTGAGAGCAAGTGGAGGTATGCATCTATTTGTGAGATAATATTTTGCCTCATTTTCAGAGTGTTGTTGAAGATTATGTTGTTTCTCTCAAGCCAAAGGTTCCAGCTGATGATGATGAAGATGTCGTTTCCCCTAAAGGAGTTGTAGTGTCTGTTTGGTGTAATCTGAAGGGGAAAGGTAGCTGATTTGAGTTCTAACTGGTAATTTTGTGTGAAGTGTGAGATGATGTTTAGTGAGGTGTTACACTTGAATAAGATGTGTTCTACCGAATCAGAGTCCGATTTGCATAGAGGGCATCTGGAAGGACCAATGAAGCCCTTCTTGGAAAGGTTTTCTCCAGTAAGAAGCTTGTTGTGAAGGAGCAGCCAAAGAAATGTTTTGTGTTTTTGTTGCCATTTTTGTTTCCATATTTTTGTGGTATGTGGGGAAAAACCTCTGAAAGATAGGTGGGTGTAAGCTTTCTTAACAGAGTAGGAATTGCCCCATCACCAAGTGATGTTGTTTGATGAATTGTGTTCAAGTGTCTGCTTTAAGGCACAGAGGTCGTCAGGTTTAAGATGCATGAGAATGCATCTTTTGAGAGAGTTTGTTCTATTGCTGGTTAGAAGGCGGAGGGCCTTGACAATGTTGATCTTGAGGAGATTGTTTGGGATGGTCCAATTTGTGTGCATGTTTAGAATAGAATTTTTTTCAAACCAGGGATCGTTCCAGAAGGTGATTTTTAGGTGGGAGTGTGGAGGAGTGTTGATGAGTTTGGTTATAATTTGGATGTTTTTGTTTATGTATTTCAAAAGGGGTGAGGCTGGTTTTTTTGGAACTTTATGCTAGGGAGGGGATTTTTGATAGTATTTGTAGTTGATAAGGCTCGACCATATTTTTGTTTTATTTTTAACCAGACTATTGATTATTTTCATTATGAGGCAGAAGGCATGGGTTTCAATGTTTATTATACCCCAACCACCTTGGTCTAAAGGGGCAGCAATAGTTTTCCAATTTACAAGATGGTAATGCTTTCCAGAATTTGTGGATGGGTGGTAGTTATTCCAGAGGAATTCCCTTCTCACTTTGTCAAGGAGTGTTTTATTTTTGGATGGAAGGGGTATACAACTCAGGTAGTGTGTGGTGATAGGAGTGATGAAATTGTTAAGAAGAGTAAGCCTTCCCGAGAGATTTAGAAAGTTATTTGTCTAATCAGAGAGTTTTTTATTTATTTTCCCTATGATGGGAGACCAGGTAGAATTTGTGATGTTGTGGGGGGTAATTGGGAGTCCTAGGTATTGAATGGGGAAGACATCAATCTTACATCTAAGGAGATCTCTGTACCTTTCCAGGATAGATTGCTCAAGGTGAACCCCAAAGATGGATGATTTTTGGAGATTTATTTTAAGCCACAAAATGTAGGAGAAAATGCCTAGGATTCTGAAGATATTGAGTAAAGTGGCATCCTCTGGGGAGGAGAGGGTTATGGTATCATCGGCAAATTGTATAATGTTATCTTTGCATTCCTCTGGTGAGTTAATGAGGCCACTGATTTTTCCAAGTTGTATCATACGAGAGAGGATGGTTGTGATGATAATAAACATGTAAGGGGAGAGGGGGTCACCTTGTCTGAGGCCATTTGAATTATGAAAATAACCAAATGGAACTCCATTTATGATAGTTGAAAAGTGGTTTGTGGATATGCAAGCATGTATCCATTTGACCCATTTGTGTGCAAGAGACCACCTTGGTAGAGATTCATGGCATTCAAGGGAAGCTTCTTCAACAACAACATGCAATTTATGACAATGGAGCCTTCTCCTAGCCAATCGGGTGAACAAGCATACTAGACTATAGTGTATTGAGAACTACCATCAGCCGCTTTATGATCACTATTGTAGTCAAGGCCAGTTTTCCACTTACCCTCATCCATGAGATGCCACCTAGCCATCCAGTTTCACCGACACATTCTACCCACCAGATCTGAACATGTCGCTGGCACCATTTGATCCACCTCAATTCTGATTGAGTACTTCTATTCCACCTCTTTGGTTGGACTCTAACTATGAGTTCATAGTTGAGTTCAAGCTTAGGAGGTGTTGGAACAGCTCTATCTTTATGTTGTTTATTTAGTTGTTTTAGTTTTTCCCATTTCAAATTTTTATGATCCATAACTATCTGGTGTAATCGTGAAGTATAATTATCATGATTTATGCTATCATCGTAGTGTGTGCCTTTGTAATGAAATCTAACAAATTTGAGAAAAAAATCATATCCTTGAAAGCTTAGTTGCAAAGTCTAAAGGCAGCACCATCTAGAGGATGTATATGGGTATCCAGTTTGAGGAAACTTAAGATGAATGAAAAGTCTTAATTATCCAAGAATTTATGATGACGATGGGGTTTAAGCCCAAACCGACTAAACAAGTAATGGGGCCTTAAATGAGATTTTTAGAAAGAAACTCTAAGGTTACTATGTACACAGGTTAGTAGGAAAGGGACATATCATAGTTTAAGATAGACATTGTCTCTTAGTCATGTGATTCAACCCACCTTTCGTGAAATTTTGTCCACCACCTTAAGATCACCAAGTAACCCAAAATTTCCCTTTTTGATGGCATTGCATGGCATGACAGAAGACATGATAGCTAGCTTTTATTGCATTAGTTAGAAAATAAAAAATAGACATAATTGAATGTCAAGTAGTTGCATAATAAATTTCATGTAGATTGCATATTCTTGTTGCATCATTCTTCCATCATGTACCTATGTTTCTTCCTCAAACAATAAAGTGAAAGGATATGAATCCATATCCCTCTGAATGAAAAAAAGAAAAATCTATGAGTTGTTTTCGGAAAGCCCGAGCATACTTTTCATGCTAAAATAAGAGGGCAGAAAAGGAAAAAAATAGTAAATAAGGAGGGAAAAAAGGATGCCTTGAACTCAAAAACTAAATTTTTCTTAAGGAGGAGTGATAATAGATACATGTATGCATTCTTTTACTCCACTCTCATCAGTCAAATGAGATTTTCAGTGCATGCATCATTGCACAAAAACAATAGGCATTAGGATGCATGTATATCTTATTTCCTTAATGATAGGTTGATCATGTTTTGTTTTTGCATAAATAATTCATATGTTACTTGTAAATCTTATTCATAGCCACCTACTTCATTCCAACCATTGCTCTTTATAGTGTGCCACATATATGATTAATCCCCTCGTTCACTCCTATAAGGGTAACTTCTTCCAAATTAGTTTGGTAGGAAGATAAGATAGATAGGGAATCGCATAGTGCATAAAGAGAATGTGTTATTGACTATGATATTAATTTCTCTATTAATAGTGTTTCATTTATCTATGGATGGATATATCTGATGAGCATTTTTGGTCACTCTAGAGTAGTTATTGGTTCAACTGTTGGTAAGGGTTGGTTTGGGACCGTCGGGTGGGGGTATTTGAGAAATGTAGTTCATATTGTTTGTCCTCTTTCTGACTTATCTCAAATAGATCTGAAGGCAATCTTTCTCGATGGTGAGAAACATTCAATCTTAGGGTATTCTGATGCACTAAATTTAAGTCACTTTTTACATGCTATTTTCATATGCTTTTTTTGCTTATTAATTGATAATTTCTATATCAGTTAGGCATAATTCATCATTACTATCCTATAAAACCATATTACATCAAATATTATCTATGTTCACTAAGTTATATTGATATATCATGTTTAATTGGACTTATGTTTGATATATATTTCAAGTGATTTGAACAGTTCTGAGTCAGCTTGGTGCTACCGACAGTCATGTTGGTGGTACTAACACAAAGAAAAAGAGCTAAGCTTTATCAAGGAGTTTTGGTGCTACCATCCTCATGGTTGGTGCTACCAAGTTTTGGGACAGACACTTCACTAAAGCATCCCGGTGCCACCGACTTTTGTTGGCAATACTGACATTTTTATGAAGGATGTTCCAGAGAAGTCAGAAATCAGCTCGGTACTATTGACATCTTCGTTGATAGTACTGACACATGTAAATACCCAAAAAGTTATGAGATATTTCAATGCCACTGACTTGTTGGTGGTGGTACTGACTAAGTGCATCCATGGGAAATCAAAGATGTCAGTTAATCTAACTGTCACTACTTAATGACAACCTGAGACCCTCTTATGACCTAAGAGAAGTTCAGATAAACCTATTATTGTTGTTCTATTCCATTGAACAAGAGAACAAAGATGGGAGAGGATAAAGAGGAGGAGATTCCTGAATGACTCAGGCACCTTTAGAGAGTAGATTTACAATTGGAACGTAGCAAATCAAAACATTTGTTAGCGGGAGTCATCTGGATCATTTTCTTCAGGGGATTTCATTAGTTTTCTCATGTTTTCTCATTTTTGCTTCTTCTATCCATGTATTTAGTGGTAGAAATCATGCAGGGTTAATCCCTACTTCCTTTGGACCCGAGGGTAGCTTGATTTTGCATTGTATTTGACATTATGATTTAATATCTTAAATTCTAGACATAAATCTATGATTGCCTCATGAATTGCCTATGCTTGATCACCGAAGTTAATTTCTTAAATGATTAATTACTTCAAGAGAGGTATTAAGGGTTGGATAAGTTGTAGACTTACATAGCCTAGACTGTGCCTCGAGAGAGGGCTTACGGTTTTGAAGGGTATAACCCAGAGGTTGTGTTAAAGCACCTAACTAATAATTGTATCTCTGTGAAAGTGAGATTTATATTACATTAAGTAGTGAATTGTGCTACAAGAGTGGGTAATACTTATTATAGGTCTCTTGGTCCATGAGTTAGGATAAATGAATATTAGGGAAATTATGTTAATTGTAAGGTGAACCATGGTGAAATTGTAATCCTAATAAATTCATCCAAATTCTGATCACAAACCAATTAATTTAGTTCTCAATTCTTGCAATTAGTTCAATTCATCAACCAATCACTCTTTTACTAGGTCTAACTGATCGAGTAATAGTTAGTAGTAGTTTCTAGATTAACATTTCTCGGAGATTGACATTTGGGCCTCATAGGGGTATACTACTTGACACAAATACTTGCATTTACATGTATAATTTTATCATGTTAAGGATCCATCTAACTAAAAAAACTTTCACAAAACTAGTAGGCATCATAAAAAAATGTTCCTACAAGGTTTGGAAGATCCTTCATCGCATGTGACATTGTTGTGATAGACACCGTCAAGGACTCCTATTGTCCTATAATCATTGGATGACCCTTACTATCTACAGGAAGATCCTTAGACGTGGAAACAATTCAAGTCGTAAAAACCAAATCAAATTTAGAGTTGAAGAATCTATGAAAGGTCCATCCATGCTTAACTATGTGTATTGTTTCAATATCAACAATCAACTTTGTGTGGATGCCCAAGAGAAAAATGGCATACTACATCCTTTAATGAGGGACCTAACAGACCAGACCTCTAAAATTAACTAAGGTCAAAAAAGTATTAGAATATCTGGATGCAGACAAAAAGATGATATAGTTGTAGAAGATTTAGAGATTGAAATAATTAATTATACTTCTCTAAAAAGAACTATAGAATCTAAAGAAGCATAAAAACCCATTCCTACGTTGATACAACTCCCATAAGGTCTTAAATATGAATTCCTATATGTTGAAAGGAGAAATCATGTTGGTAATAAGAGATTGTACTGAGTGGATAGTTGAAGATCAATGCGCTTAGGAGAAGGATGGGATACCGCCTAGGGTTAGGCGGCAGCGGCCGTGGTCGCAGAGGAAGAAGTAGTGGAAGAGGAGGCAGAGGCTGATCCTTCTACACATGCTCGGGAGAGAAGTCTTCAAGCCCTGATGAAGAAATCGATGGCCACAACACCAACGCATCGGGTAGCAATACACCAGAATCATCAAACATCCTCTCCTATAAAGACGTCACGATAGGTCACAAAGCATCAGATCTGCTCAAGACCGTCTCCCCAGACACCCTTTCGTCTGACGACATCCATGTGGACTATAGTGGAGCCCTTCCGACCCTCACCATTAACCCTACATCGCTACCACCCCTGCTTGAGCCATGGCAACACACAGTTATTGTCAAGTTAATTGGCAGAAACATTGGCTTCCAAACACTCATAAACCGTCTCTCCATACTCTAGGATCCTACGGATTCCTTCAAGGTGATTGATCTTGAGATGGGTTATTACATTATTCAACTGGCCAATGAAGTAGATTTCATCAAAGCAATGACCAGAGGTCCCTGGACCGTGTTTGGCAACTATTTGTCGGTGCAATCATGGTCACCGGACTTTAGGCCTTCTAAGTCAATCCCCCACAAGCTTGTGGTGTGTCTACGTGTGAAGGACCTTCCAGTTTATCTCTATCAGAACATGCTTCTTGTTTGTATCAGTGACTTCGTTGGAAAGAAAATCAAGATAGATGCAACTACAACGGCTGGTGATCGGGGCAAGTTTGCCCTACTGGCCATTGAAGTAGACATAAAAAACCCTTGTTGCCTACTATCTTTCTCAATGGAGAGAATTATAGGTTGGAATATGAGAATCTACCTGTAGTTTGTATGTGATGCGGATGGCTAGGACACGATGACAAAGTGTGTACCTATGCACAACCCTTCATCCCCAATGAAGCCTCCTCATCTACTACAGTAGACCTCCATGGACCATGCACGTACATAGAGGCAATCCATGCCCCAAAGCTAGTGCGCTGACAACCCCTAAGAAGATTGCCTCTAATCAAAGTCAAGGCATCACACCCCCGCATGAAACATCCAATGGGGCTGATGCCTGACCAAAATCAACTACCACAGAGTCAGGAAACAACGCCATTGATGGTGATGACTCAGACTGGAAAACGGTAGTCAGTAAGAAAAACAAGAATAAAGTCCTCCCAAACTGCCAAAGCAACAGACGTCACATTCTCAAGATGCAACAAAGACCAATACTACCACTCAATCTGATACTGCGGTCATCTTAATTGATGATCAAATGTCGGAAGGCAGGAACACAATACCTAACAATGGTGAAGTCTTCCACTTTGGCGACTCCATCCTGCATGCTGCGGAGGATCAACCTCCGAACAACTTCAATTGGGGCAACACCTCTACCACTAATAGTGGTGTTATCCTGAGAAATAGAAAGATTGTCTATCAAAATGTGGTGGTTAGCCCAGGAAGAGAGCGTAAGAAAGGGAAGCTTGCTCAACATGTTGGTAACCTATAGTTCTCTGACACTAAGAAACATCTCAATTTCAATGAGCAGATCCAGGACATGGAGGTGGTGGAACCAGGCCCAAAGGATTCAGCTGGAGTAATTGAAGGGGTAGAGGACGGCCCAGAAAAAGGTCTCCTTGCTGCTATTCAGTAAACCCCCCTTTCTATTCCACCTTGTCTGTTTAAATGGTAAACGTCATTTGTTGGAATGTCCAAGGAGCTTGCACCAAGGATAAAATATGTCTTCTTAAATAATATAAATAGCAAAATAGGTTATCCATTTTAGTTTTGATTGAAACTATATGTAGTGACAACTCTGCTGACAACGCGATCAGGAAAATCGGTTTCCCTTCCTCTCATCAGGTGGAGGCACTTGGTTTTTCTAGGGGCATTTGGATCCTTTGGGATGATGCTAGATGTCATGTGGACATCCTCTACAATCATAGAAAATTTGTACATTGCAAAATTAATTGTGAATGGTGTGCTATTTTTGTGTATGGAAGTCCCTCTCCGTCGAAGAGGAAGCTCCTATGGACACGGCTTGTGGATATCTCCAAAATAATCAACGAAGCCTGGGATGTTCTTGGCAATTTCAATACTATGCTAGACATTTCTGAGAAGTGAGGAGGGAAACACTTTGACCACCATAACAGTCGTGCCTTTCAATGCAACCTTACAAAGCACCGACCTAGCAGAAATTAATATGTTCGGCCATTTCTACACCTTTAAACGCCAACGTCTCCTGGAAAGATTGGATAGAGTTGTCTCTAACAATCTTTGGATTGCATCTAAAGAAGGCTTCCAAGTTGTAGTCTTGCCTCGACTACACCTTGACCATAACCCCATTCTGGTGTCAACCTCAAATGCAACAAAAGAAGGTCCAACAATTTTCCAAACCAAAGCAAGTGGGACGATCAATGAAGATTTCAGTCGATCCATGATGCCCCACTGGGAAAATCCAAATCCTTCACTAAATATCTACACCATTTCAAGCTATTGGTACTAAAGTGCGAGAAGAATAATCACAAGAAAAAGCACAACCTAAAAAAGTCCATTACTTCCAAAATGTCCCACTGTCAGATAATTGATAGTCATTATCCAAATATTAATAATGATCTTCTATCCATTAGTTTGCAAGAACAACACTCCAGAATCCTTCTCGCCGAGGAACTAGATTGGAAACAAAAGTCACATATCAACTGGCACAAGTGTGGAGATGACAATACAAAATACTTCCATTCCTATGTTAAAGCTCGCAGACATTCTACAAAAATATGTAGACTACGCGACAATTCTGGAGCATGGGTTGAAGACAAGGGAGCCTTGCAACAGCTCATCCTAGACCATTTCTATATTCTCATGGCACAGTGTGACAGCCAGCCTACTAGCACAGAACAAATCACTTCTTTTATTGGCAACTTTAAAGCTTTATCTCCACAAGCATCCAAGTTCATTGCTAGACTTCCTGGGTATGAAGAAATTAGTAGAGTGGCTTTCCTCATGTTTCCGTCTAAGGTGTCTGGTCCAGACGACGTTCACAATGAGTTTATACAATCTCAATGGCTGAATGTTGCCCCCTCCATAGTGCTAACGGAGTAGAAAGCTTACAACAATGGAAAAGTCGATGACGATCTTGCTAAATCTCATATGATTCTTATTCCTAAAACAAAGAAACCACAACACTACTCAGATCTGCGACCTATATCTTTAAACAAGTCATGCTTTAAGCTCATATCAAAAATTCTGATAGAACACATTAAGCCTCATCTTCCGGACTGGATTTTTGAGAATCAATCTAGTTTCATCCCTGGTCGATGAATAAGGAAAAACATTCTACTAGTATAGGAAGTAATACATTCCATGAAGCTCAAGAAAAATGGTAAGAAATGGGTTAGTATCAAGCTAGACCTATCCAAAGCTTTCGAACGTATGGATTGGCACTTCATACATGAAACTCTCATGAAAACAAGCATCCCTTCCGTCACTATTTCCCTTATTATGGACATCATTACATCGGGGAAAACTTCCATTATTTGGGAAGGGACTCCTCTACCTCCATTTAAATCTGTAAGGGGAGTTAGACAAGGAGACCCCCTTAGCCCATATGTCTTTGTTCTATGTATGGAAAGACTATCTCAAGCAATCAATGAAGCTGTAAACAATAACTGATGGAAGCCCATCAGGTTAACCAGGCATGGAACTCCCATGTCTCACGTGTTCTTTGCATATGATATTCTTTTAATGGCACAAACTGACCCACAGCAGGCACATACCATTCTTGATATTATGAACAACTTTAGTACAACTTCTGGACAATCCATTTCCAATGATAAATCTTAGTGCTTCTTCTCAGCAAATACATTGGCATCCAAATAATGGATGATCTGGGTAGATACCTTGGCATTCCTATCCTTCATTATCATATCAACAAAAGCACGCATCAACACATTTCCACAACCATCAGGGAATGGATGACCAGTTGGGTAGCCTGTCATCTCTCAATGGCTGGTAGAGTGACCCTGGCTAAAGCCACTCTACAAGCTATCCCATCTTATACTATGCAAATAGTGAGGCTCTCTCCTTCACTGTGTGATGACATCAATAAGCACATTAAGAACTTCATTTTGTCTGGGGGGGAGAGATAAGAAGAAACTCTCTCTAGTATCTTGGGGAAAGGTAAACACTCCCAAATCTGAAGGAGGATTAGGCATTAAGAATGCAAGAGACCAAAATAATGTCCTCATGTTGAAAAATGTGTGGCTCTTTCTAAACAACCACCCTGCCATTTGGGTGCACATTATGCAGGAGAAATACATCCGCAACTCATAGGCAATAAACAAACCATGCTCCTCAGTTTGGAGCTTCATCGAGCAGAATATGAAGTCCATCACTGATGAATGTCACAAAACTATCAATTTCGATCCAGAAACCAATGTTTGGGGGGATAACTGGCTCAATGGTACCTTAGTCATGAAGCTAGATCCGAACTGGTCTATCCCACCTAAACTAATCGACCTGCAAGTCAGCTCCCTAAGGCTCGACAATGGAAAATGGGACTTCTCTTTCATCAATGCCTTTATGCCACCTACTGGTAGCAATATCATCTAATATATTCCTCCTCCTACAGGTGATTCCCTACCTGACTGTTGGGTCTTTCTCCAGGACACCCTAGGCAACCTCACAGCCAAGGCAGCATATAAATGGATCAGGCACAACAACTTTGACCCCATACAAGGAACTTGGAATGACATCTGGAAACTAAAAGTCCCCAAACGCATAAAACTCTTCGCATGGCTGCTTCAGCACTGTGCCCTTTTGACTAATGTGAAGAAGAAGTGAAGACACCTAGACGTGGACACTATATGTCCAATCTGCAACAATCATGAAGACACTCTTCTGCATTGCCTCAGGGACTGTACTACAAGTGTGGCCATATGGAGGAACTTGGGCACCCCTATCAACTCCTTCCTCACCCCTGAAGACGAGTGGATATGTTGGATCATCTCACCTCCACAAACTACCCACGATACTGCAATTTTACACCTGACAGCCTGCTGGCATATCTGGAACAGTAGGAACAAACAAATCCATGAACATGTGGTTTGCAATATTCAAGCTCAAATTACTTTCATTAAGGAAAGATCACAATTCATCATACATGCCATGGATCCTGCCCCCAACAGCTTTAAGCCATCTGTGAAGCATCTCACACAGTCGAGCATGGTGGACTTTGTTCTTTTTGTTGATGATGCTTTCAAGAGTGATATTGGGAATACTGGCATAGGCATCCATATTGTTGATAGTCATGGTAAATTTGTCGTCAGAGAAGGTATAGCTCTGCACGCCACCTCACCTCTCCATGTTGAGCTACTAGCAATAGCCACTGCCTCCTCCATCTATGTGGAGCGTCACATGTCAAACTCTGTGATCCTATCTAACTTCAGTTCATCAATGGACCTGGTAAATTAGACGCAGTGTACCTCACCGAAGCTCCAATAGGTTTGGAGGAAATTTTGTGTCACTTAAGAAACTTTGAACCATGTCTCAATTATGTATATTCCCAGAGATTTGAATCAGGTTCCTGACAATCTTACAAAAAACTCTCTTCTTTCTCACACCTTTTACTCTATTCATAATAATAGGCCATCATGGCATCGTGATGTACTTGATGTCAACCTCACCTTATTTTGGCCTGTTCTATAGCACAGGATGAATTAGAATTAAGCTCTGGGTTATAAAAAAAAAGGAGAAATCATGTTATCATTAACTTTGCTCTGTCTTAGGGGTAGAAAGAACTACTCATGTCTAAACTAAAATTGAGAAGGAAAACTAGTGAATACTCTATGGATGACATCGGAAGATTTAACCAAATGATATGTATGTACAAGATTCACTTAGAAGAAGATGCCAAATCTCTGGCTCAAGGAAAAAGAGGATTAAACCAAAGCTTGAGGGAGGTTGTGAAGAAAGAAGTCATCAAAGTGTGTGATGTTGAAATCATATACGCCATGAGCAACAACAAATGGGTAAGTTATTTCTCATGTTACCCAAAAGAGTGATTTGTCAGTCATAAAGGGAGACCATGGTGATGAAACTACAACATGTATTGTAACTGGGTGGAGGATGTGCCTTGACTATAGAAAATTGAATTCAGCCACCAAGAAATTCCAATATTCCTTACCTTTTGTCCATCAAGTGTTGGACTGTCTAGCCCACCACTCTTAATTCTACTATCTCGATGGTTATTTAGGCTTCTATCAGGTATTGATCCACCTATATGATCAAGAAAAGGCAACATTTACCTACTTCTATGGTATGCACACTTTAGACGTATGTCATTTGGTTTATGCAATTCACCTATGAATTTTTAAAGGTATATGATTTCCATATTCTCTGATTTTCTTTAGGACTTTATGGAAGTCTTTATGGATGATTTTTCTATATATCTCACAAAATTTTATAAATTCATAAGGAATCTCTCTCATTAACTGAAGATATGTGAGGAAAAAGCATTTATTGCTCAATTGGTAAAAGTGTCATTTCACGTTACAAGAAGGAATAGTGCTACAACACAAAGTCTTTGATAGAGAAATAGAAATCGGTCAAAGCAAAGTTGAAGAAATATTCATACTTCCACCATCTAAGTTAGTAATTGGTTGAGAATCCTACCGGTCATGCATGATATTATAGACTTTTCTCAAAGACTTCTCAAATATTTCCAAGTCATTATCAAGTTTTCTTGTGGAGGATGCCTTGTAATTTTGATGATAACTGTCTCAAGGAATTTAACACTCTGAAGAATGATCTATAACAACACTCATAACTCAAGCACTACACTCAATCAAAATATTTTGTTTGAGTTGATGTGTGATGCAAGTGATTATGTTGTAGGAGTTGTCTTGGGAGAGAAAAATACTAAGAAACGTGATGTTATATATTATTCTAGCAAAACTCCAGATCAAGAACAAGAGAATTACACTACGATAGAGAAAGAAATTATAGCCATTGTCTATGCCTTTGACAACTTTAGGCCATATTTAATGGGGACTAAGGTGATTGTTTACATAGATCACAGGGCGACAAAGTATCTTATGATGAAGAAAGATATGAATCTAAGACATTTGAGATATGATTTCCTCCTATGAGAATTTGATCTTTAGATCATTGATAAGAAGTGGCATGAGAATGTAGTAGACAATAAATAATCAGGGATCTAACATGAGGAAAACCCTTCTCTGCCCATCAAAGATATTATCTTGATGAATATTTAATGTTAGAAAAATATATTGATCTACTGGTGTTGTAGTTTGTACACATATGAAACTATTTGTCTTGCCAACAACTATTTCCTGAAATTACCTACAATGAGAAGAAGAAGCTCTTCTTATATCTCAAAAACTACTATTGGGATGACCCATTTGTGTTTAGGAGATGCACTGACAAACTCTATATGAGGGCATACCTGAAGAGGAAGTGCCAAAATTACATGAATGCATGATTTATCATATGGCAGGCACTTGGGAGCAGATATAATTGTGCATAAGTTCTTCAGTCAGGGTTCTACAAGCCAGCTTTGTTAAAGGATTCTCACACTTTTGTGAATTCTTGTAATGAATGTCAAATTACTTGAAACATATCAAGGTGCAATGAAATGTTGATATATGACTACATGAAGTTAGCATTTTTTGATATGTGTGGAACTGAATATATGGGGCATTTCCGTTCATCATGCAGAAATAAATACATTTTGGTTGCATCTGGTTACATATCAGGTGTATAGAAGATGTAGACACTCCCACTTGTGATTCTAAAGTTGTGATAAATCTTTTAAACTATGTCATCTATATGAGATATGGGGTTCCTAGAACTGTCATTGGTGATGGTGGATCTCACTTTATTAAAGGTGATTGAAGGCACTCCTGAGGAAATATGAAGTAATGCAAAATGTTGTTACCTCGTACCACACACAAATTATGGGAAAGTTGAAGCATCTAATGGAGAGATCAAGTGAATACTAGTAAAAAAAGTTGGTAAGTCAAGAAAAGACTACTTCATCAAACTTGATGATGCACTATGCGCATATAGAATAGCTTATAAGGCACCTATAGGGACCAATCCGTGTAGGTTGATATAAGGGAAGGCATTCCACTTTCCTTTAGAATTGGAACATAATGCCTTTTGATATATCAACTTTCTCAACAAGGATCCAGATATGGCAGGGGAGAAAAGATTTTATAGCTCCAAGAACTTGAGGAGATGAGATTTTAGGCCTATGAAAAAGGCTGTATCTACAAGAAAAAGGATCAAAGTGTGGGCATAATTCTCACTTGAAGAGAAAGGATGGTATAAAAGGAGACAAAGTCCTTCCATTGGATTCTTCCATCCAATTGTACCCTAGAAAATTAAGATCAAGGACATCAGTGATGGACATTTTCTGTGTAAAAAAAAATGACCTTTATAGTAAATGGACATAGAGTGAAGAGGGTTAAGCATTCACAAGAAGAGATGATTTGCAGCTATATGGACCTTTGACCCAACCATAAAGAATAGAGGAAGTCAATCTAATGACTCAAAATTAGCTCCCCTTAGGAGGCAACCCAAGATCTCTTAACTTATGCAATATTAAACTTTCACTTTTTCCTGTTTTGATAGCTTAGTATTTTTTACTGCATATATTCTAGTTTTTCACATTGCATACAATCTTGTTTTAGATGAAAACTTTAATTTGTTAGTGTTATTGTGTAGAGAATAAATTGTAGTCACTAACATGAGCATTCATGTGATGGATGACATGACAAACTGACAATGTACAACCCTTTTGACAACGAAAGAACTTGGGAACTGATGAAAATAGCAAGAACATCTTCACTAAGAAGGACTTTCATCAATATACAAAGAGCCAAACTTCCATCAACCCCTGAATAAAAAATTCATATTGGTCGACATGGTCCTAATCCCCTCTAGTGCACTAGACTCAGAAAAACAATTAGAAGTCATCATGTGGTGTTTCATTGGTGGATGTCTAGCTATTCCATAGGAGGTCACCTTGAGTTGACTTACCACTGAAGTTGTTACTCACAATTCCATCAGTGTACTACAATCTAGATGGCCATTAGCATTTGTTGGCTACACAATTGGTGTCGGTTCAAAAGAACATGGATTTTCATCAGAGGAAACACACATGAGATTTCATCAGTGGGGAGTGAGTGATTTTTCATTATTCCTTAGACATCGACAAAGTGATTGGGTTCCACAACATCAAAGTAGATAAATCTACAACAAACTTCTATTTTAAATTTGTACAACCCAATATATTGCAAAGAGGATTATAATTCTAAATCCCTGCTCCATCTTAAAACTTAATTCCTGCTTAAATCCTCTCACCAACTCTCATTGAGCCATATCTTAGAGCCTTCACTGATGGAGTGTCGTTAACCTATCACTGTCATAAACAACCAACAACATCGATCACCCTAACTGACACACTCTCGTGAATGTCCGCCATGCTCAGCTCCACTGACGTCAAGTTTCCCCAAATCAAGAAATAGATTTGGGGGTCCATAGAATAGATCTTGATGACAATCGATGTTGTATCCACAAAGACAAAGATTGAGGATCAATTGTGTGTTCTGAAAAAAAAAAGAGAAATGAACTCCTAATCACAATGCATCACCGATGCTCATCCATCGGTCTTCAGTTGTGAGTTAAGATGTTTGATTCTAAAGAAAGTGGGGGCCCGTTCTAGGGAGTAGATCTGGAAATTTTAGAGAAGGTACTCAAGTACCTCATAGATAACAAAAATAACCCCACTAAAGAATAGTTTGTGTAAGGAGTGGGACCCGAGAGGGATCCACTCCCTACTAAATCAAATAAAAAGGAACATCCCATAAGCCAAACACCACTATAATTTTTTCACAAAAAGGGATGATAACTTATTTATTCAAAATGTATGCATCATGAATCCAAATGTAGCAGTAGAATACATAACATCTAACTATTACAAAACTAGATAGTGTCACTATCCTTCACCATGTAGGGTTATACATATGAAAACTAACTATATTAAAGGATTAGCAGAGGATCATCTAACTACCTCAAAACTGTCTCCAAAAGGTTCGACTACACCTGATGTCCTGGTTTAACTTGGTGAACTTCTTATTGACCTACACCTGGGGTAGGAAGTGTACTCCAGCAAGAGGAGAACAATAGATATATCAACAAAATGCTGGTATGAGCATATTAAATTGAGTATTGATTAATATTATGAAATAAAGGATGTCAAATAAACAAGTCTCCCATGGAAAAAGGAAAGGACTACCCAATTGGGCATAAAAGAATATGAATTCAATAAAATGATGATAAAGAATAAGATACTTCTTGCCTTAAAACAAATCACAATAATAATATCACAATTCATAAAAAGTTTCATGGTGAGTAATAAACAGACTAGAATATACTAAAAAGCAGGGCATGAACCCATATATATTTCATAGTGAAAGAAAAGAGGACTAAAACTACAATGTCAAATAAATTTAATATTTTGCAGGGTAATAAAACCAAATGCACGGAAGGGGAATAAAACCTAATGCCTAATATCATAAGTGGAAGGGGAATAAAACCCACTCATTGGATGGGAAATAGAACCCAGTGCCTAAATACCAAATATGACAAGGGAATAAAACCCAGTGTCTATATGGTGTCACTACTTATAGTTATGACTAGTCAATCACCCGTGCAAATAGTGTAGGCAAGATAAAGTATAGTCAAGTTCTAGATAAAGGATGAAATCATCCAATTAATATCAATGGGGCCATAGGACTCATAAGTAGGCTATCAAACATTTCTACAATTAAGATACTTCACATGACCACAAAAGTCCACAACTTGCAAATTAGGATTCTACAAGTATTAAGATGAACAAGATATAAGTAAGATTACAACATAGATCAAGAGTTCAAAGTCATTAATATTAGACCCAAATAGGTCATCAAGTCAAGAAAGAGACATTTCAATAATAAGATATTTCAAAGAGGCCCAAGAGAGAGATAAAGGAAGTAATTTCTCAATATGACTCATGGGGGGTGCAACATACCTCAAGAAGTCTACATATGCCCAAAGTCAAAATACTAATTCCATCTCAGTTCAAAAGCACCATGTGATGTGATCATCAAATATGGTATAAGAAAGGCATCAAAGGCCTCTACCGGAGCCAGCCATGATGATTTGGTGGGGTGAGAGAGTTTGACACCTACCATTTTGAAGAGTTGATGACCGATGATAAAGGAGTATCCATGGGTGTATCGGAGACAAAGCATATTATCAAACAAGTCCTTGGTAGGATATTATATAGGTTAGCATGCATGGGTTTCTTTGAGGAGAGGCATGGCAATGGTGGGTAGTAATCGTCTATGATTTAGAGAGTGCATATTGTGGGGTATATATATTACTATCATCAACTAATCAAATATGATATTGTAAACGCAAAAAGATAAGGTAGAAAAATAAATACATCAAAATGTGAATATAATTATAGGAATGCGTGAGAAAGTAAGGAAACGTTAATAAAAGAAAATGAGGAAGAGATAGTGGGAGCAGATTTTAGAAGAACAGAGAGTACCACACAAAAAAGAAAAAGGAAATAAAATGTGATAGGAAGAAAATTGGAAATCAAATCAAACATGATGTATTAAATTAAACAATTAATAATTAATGTTTCCAATTTATATTCTCTTTGAACGATTTATTTGAGGGTCTAAACAAATTTCAAATAAAGTAAATATTGACAAATAGGTTAATTAAGTCATGTAGAATTCAAAATTTATATTAGTTTTCATTTTTGGAATTTCAATATTTAATTTACTAAATTTGAATCCTTTTAGAATTATCTTGTTAATTTATTTTATAATTTGTTAATGGATAATAGTAATATCCAAGTTTGTTCATGGACACTAGTAGTATCCAACTAAAATATAATTTAGCAATTGGACCAATTAATACATGAGAAATAAATTTAACATTACTTTCTTGTTTAAAAATTGTATAGTGGATAATTTCATATACATGAACATTTTACTTACTATATTGGGTTAATGTGATCCTTTCAAAATTATCCACTCATGAGAGAAATAGAGAATATCTTATATTTACTAAAGTTCCTCAATCACTCTTCATGATCCTCAACTATGTTTATTTCTAATTTCTTTCAGATAATAGTAACTTAGTTTCCCAATATATGTTAATTGCTTCCTTAATATTAACAACATCTCTAAAGATAATTAAAGAGGAGAAATTGTATTCTCTTACTTCTTTCTATGACTAACATTTACATATAATTATTATTACATACAAGTGTGATGCTATTATTTACATATGTATTTATTAATGTGTTTCTAAAATAAATTCTGGATTTTATTTCTTTTACGATAATATTTTTCTAGATTTAACATGCATGTACAACATTGTTTCCCTTTATGTTACACCACAATTTTATTTGTTACAACATCACATACATTTTATACATATAATCCATACAAGTTGATTTACATTATTCATTTAATATATTAGATGTTTTTGTTTAATAATAAATTCAATATTTTTGGCCTTATCTTTCTTTTTCTTTTTTTAGGGAATTTGAGACATCCAAAAACTCCTAAAAGATGTGAAACTTATCCTACAAGCAAACTTGAACATGACAAAAATGGTTTTACAATTAATTCTTCTTGTTGTGGTTGTTTATCATTTTATTTAATATTTTGGGCTTTAATACACATTCTCTCTCCTAAAATACACTAGGATAGATAAGTTTGTCCAAATAAGATGAAAATTCACACAGATTAATTTTGGCATGTAGATTTCAATATTGGAGATTAATTTCTACTATTCAAGATGTTTAATAATATATTTAACACTTTTCGTTCATATTCTTGTTTTCTTTTCCAAATAGATTTAAAATAGTTATCATTATGCAAATAATGTGAAACTTGGCACCCAAGGAAATTAGGACTCAAGGAACATGTTTTTATTATTATATTTTACTTTTGAGATTTCTTTTTATGAGATATGGAACTATTAGAATTTTCAGCATATTATCATTATTTTTATTATCAAGACTTACTTTATTGGGTCTTAATATCTTCAATATATTTTTAAACGACCTATATATTATTATTTTGGATACAATTTTACATTTTATGTCTTTTTCATATTTATTTAAATTATATGACCGCATTAATATTTATGGACATAAAATTATCAATTGTTACTCCAAAGCAAATTATTCATTTTGTTAGTCATCATGTTAGTAAAGAAAATATATGTAGCATATTTCATGATTTTATTTTCATGTTGGCATATAAGTAAGTTATTATATAAATGTGTTTTAATTTTAATTTTGGGTCAAATATAATGGACTAATGTCACTAGTATTACAATAAAAAAATAGGGTAGGATTTTAGATTCTGGTTAGTTACAACACTCCACCCCTTAAAAGGATTTTGTCCTTGAAATCTAAATCATTCATGTATTATCAATCACCTATACTCCACCCCTTAAAATATTTAGCCTAATAAGTCAAAAAAACTATAGGTTCAAAGGGTCCATCAATAACTCATGTACTTTATCACTTTCAACTTCAAGGTACTAGGTATAAGCAACATATGAAAAAGGTAAACATCCTAAGGGAGATAAGATTGAAATAGTTAGATAATCGACTACTAATGGCTCTGATACCATACTGTAAGGAATGCCATGTGAGAGGGGATACACTCCCTACTAAACCAAATAAAAAAGGAACATCCCATAAGACACACAACACTATAATTTTTTTCGCAAAAAGGGGTGATAAATGATTTATTCAAAATATGTGTATCATGAATCCAAATATAGAAGTAGAATAAGAAACATCTAATTATTACAAAACTTGATAGTGTTACTATCCTTCATCACATAGGGTGATACATACGAAAGCAAAATATACTAAAGGATCAGTAGAGGATCATAAAATTGACTCAAAATTGTCTCTAAAAGGTTTGGCTACACCTGATGTCCTGGTTTAACTTGGTTAGCTTCTCCTTGACCTACACCTAGGGTTGGAAGTGTACCCCAACAAGAGGAAAAAGGTAAATATATCAGCAAAATTCTAGTATGACCATATTAAATCGAGTAATGAGCTATATTATAAATAAAAGGCGTCAAATAAACAAAGCTTCCCATGGCAAAAGGAAAGGACTACCCAATTGAGCGTAAAAGAATATGAATTCAATAAAATGATGATAAAGAATAAGAGACTTCTTCCCTTAAAACAATATCACAATAATAATATCATTATTCATAAATAGTTGTGTGTTGAGTAATAAATAGACTAGCATATACTAAAAAGTAGGACATGAACCCATATGTATTCCATACCAAAGGGTAGGAGGACTAAAACCTCAGTGCCAAATAAATGTAATATTTTATAGGGGAATAAAATCTGGTGCACGGTAGGGGAATAAAAACTAGTGCCTAATATCATAAGTGGAAAGGGAATAAAACCAAGTGCCTATAGGGGAATATAACCTAGTATATAAATATCAAACATGACAGGGGAATAAAACCCAATACATATATGGTGTCACTACTTATAGTTATGACTATTCAATCGCCCGTGTAAATAGGGTAGGTAAGATAAAGTATAGTCAAGTTCAGATAAAAGATGAGATCATCCAATTAATACCAATGGGGTCAGAGGATCATAAATAAGATTTCAAACATTTCCACAATTAAGCTACTTACCATGATCACAAAAGTCCACAACTGGAAAATTAGAATTCCACGAGTATTGAGATGAACAAGACATAAGTAAGATTACAACATAGATCAAGAGTTCAAAGTCATTAAGATTAGACTCAAATAGGTCATCTAGTTAAGAAAGAAAAATTTCAATAATAAGATACCTCAAAGAGGCCCAAGAGAGAGATAAGGGAAGTAATTGCTTAATATGCTCATGGGGGATGCAACATACCTCAAGAAGTCCACATATGCCCAAAGTAAAAACATGAATTCTTTCTCATTCCACAAGGACCCTGTGATGTGATTAGGAAACATGGTACAGAAAAAGCATCGAAGGACTCCTTTGGAGCTAGCCGTGATGATTTGGTGGGGTGAGAGGGTTTGAGACCAGCCATTGTGAAGAGTTGATGGACAATGATACTCAGGTATTTATGGGTGTATAAGAGACAAAGCAGATGATCAAACAAGTCCTTTGATGAGTATTATATAGGTTAACAGTTATGGATTTCTTTGAGTAGAGGCATGGAAGTGACGGGTAGTCCTTGTCTATGACCTAGAGAATGCATATCTTGGGGTATATATATTACTATCATCAACTAGTCAAATAGGATATTGTAAACACAAAAAGATGAGGGAGAAAATGAATACATCAAAATGTGAATACAATTAGAGGGATGAGGGAGAAAGTAAGGAAAATTTAATAAAGGAAAAAGAGTAAGGGAGAGTTAGAACAGGTATCAAAAGAAAAGAGAGTACTACATGGAAAAAGAAAAGGAAAAGGAAAATAAAATGTGATAGGAAGAAAATTGGAAATCATATCAAATGGGATGTGTTGAATTAAACAGTTAATAATTAATATTTTCAATTGTATATTCTCTTTCCCAATTTATTAGAGGATTCAAACAGAGTCCAAATAAAGTAAATATTGACACATAGGTTATTTAAGACATGCAAAATTCGAAATTTACATTAGTTTTCATTTTGGAATGTTCAATGTGTCATTTACTTTGTTTGAATCCTTTTAGCATTATCTTGTTAATTTATGTTATAGTTTGTTTATAGATACTAGTATTATCCAAGTTTGTTTATAGATACTAGTATTATCCAAATAAAATGGAATTTGGCAATTGGACCAATTAATACTTGAGAAATAAATTTAACATTACTTTCTTGTTTTAAAATGTATAGTGAATTATTTCATATACATGAACAATTTACTTACTATATTGGGTATTTATGATCTTTTCAAAATTATCCATTTGTGAAAGAAGTAAAAAATATCTTATATTTACTTATGTTACTCAACCACTCTTCATTATCCTCAACTATGTTAATTTCTAATATCTTCCAAATAATAGTAACTTACTTTCCCAATACATGTTAATTGTTTCCATAGTATTAATAACATCCTCTAAAGATAATTTAAGAGGGGAAATTGTATTCTCTTACTTCTTTATAGTACTGACATTTACATCTAATTATTTAGTGCATACAAGTGTGATGTTATTATTTACATATGTATTTATTAATGTGTTTTTAAAATAAATTTCGGATTTTATTGCTTTTATGATAATATTTTTGTAGATTTAACATGCATGTACGAGGTTGTTTCCCTTTATGTTACACTATAGTTTTATTTATTATAACATCACATAAATTATACATATAATCCATACCAGTTGGTTTATATTATTCATTTAACATATTAGATGTTTTCTTTTAATTATAAATTCAATATTTTTGGCCTTATCTTTCTTTTTCTTTTCTCAAGGAATTTGAGGCATCGAAAACACCTTAAAGATGTGAAACTTAGCCTAAAAGCAAACTTGAACATGACAAAAATTAATTTACAATTAATTCTTCTTGTAGTGGTTGTTTAGTATTTTATTTAATATTTTGGGCTTTAATATACATTCTCTCTCCTAAACTACACTAGGATAGATAAGTTTGTCCAAATAAGATGAAAATTCACATATAGACTAATTTTGGCATGTAGATTTTGTATTTGAGATTTATTTATACTATTCAAGACATTGAGTAAGTTGTTTAACACTTTTTTCTCCTATTCTTATTTTTCAAACAAAATTAAAATAGTTGTTATTATGCAAATAATGTGAAACATGGCACCCAAGGCAATTGGGACCCAAGGAACACATGTTTACCATTATATTTTAATTTTGAGATTTCATTTTATGAATTATGGAACCAATAGCATTTTTGACATATTACCATTATTTTTATTATCAACACTTACTTTATTGAGTCTTATTATCTTCAATATATTTTTAAAGAGCTATATATTATTATTTTTCATGAAATCCTACATTTTACTTATCTTAGGATTTATGTCTGTTATTTCCATATTTATTAAAAATCATATAACAACATTAATATTTATGGACATGAAATTACAAGTTATTACTCCAAAGAAAATTATTCATTTTGATTTAGTCATCACATTAGTAAAGAAAATATATGCAACATATTTCATGATTTTATTTCATGTTTGCACATAATTAAGTTATTTTATAAATATGTTTTAATTTTTATTTTGGGTAAAATCTGATGGAATTACCTCACTAGTCTTTTAATTAAATAATAGGGTAGATTTTAGATTCTGGCACAGATTGAGATGGAGTTAGAGAGGGATAGCCTGCAGAGCATCCTGGCCCCCAATCCACTAGACTCAATTTACAAAAGGGAAGCCTTGTATCCTATGAATATGTACCATTGGAAGATGAGGGGAAGAAGAAGAGGAAAGTAGTAAATGCATCTTCTAGGATCCCAACAAGGAAGAAGAGCGAGGTAGGGAAAAAGGCAAAAGTAGAAGATAAACTTAAAGAAGTTGAATAGCTAGAAACTACATCGGGAGAAGTTATCCAACAAGTAATCCCCATTGAAATTGCAGAAGAACCATTGGTAGTGGTGCTCCATAATGAACAATCATTGCCTACAAAGAGGACATGATAATTAGAGAACAAGTTTGTCCGCAGAGATAAAGAACAATAGAAAACTATGAGGATGTCATGCAAAATGGGATATTTAAAGCAACAAGATATCATTGTGATAAGTCTCTAGAGAGTAGAGACACTAGGAATATACACTAGGTTAAAACAAATGTTGAACCAAGTAAATCTATTTTAGGCGTGCTTCTACCCCCAAAGATCCTACATTGAACTAACCCTAGAGTTCATGTCCTCATTGAAGAGATACTATTAGAGGAAGAAGAGGCAGAAAGAGTTGTGGGACCCTACAAGATGGCAGTAAGATCATTTAACAGAGCCATTTTCTAACTAGATGTATGTTGAACAAGATTTTTTGCAAATTGGATGAGCAAGATTCTACCTCTAAAAAAGGCAAATTTGGTAGAGAAGTCAGAGGGTTTGTCACTGACAAAACATGAGAAAAGTTGACTCAAAAAACAAAGAACAAACCTAGGAAATCAAAATCATTCCATATGCCTCCAAAATCATGTAGGTCATTCACAAGATAGTTGTATGTGCAATATTTGCAAGATCCAACATAGGAAACATAACAATGGATGACCTACATATCCTATACGCATCATGGAGAAGAAATTGGTCAATATAGGGCACTTATCAATTGATAATTAATTGTTGCAAGTGGCCCAGAAGGTTCAAAATAGTTATACATGGGGATGATAACCATGATAGGAAACCATCTAGTCCACCCCCACATCCTAAAATGTTTTACCAAAATCAAGGGGGTTATATATGTAGATTTAAGTAATTTCTATCCAGCCAGTAATCATTATGAAGTGGGTAAATACTATCATAAGTTTAAGAAAAAACACTATTAACCCTCCTAGAGATGAGAAATTATGACATCAACAAACTCACCATCTTTGTGGATGAGATATTAAAGATGATATCAGGACTAAAACATGGAAGGATGAGGTACAGGAAAGCACAACAGCCCAAACGCAGAGCGAGTCTAAAGAATATGATGTCATGGAACAAACTACAAAGATGACCCAAAGGAAGTAACTAAAATTAATGATCTACAAGTCTACCACCAAGGAGTCAAAGGCCAAAGAAACTATTAATGCCCAACATCACCTAATTGTAGCCAAAGGAGGCTCATAAGAGAAATAGAAGAAATAATAAAAAACCAATGAGGTCCAGATGATCGAGATTGTTGAATCTCTGAGAAAATAAAAACTTAAATAGTTCAATATAATTGTGACACCATCATCATAGAAGATGGAGATGATGAAAGAAGCCACAATGTTTCCATCTTGAAATGAACATGTGATTGTCCTTCCATCTGAAGTAGTAGCTTTGGCAAATCTAGCACCACCGTTGCAATAGACGCACATGCCCAATCTAGAGGAGGAGCTTGGACGACAATGTGACTTCATGCTAGATCATATTCTAAACTTCTCAATAAAATCATCCTTATATTCTAGCCTACAATCTCTAACAACACAAGAATGGAACCCCTCCCATAGTTCCTACATCAACTTTTGGCTTGCCAACACTAGATGATAGAGAAAATGCCCACCATGGTAGTAGAACTAGAAAAATTGTTCAGGAAAAGTGACACGAGGTGGAGAAAACACAATGAAATGAAGAAGAAATGGCACATGAGGAAAAGACTGAAGCACAGGGAGCCGCCATTCTAGCCTTCCTCATGGTTGATGTTATTGGTGTGTTGCCACCTAAGAGCATTGATCCATCATTATCCCTAGTAATTAAATAAAAGAAGCTCAAATATGCATATAGTAAGAAAGCTAGATCCCCTCTCAAACATCAACTCCAACTAAGTGTTGATCATTGATGAGCCCCTTGTGGCAGAAAAAGAGAGGGAGGATGCAGTAGCACTTCCACTTAAAGTTTCTCCTTGACCAATCCATGAAAACCAACCCACTCAAGAAGCAGTAGGAGACATAAAAGAAAAAGTCAAACCTACTTAGAAAATGTCATACATGAGGCATTCCAACAAGGAAAACATGACAACCAAGTTTGGGACATAGTCAAAGTATAACAAAATAAATAATGGATAATATAGAAAATATTATCACATCAATGCCATCCCAACTGATGTCTATGCCATGTACCTACAATTCAAAAAGCTGAAAGGGCCTAATCTAATGAATATTGCAACAACAGACAAGGTCACAACAAGATCTAAATCATCAGAAGAAGATTAAGAGGGGATGCACAATTTCTTCAATGACACCTCTACAAGAACATCAAGCCCACATGTCTTCCAATCTTAAATATGGCAAGTTAGACAAGGTATACACCTCCTCCTTTCCCAGGTAACAATGAATAGTAAGGACATAACAATCATATCTAGGGCATCCTATAGAGATATTCACATCTTAGCATATATCCTCAATGATGACCTATCGGGAGAGGACATCATATACATGACAAAAGGTATTATTTGATGAGAGAACATTTTATGGGAATATTCAATAGGAAAGCATAGGTGCATGCATGTATATTCAAGAACCTTTTCCTGACTACCGTCAAAGAATTCCTAGAACCAAAGAAAGAGAAGTTAGTGTTCAACGACCACTCTCACCAACTGCCATTTCAAAAGCAACAATGAGGCACCTCCAGTGTGTGATCTACAAGAGGTGGTAAATAGGCTACAAAATAGGTTTCTTACGTTACCATTTGAGAACAAAGACCATTGGATCCTAACTGTAGGTGACTTATATAAAAGAAACATGGTGATGTACATGAAAGATCTAGAGGGAGTGTGAATAGAGATTTTGACACTTTAAAAAACAATTGAAAACTTAAAGAAAATAAGGAGGAGGAAACAAGGAAGACACTTCGATTTAGAGTGGTTCCAACCTTTGAATCAGAGTTTGTCAGTTCACTACCCAAATGTTTCCAATTGAGATTTTGAAAATGATTTATTTTATTTACCCCACAAGAATGTTACAACAAAATACAATCACCTTACACCTCCTTGAAGTAGCCTACACCTTGAAGTAGGATCCACCTCCTTGAACCAGCCTTCTTGAAGTAACTTCAACCCCTTGGAGTAGCCTTCACCACCTTGAAGTAGATCCACCACCTTGAGGTATCCTTCACCTAGAAGTAGCTCCAACCTCCTTTGAAGCAACCTTCTTTAAGTAACCTTAAGCAACCTAGGATCAACCTTGACCACCATGAAGTAGATCCACCACCTTGAGATAGCCTTCACCTAGAAGTAACTCTAACCTCCTTTGAAGAAGCCTTCTTGAAGTAACCTCAAGCACACCTTGGAGAAGCCTTCCTTATCATGAAGTGGCTCCAACCAACCTCCCTCAAACAACCTCATATACTTGGAGTAGTCAAGGAGAACAATACAATATAAATGAAAAAGATTGGAAGAAAGAAGTACTTAACCAATGAAGTACAATGCCTTGATTCGATCAAACTTTTATTACAGATTTAAGTCACCAAAGTTAATTGTAAACGAATGATTTTATTTTCAATAAGCAGTTCTGAAAGAACTACTTTCGGTCAAACTTTTTGTCAACCGAAAGACTGCTCGGTCAAACTCTTTGTCGATCGAGATGAAGTTTTGTAGATTTTTCGATGAATGCAACATTTTTAATATAAAAAATTATATCATTCTCATTTGTTTTATTTTGGATAACACAAATAAGCAGTCAAAACATAAAAATATATACAAGTTAAATCTTACTTTAGTTGAGATAAGACATTAAGAATTTCAAAATGAAATTTAGGTCAAATCTCAACTAATATGTCCAACATTTCTAAGTTGGAGGTTTTGGAACCCAAACCAAGTCAACATCCTTTTTCTTGTATGGACAAGAAAATGAATAGTGCCCAAAATGCAGACAATAGTGACAGCAATGTCATTTCTCTTCTTAGCATTTTGGTTATGTGCTAGATTGTTTTTGGGTACATAAACGATCTTGGATTTCAGTTTTTGTGTTTTTATAGTTTTAGGCTTTGAAAATATTTCTCTTTAGGTACATAACCTAGACCTCTTCTTCCAATTTATCCAAAAGAGTTTTCCAATATTTTATCAAGAATATTATTACTCTTTAGAGCATCATCATGTTTTTGTAACTTAGCAATTTCATCAATTTTCTTTGCAATATCTAGTTTTGCTTGATCTAAACTTTAAAGCAAGGAATCTCTTTCTGTAACAATGATACCATAATTTGAATGAGTACATAGATCAGGCTGAGTTTGAAAATTATTTACTTTAGCAAGCAATTCAACCTTTTCTTGAGAAAGAATATTATTTTTGGTTTCTAGATCAAGCGGCTTGATATTGTAATCATTGACAGATGATTTCAATGTATCTTTTTCATACATAAGACTTTCATTTTTAGAAGTAAGATCATACAATTTAGCATGGAAATCATCATTAGTTTTCGTAAGCTTCTTGAATTTTCTTTTACAATCAATATATTTATTACGTAGTTCTTCAAGAGTAGTGACTAGATCTTATTTAGATAAATCAAGAAGACTTACCTCATTTTCTTCTTCACCGAATGTTGCAATGAAACATCTCACCTGTCTTCTTTAGCCATGAGACATTCTACTTCTTCTTCTACACTCTCTCTATCGTCACTTGACTCATCCCAAGCTGCTTTGTAGGCTTTTTCTTTCTTCTTGAAAGAGGATTTCTTTCCCTTCTTGACTTTAGGACACTCATTCTTTTAATGTCCTTTTTTGTCACATTCAAAGAACCTATGTGAATAAGAAGAAGAAACACTATAATTTTTTTTTAGATTTAAACTTCTATATTTCTTACCATTTACAATTAGTGCATCCTCTTCATCTTCTCCATCACTTGACTGATCACTTTCTTGAGCTTTGGTTGTAGCCTTGAATGATATATTCTTCTTTCTTCCTTTTTGAAGTTCCAACTCCAATATTTATTCTTATTCAAGAGTAACCTCATGTGTCTCAAGGTTGCCAATGAGTTGCTCCATCTTCAATGTGGTATGGCCATTGGCTTCTTCAATGTTTGTCACTTTTGGCTTGTACTTTGGAGGCAAGGATCTAAGAATCTTGGACACTTGATCTTCCTTACTTGTATACTTACCCAAGGCACTCACACTGTTAACAATAGAGGAAAACATTGCATACATTTCACTAATAGACTCATTAGGTTGCATGTGGAATTGTTTAAATTTTGTCTAAGCATGTTAATCTTGGTATTCTTAACTTGAGTTGTACCTTCATGTGTGCCTGAAAGTTTATGCCATATTTCATAAGTGGTTTCACATGAAAATATCCTATTAAACTCACTAACGGAAATGGAACAATATAAAATGCTTACTTCTTTTGCATTAAATATAACTTGCTTTACTGTTTCGGGATTCCATGTTGCATACTCTATATTTGGAAGCACATAAGGCAAGGACATCATTCTCCAAAGATCCAGGCTGATCCCTTAGAAGTCGAATTGCATCCTTCTTTTTCAATAAGTATAATTGCTTCCATCAAAGGGTGGTGGTTGACTCACATTAGTTCCTTCGAGGTTGAGGTTGTGTAGAACACCGTCCCCCATTCAACAACGATTAAGGCTCATTGAATACCATCTCTAATACTAATTGAAAGATCTAGAGGGGTGTGAATGGATCTTTTGGCACTTTAAAAAACAATTGAAAACTTAAAGAAAAGGAGGAGGAAACATGGAAGACACTTTGATTTAGTGTGGCTCCAACCTTTAAATAAAAGGTTGTTAGTCCACTACCCAATTGTTTCCAATTGGGATTTTGAAAGTGGTTTATTTTATTTACATGTCAAGGATGTTACAACAAAATACAATCATCTTACACCTCCTTGAAGTGTCCTTCACCTTGAAGTAGCCTCAACCTCCTTGAAACAACCTTTATGAAATAACTCCAAGCCCTTGGAGCAGCCTTCACCACCTTGAAGTAGCTCCACCTCCATGAGGTAGCATTCATCTAGAAGTAGTTCCAACCTCCTTTGAAGCAACCTTCTTGAATTAACCTCAAGAAACCTTGGAGCAGCCTTTACCACCTTGAAGTAGCTCCACTACCTTGAGATAGCCTTCACCTAGAAGTAGCTCCAACCTCCTTTGAAGAAGCCTTCTTGAAGTAACCTCAAGGACACCTTGGAGAAGCCTTCATTGTCTTGAAGTAGCTCCAAGAAACCTCCCTTAGACAACCTCCCACACTTGGAGTAGTCAAGGAGAACAAATAGAATATAAAATAAATAGATTGGAAGAAAGCAATACTTAACCAATGAAGTACATCATCATATATCAAGTGTATAGATCTCCTATCCATTTAAGATGGACGTTTCTATGTGTTGTCTAGGAGATAATATATATAGGACACAACTTTGGAGCACAAGGAAGAAGATAGCAAGTGATTCTCAGCTTTATTGCTCTCTAGAATGATTGCTCAAGTGTATCTTGTGTATTTTGGGTTTCCTAGGGCCTCTCCTATTTATAGGAATGGTTTGCAAGTGATTAGGGACGTTGCAAGAAGTCTCTAGAGTGTTCTTAGTACTTAACTAGCCATTAGATAGAAAGTAGTTCGTTTGTAATGGCTAAAATGTTTGAGTTTAGAAGAACAGTCCAGATCGCAGTTTGATCGACAAGTTTTTTGACTGACCATGGCTCGGTCGAGAATTTCTTCGATCAAACCTGAGTTGAATGCAAGTGTATTCCAATGACTATCCTCAACTCCCAACCACTCGATCTAACAGTTATATGGTTTAGTCGATAATAATTTTGACTAAAATTGTCTTAGAGAACAAAAGTGTATGATTTTGACTAGTTCTCGATGTCCTTGACCGAGGTGGTTCACGGTCGACAATATTTTTGACCGAGGGTGTCTCAATTGACTAGTTTCTTGACCGAGAGTGTTACTGGTGTAAGTTTTTGAACCACCTGTTAAATGATTTATCTAATGAAGGATAATGACTCTAATCTCTAGGGGGCCTAACTAAGGGTTCTGGGTGGATAAGAAGGATCTAATGCTTGATTTACTAGATATCTAAGTTCTTGTACATTATATACTTGTACAAGTTTTTATATTGAGTACAATCTTGAAAATATTGAACATTTGAGCACATTGATCTTCAACTATCCACTTAGTATGATCTCCTCATTTTCTTGAACCCTAAAATACTCAAGTAGCATGTTAGAACCACAAGAATGAAATGTTTGTCATCATCAAAACAAAGGGTATGCTAATGTCCAATTTTTCCAACACTACATTGTTGGGATTAGGAGCTCAAGTTCAATGCAATGTTCTTCCAAGACGTAGACGCATGAGAGATCCAAAAGATCCCTATAAGTCCAGAGCATGTAATTAAAGGGGTTGTTAGAAGATATAAAAATAACTAGAAGACCTTCACAATCAACATCAAGGTTCCCCAATAAGAGTCAGGATAAGGAGAAAGCACATGATTGTGTTAAGGCTAATGGCTTCAATTACTCAAAATATACCTTTTGAGGATCTAGTTGAGGAAGATTTCCCCAAGACGAATGACAAATACGTCATGGAGGTCATATATGACAGTCATTACTTTCATGATTAGGAAATGCCTCTAAATGCTATATCATGCCAAATTGAGTAGCATTCATAGTGAGAGATTACAAAAAAATTATGGATAGACACATCTGAAAAGTAGTGTGCTTTGGAGTTGCAGAAGAGGGTGGAACGCTAATGAGCAATAGAAGCAACATCCCCAATCACCACAGGATTCAGGAGCACATAATGATCAACAATTCTAAAAGGATGAACAACATACTGAAGAACCAAAGAATACACCTCCTCAATATGGGATCAATGTAGGAACAGTTGTTATACATACCAAAGTGGAGACACCTTGTGAAAGTAAGCATTGTAGAATAGGGGGATCTCAAAGAAGAAGCTTCCACTGATCAAGCCCACCTGTCATAGCCCGAGGATACAAAAATCATAGATTTCAAAGAAGTGGTACCTAAAGGTCAAGTTGGAACTGTCCAAGAAATGTTTGCAAACTTTAACATATGGTCATGTAAAAATCTATAGCAAGATGATTTGGACTTGATCATGGACAATTTGAAGGAAGATGATAGTCTTAGTGACACAGTTTTCCAAAGAGGAAGCATTTGTGTTCTAAAGGATGATCTTTATGATACTTCAAAGCTCAACAGTTGTATGTAAGTGAACATAATGTCATCGTATTGATCTCTACTAGGAGATGGTCTTCCCAAAAAGCACTTGGAATACTACCTTCTACCAGAGGACCTCATAAAAAACACTTGGGAGAAAAGGAGAGACTCGTTGAATGTCTAAACAATTATCTCCCTAGTTTTGTCTTCCTCTCAATTCTACATGAGAATCATTGGACTTTGTTGGCAATAAAAACTAAAAAAAAACCATCCATCATGTATAATGGATTTGATGTTATGATCCAAAGAAAATACAACAACATGATAAGGTCACTAGCGTCACTAAGTAAAAGGCCAAATATTATGCAAAATAAATAGTAAAACTAATATAAATTCATAACTAGGGATAAAATTATGTACCATTAAATAACTTCAAGAAGTTACAGATTCTTCAACATGAGTCCTCAATAGATCACACAATACAATGAACACAACTTTCATTAACTCTCTAGATGCACGCCCTAGCCTCTTTGAATTTAGCGGTTGAAATTGTTCACAATGAGTATTATCATTCTCTCCACAAAATGGATGTTGTACAACTATTGTTCTCTCACTATGCTAATGAGATACTTCATAATCAAGAGTAAAAATTGCATGTTTATATTCAACTTCATCCCTTTAACATTATGGGGACATAGTGAAGGATAACTTAGGGGTGTAATTGGACGAGGTATCCTGTCTCTTCTAGTTTAAATATACTTCCATTGCCCCATCTACACACACCACCTTTGCATATACAATTTTGAAATTTTTAGGTTGCACATGTTAGGTTAAGATTATTGTTTTTATCCTTAGTTAAGAAATTTTTTGATGAAATGAAAGATAAAGGTTTTTCTTTAGGCAAATTTTGATCTAGTTTCCTTGGAATTTATCTTCAATCTCAGACTAGGCATGATTATTTTCAAGATATTCTTTAAGTGCTATATGGTATTAGGTGAAACATTTGGGAAATAAATTCACATAATATGCTAAGTGATTATGCTTTTATGTTCCCTTTACTTAAAGATTTTACATTTTTCTAATAAAGAGCTTATTATCTTGGAAAAAAATTTAATAATAGGAGGGACATTACTCTGATGCATTTTGGAAAATCATTCAAGATAACGAGTATAGGTTGGAAATGTATAAATCACATTAAGGAAAAATCTACCCATTCTAGTGTTAGAAATCCTAAAAAGGAGAAAAACAAGCTTGGAAATTGAAAAAAATCCAAAAAGTCCCATAATTCCAATAGCCAACAAGATAGAGGACAAAAGCCTAAGTGGAACATGCATGAGAGTCGTGCCATGTTACGAGCCAAAGGTGTTTCCCAGTCAGTGTATAGATATGTTCACAAATGTAAATATGTCGTGACCGGTATTAGAACCTGGAAGCTCTACAAAATAACCCTTTGTTCTTCAAAGGTGATCATGTAATCACTTGCCGACATATCAGACTTATTGTTGAGTGACCCTGAGAAGAGCAAGTTATGCCCCAGGCTTAGCCTACCCAATACACTCTCTTGATCATCCAAAAAATACACGTTAGGAGTGAAAGATACCTTGTATAAGATGCATGCATGGTAGGCTAAGAATTGGAACTCAGAATGAATATCACAAAGGAAGAACCGAACCTTTGGTAAAGGGAGTATAAGTTAAAAGGTCGAGCAACTCTGAGTTTTTGAGATAGCTTCTAAGAACACAGCAAGTAGATGAAGCAATCAAGAAGGGATCTTGGCATAGATCTAATAGAAAGATATAATCACTATAATACAAATCGTCTAACTAAGAAAGTCTTTATTCCTCACCTCATACTATGACTCTATTTATTAGCTTAAATACATGTTAAACTCTCAAGTTTTTTTTGGGGGTGGATAGGATATAATTTTGTGGATGTGACATGCCTATTTTACCCTTCACTTACCTTATCATTATAGGATTTAGTGTGATAAAGCTTACTACTAGTTTTATTCATAGATATATTCCCTATTGTTCATAATCTTACATTTTTTGTAGGAAAATATCAAGCACATAGTATTCCCACTGGTTGTGAGGAGTTAGCAAATTGATGGTCATCGGGGCAAGATAATATGGAATCGATAAGCAATATAGGAGGTCATTGGTTTGTCAACCGATGAAAGAACATAAAGCTATTGCAATAGAAATTGATATCACAAGAGACCCACACTTCCCATAGATTGATGGGAAGTTTGTGTTCCTCACCAACGAAGACTACCAAAGCACATTGATGTGCGACTTGCACTCCAATAGTGATTCTTGGCATGCACTCTAGCACCAATGCTCGGTATGAACTCCCACATCAATGTTTAGTCCCCTGGTGTCAATTGATGCTTGAGCAGTGAGGTGGTATAGTAAAATCCACTAATGAACGGTATGCAACCAATTTCCAAGGGATTTAGTGCATCATCAACCAACGAAAAGCTACAAGCATCATCTATCAATGCCTAGGACGTGTTCTCACACACTAACGATTGGTCTAACATATACTGATGTAATGTTATGCACATGAATGACCAGGGATCTTCATGTGATCCAGGGTGCATGTAGTCTCCAACTAATGAAAGTACTGAATCACTACACAATGATGGAATACCTACAAAACTCCCTGCTATTAAGATTAGTTAAGCATGTGCATCGAATCACATGCCCAAAAACTTGGCACAAAAAAGGATCGCAACACTTAGGTGCCTCGCACACTAGATATTCCCTATAAATATTGGTCCTACGCCTTCAAAGAGGCACTTATTCCATAGTGACGAAGTGATGTACCAAGTGAAAACTTGTCATTGACCCCCATTGGTAGGAAAGGATGAGAGTTTAGATATCATCAGTGTTCTCTTCCATGGGTTCCTATGCTCTATCTTTAAGATAAAGAAGATAGTGGAGGCCATCATCATTGTCACCATGACCACCCATTCGACGAGTAGGTCTTAATTGATGTCTAGTACCTCTCTAGATATTGTTTTTTAGTGTTGCATTCTTTCCCACTTTCTTCATCTCTCTTCCATTTTCCTTTTTCAATGGCCTCATTTGCTTGTGAATATGTATTGCCACTTACTAATATGAGTGGCTAGATAATTTCATTTGGGTTGGGCTATCTACTAAGGATATCCCAACGTGTAAATATTCACATCTTATTAAATGTATATACTCTTAGCATTATTTATCACCATACACTTGTTCTTGGATGATTAGCTACCATCTTGTGATGCTTGATTTTCAATGCCTCTATGAGTAGTATTAGTTCACATATAAAGTTAAGGGGTGGTGTGAATGCATTAAAGTTTTGGAATACTAGAGCTAATGATAATATTCTTGTATGTTTTATAATTTGTTTTTCATCTCAAGAGAGAGACACACCTATAATACAAATTAACCTAAACTCTAGAGATGAGGGAATGGACACTAATGATGATTGCTCATAAATTATGTTAAGGGTATACAAATGGGTATACACGTTTGTATGTTGGTAATACCACTTAGATGGGAAAACCCAATCTAAGATTGATCCAAATACTCAAATACACTAAAAAGATATATATTCTATTTTGCTTTGTTTTCTTAGTGTTATTTTCATTGTTTATACCTTGTTCTTGTTTGGTTACCTTGTTTCATAATGAAAGCTTAATCTACCTTTTGATTAGACTTATCAAGCTAAGGCCTCTAATCCTAAATAGTCAATCACCCCTGTCCATATGTTTGACTCTGCTTACTACATATGATCATGTATTATTGTTGAGGAAGTTTGAGGTATCAGGTATAAATTTAAAGTATGATTACCCCCAATCTATCTCCATTTGGACATGTGAATCGTATGCGATTATTTGTGGCATCTCTTAGTGTGTGACTCGTATCTATGTGTGGGGTATTTTTGGAAATTGGAAAAGTGTGTTTCACTTGGTGTGTACTATGGGGAAGTATGTTATAATTGGAGCAGACCCAGACAAGCACAATGTTTGGTTACAAACATTTTTCACATTGTATTGTGGGGTTGTACTACTAGTTCTATAGTGAGAGCATTGATTCTCTAGCCAATAAGTATAGGGTTTGAATGATGCAATCAATGTTCTCATATGAGTCACATGAGGCCACATATGTGGTTTAGCCACCTCTAGAAACCTATGAAGTCCATTATGTGGTGCATATGTGACTGCTTATTATATAGAGACTATATGTGTGTATTTTGTTATTAATATCTATTTTAGTTATTCATAAAACTACTTATACACAAAAACACACACCAACAAATACAAATATCTATGCATATATACATGTATATAACATAATTGTACATGTATATATATTTACATACTAATATATATGTATATAATTTATAATTGAAACATATAGTTTTATACTCATATATAATTGAATTAGTAAAAAAATGAAAAACACATGTACCTCACATATTCACTCAAAATCCACATATACTCTATGGAACATCCCGGGCGAATACATACCGCATACCACTTTGCATTACCTAATGAATTTTTTGTTTCTTATATCTGTTCAGTTCCAACTACTCGATTGATCGAATGAAGGCTTCTTCATTGCTCAGTTGTATCTTCTTGATTGATTAAGTGGAGGCTTCTACATTTCTCAAGTTAACAAATCCAATGATCGAGAGAAAATGGTTCATTATTCGTATGGAATGCTCTAGTGTTATGGTAGAGGAACTCTAATGTTTAGATGGAGGTTGCACCATTTCTCAGTCACATCTACTCTTGGTTGTGGCTTTTCCATCGCTTGTCTAGAGTTTGTTTTATTGATCAGGTGGAGGTTGTTCCTGTAACGACCCCACTCCCCGATAACCCCCAAATAATGAAGACCATAAAGCCAGAGCCTCTATCCCAAAAAAGGATTAATTGTTTTGCAAATAATAATAAAATTAATAAATTCTACCAAAGACTAAGCTTAAAGTAGGATAAAAAATATTTACTTTTTGCATACCCTTCAAAAATAGGAATTAGAACTTTACCCATTATAGAGTTTTATCTAACTAAATCCTCCTTTCTTTTATTATATTTATTCTTCAAGAATACCACTTTATTGTTTGTCCTTTTTCAAGTATTCCTAAAACATTGACAAACAAAATGTCGGTCAGTATAAATGAATATACTGGTATGTGGTGACAACCAATATCTTGCACATATTTCGTAACAACATAAACACATCAAATAGTTGTTAACAATTCAAAATTACATTTTTCAATATAACTTTCCAACCGCTTTTACTCATCCTCTGGGATACCCTCTCTTAGGGTTTAGTCCTTGCAAGTGACTTTCGGCTACCTTCTCCATCCTGAGCTTGGTACCTAGTGGGTCACCTCTCTGGGTGCGCTGTGGTCATCCCTCTGGAGCTTGACCACCTCTGACCTTCCATCTAGGGCTTGGTCTCTTATCTTACATCCAGAGATGGTATGTAGGTTTAGGCAAGTAATATGTATACTTAAATTGTGATAGTCATATTCACTTTAAAGCTTACAGAAATAAAATCATCCAAGCAGTTATTTCCATACAATCGGTGAAATGTCAAAAAATGTTGGGAAACTAAAGTGTGTGATCATAAATAACAACATACCTGATTCAGAGTCTTAAAGAAGCAATATATCTAAATTCAACAAGATGCCCAATCAAGCAAGTTAAGCAACCAATCAAGCAGATCTTGAAAACATGTATAATGCCTAATTGTTACCATCATATCCCCAAACAAATCCTTATTTTACTTGGGACACCTTTCTAAGGTTTTTAAGCCTCATTTGGATGCATTAGGGTTTCTTAGATTAATCTCCCAATCATTATCCCTTTTAGTTCAATAAACCCTAAAGTAGGTTTTCTACTCATAAAACCCTCATTACTCAAATTATCCATATTAAGGGTTCTTTATTCTCAAATTAGCTTAGAATCATCATATCTCTGTCTTATTCATGTATTTTCAAAATATAAACCATTAAAAGTCATAATCGCCTAAATTAGAGTTTGTAATCTCATTAATGCACATCATATACAGGAAACCCTAAATTAAACCAATTAAGCACAAAGATCCTTTTAAATCTTCTTTTTTACTAACAATCGGTTAATATCAATTTAAATCATCCATAGAACTTTATTAAATTCAATTATCATCAAAACTTATGGTTTTTCATTAACAACGCCATTAAAGGTGACAATTTTAAGTACTTTTTTAATTGAAAGTAGAATTATGCGTCAACTATAATTTTATGGAATTCCTTGAGTTATCATGATCAAAATTCATATATTATATGTCATCATATGATAATCCTATCACTAGTTATGCTTTATGCAAGTTAATTACCTTTTAGACCAATAAGAAGATGACATGTCAGCATAGAGATAGCCTACCTTATTTCCATGCAGATGAGGCTCAGCCAATCAGCTGAATCCTTCTCTATGCGCGGCCCGCTTGGGTGGAAACCCATGTTAGGGTGCACTTTTACACTTCTTCCCTCCGTGTTGGTAGCTAGCATTAGTGACGCCCCTAGGGTAGAAAGGTATTTCTACCCCCACTTCATCTCCTTCCTTCGGTGAGTCCCCGATCTTGAACTAGGTTCTCTAGGTAGTCAACCCACTGGTTGACTCTGTGCTCTAGGCCTCCTCCTTTTCCAACAAAGGGTCTCCCACCTCCACCCTTCTCCACCGAACTCAACCGTATCTTCAATTTGGTGAGTGGTGGTCAGAGTTGGCTAGACGGAAAAGCACTACCCATCGTGGCCTTCTTGACAACAGAGGCGGGAAGATGGGGTAGCTATAGAAATCATTAGCGCAAGATTGTTTGTGGCACTTGGATGAAACCAAAGGGACTAACTACAACCTCAGAGGGGGTCCAAGTCCCCATATATATAGGTCTAAGCATGGCGGCCAAGAAGCCATGGTTTCCTTATTTGGGCAAAACTCTGTTAGGCAATGAAACCCCACAAAACTAACGGTAGACCAACTTGGACTGATCTCTCAATTTCATTGGACATGTTTCCTAAATCGGTTGTTCCTTGGTTCACAAGAGTTTCGCTTAGGAAGACCCCTAATTACTATTCTTTGTTTTCCCTTTCCAATTTGAGGGAGAAGACGATCTCAAGATCGTCATATCACCATCCAAAGGATGTCATTGGGTGTGACACACACCTGAGTTGGGCCTAAGATTCCTAATTCAAATTGAAATGTGACAAATCACATTATTATATTAGTTAACCCTTCACTTTAAGGAAACTTCACAAATGCATAAATCTCTCATGTTTTACCCAATTGTTCCAAAATTTTAAAAGAAAGTCCATAATGACTTAAATTACTTCTGTGCCAAGTTTGGGACTTAGATTTGAAAGTATGAGAGACTTTTCTTCATATACAAGTTATCTCTTTAAAAGGCATATTTTATTCATATTTTCTCTCTCTTACTCTTTTATTCTCTTCATTTGGATTCCTTTTACCATTAGAAACTTTGTGGATTTTGAAATCTCATATGCGATTATCAATCACACATCTTTCCACATATATCTCATAATTATCGTAATTTCTTTTCTTTATTATGCATTATTTGATTTCATCCAACTTTTCTTTCATTTTTATCATATTGGACTCACTAACTTATTAGGATCCACGAAATCAAACATTTAAAGGAAATTTTATCAAAGAAATCCATTCATTACACATAAATCATACAATTTCATAATCATACATATTATTGGAAAAATTGCATATCAAACCATATAAACCCAAAAATTGGGGTTTTAACAGTTCCATTGATGGGGAGCAATGTTGGATCCATTATGTTGTGAACGACTCACGAAAACATGATTAACTTAAGTGGAAGCGGTCGTTAGCAGCAGAATTACTGAAAATCACTAAAAATTAAAACTTTTTACAAAGAGATCCATAGACTAAAAAACTCTTTCATAAGGAACCAAAGTATTTCAATTACATTCTGGTTTACTAGTACATCTCTTGTACCATTTCTTTTTCGAAAGTTACAAGCATCAACTGCCATGTTAAGCTATACATAGGCAGTATAAAAATTTTGAGGCTTCAAGCCAAATCTCAGATCAATATTAAACTAACTACTGACTCCTAGGATCTGAGATTACAGAGACGAAACATAGGACTCTCTATTTATAGGACATGACAACCAGTGTTTCCACCTGAGGATTCACTGTTGTCCTAGGTTCTGTTGTTGTTGTTGCTGTTCTTCCCTTGCTATAGGGTTCCTGCCTCTTCTACGTCTACCTAAAAAGTTGAATCCCATGGGGGTTAGACAATTGAAAATTGTCCCAGCGAGAGATATAACTCTCTGCCAGAAACATTATTATTGCAGATAGTAGAATAAAACTGAGCAGAAGAATTATAAGTATTCAACAGCAGCTAAATTATTGACTAAACAACTTAGAGCAGTATTCTCTATTCAAGTCATTTCAGCTATATCTTGATAGAGAAGTATGTCATTTAATTAATAACGAACATGAAGAGCATGTATATCATTTAGACAACTAAGACATACTAAGAAATGTATCATCAACCATTGATTCTTGTATTTCAGCCCTAAGCAAATACGCTACACGGCTGATTACATTTTACAAACATACTTAAGCCCTGAGGGGATGAGGTATACCGCTCATACTCCAACCGACCATTGAGAAATCGAAATCGGTACCATACATAGGTCAATAGAAGAGCTGAATTCCCATGACCTCATCTTCCTCAGTCAGTGTGAGGACCAACTACAGGACATCTAGTGTCTCTGCCAAATAGCTTTCCAGGGTATACTGGCAACTTCGCTATTAGAGTTATAGTGGCATGATGTACTCTCTTCGCAATCGAGAGATGTTATATTTATCTCACATCGACCCGACATTAACATCATCGGGAGATTAGTGATACATCCATTCTGGCACATATATAATGAAGGATTGAGAGATTTAATATTTATCTCACATCAATTCCTCCATTAGGGCATAAGGATATTTGCGCCCATAACCCCCAGATACTCGAAAGTATGCCCTCCAGGAGTTCCCATAGGAAAACCTATTTCACCATCACCAAACTTTTGATGATGATGGATCTATGGTCAGGGCTCTCCATGATATCATTTCACTTGATTATTTAAGTACATTACAATATTCTTTTAGCATCAAACATGTTTTCAAACATAAACCATTATAACAATTGCAATAAAGAATGAGTACTATTTCTATCAAGTTCTCTTCACATCTTTACTAACATTGGGATCTGAGTCCCTTATCATCTCATCATCATGATTCAAGAATATGGGTGTTCAAACCCTTAGATCATCAAAGCACTTGTTACCACTTTAACAGGTAATTTAATGCCTTCAGGTCATATGACCAATTTAAACATAATAATTGCAATGCAAGTATTTCACATGGCTCCTAAAGCCCAATAATATCTCTTATTACCTCTCACTAGGCAACACAGCACATTATGGCTCACCAGACCCACAAGGCATTTTCAATAAACAAAACAATATAGCTCATACCTGGCTATGTTCATCATCTTATGATACATGCATGATTAGTATAGATGATAACAGTTACATCAATTTCATATCAACACTATACAAAACAATTATAGCATCACTATTCAAGGGTAACACCACTATTCCCTTACTAGGGTTAGGGTTTCCCTTTTTATTTCACTCAAGGTTACTCATCCCCTTTGCTTAATTAGGACCAATGATTCATCATTTCATTGTCCAAGATTAGAGTTTCATGCTATATAGTATAACTCAGAATTAGGGTTTCACATACACCTTCACCTTATTTAGAATTAGGGTTTACTATTCACAACACATCACCCTGGATTAGGGTTTATATTCAATAACCCACAATTAGGGTTCACTATTCGCACCAAATAGAGTTTGATCATCAAAATACCCCAAATTAGGGTTTCTCATATCATTACCCTAAATTAGGATCATACCATCACCATGGATTAGGGTTTCACCTGTCATTGTCCTCAATTAGGGTTAGGGTTCATCAACCTTCTTAATTAGGGTTTCATGATCTCTTTCATGAATCATACCCTAATTACACATTAATATATGTTGAAAGTATTGAAACTTAACCACTACATGACTATCATTCATGTAGGAATACATCTCTCTCTCATCCTCTATAAGATGATACTTACTTTAGACTTAATTAGATTAGGTCAATCTTGAATGAAGAGTTGACATAATGGATTATGTCATTACTTCCATAATCATTAAAGATTAATTATTCAAAGGGTACTAAATCACTTTATCTCATTAGGGGTACAATTATTATAATCACTATTGATTTACATCATATAATGTTCAATTAAACAATTGACATTTAACCACTTTAAGTGTTCATATGGTTTGGTTAATTACCTTCCAAACGATCTTGGTCACTTAGACCCCAAACGGTCTTGACCAACCAGACCTCAAACGGTCTTGCTTGAATGACCTTCAAACGGTCTAAGACTGTTTAGACCTCCAAACGGTCTAGGTCTCATGGTTTGAAAACTATTTAGAAATTGTATACTCAAAACTATTTAGCCAAAAGTGTTCTTGGGATCGATTGAGTTTCAAATGGTTTGGGATCATTTGGTCCCAAACGGTCTTGAGACCGTTTGGTCCAAACCTCCTCAAAATCGATTGGACCAAAAATGGTCTCAACCACTCAAATTAATTTAGGGTTTCCAAGATTGATTCCCTCATCGATTGAATCCATGTAACCACTCATCAATTGAACCTAAACATCATACTTCAAATGAGCTTAATAATTATCCTTCAATTGATTAACTTCCAATTAATCATCAATTAGGGTTTTGAACCCAATTGGATTAGGGTTTGAAATCGATGAACCTTCAATATTAGTCATTGTGAAACTAATTACTTTAAAATCATTGGACCACCATTCAAATTGGGCATGACCTGACCTCAAACGGTCTTGATGTCGTTTGGATGACCTCCAAACGGTCTTGATACCATTTTCCCATTCCAACATGAAAATTAGTAGAATTCAATTAGGGTTTAGGTCATTGAATTGATCACCAAATCAGCTATTGATTGCACTTCAATTTGGTATTTGTGGATCTTCAATTACCCAACCATACTTAACACTAGACCTCCAAACGGTCTTGGTTGACCTCCAAATGGCCTTGAGACCATTGGGTGATCTCCAAACGGTCTTGAGACCGTTTGGGTTAATCAACAAAAAATTCTAAGTCAAATAATTACAAAATCAGCACTTAACCTGATTAGGGGTTTGGTAATTGATGGTCCTTCAACTAATGAACCCTTTGGAATTAATCAAATAAAATTAATGGATCATCAACCATAATCATTAGCATCAAATCTCCAAATGGTCAACTGTGGTCAACTCTTCCAAACGGTTTGAAACCGTTTACTCCCAAATGGTTTGATGAAACCGTTTACTTCCAAACGGTTTTGATGAAATCGTTTAAGTTCAAACGGTCTTGTGGAAACCGATTGAGCACTTTTTTTGAAACCGTTTGGAATAGGATTTTCTTGGGAAAAGTGTCCAAGATGATGTCATCATCATATTCCTTCGTTTATCCAAGAACTACTGTCGTTTTCATGGAAAATACAGCAATGAATCAAAGGAAGTTCAAAATAGAACAAAATGAACAACAATTCATGGAGAATTGAATGCAATATCAAGGTTTAAGGGTGTAAGTTATATAACCCGCCTTCTAATCTGATTCCAAGCTCCAAGATCCACGAATCCAATGGTGGATGAAGCTTTGACAACTGCCCAAGGTCCGTTCTCAAGGTTTTGGATGAAATAGTTGGCTAGAGTTGAAGATTGAATGGAGAAAACAAGAAATCAAGCATTGATTTTCGGTTTTCACCATGAAACCAAGGTGAAAGAAGGTCAAGAACTTACCAACAGGTTGGGGGTCGTTCTTCTCCTGTTCCTAAGATCTATTGTGGTCGTCCAAAGCAAGAAGAGAAAAGGAATTCCGAAAAAGATCCTTAAGTGGGTGGGAATTGGTATATGTATAAGGAAATCCAAGGAAAGAGAAAATGGAATTAATTCCTTTAATTTCCACAATTATTTCCAAAAATTCCCCCTCAATTCCTTGGACACGAAGCCATGTTCTTCCCCTTGCAAAAACTCTTCATTATCCAAGAATTATAGGAAAAGAAATTAAGCACCTTAATCATATTATACTAATATCCCATTTTAGTGGATATTACTTTTTATTAAATTAATGTGAGTGGAGTCTCCACTCACTCAAGATATTTTCATTCCTTTACAAGGCACAAGATCTCCCAACCATTTTCAAACTCATACCTCAACTTTTGGTTGAAGGGCTCTTCAATTAATATATTTCTTTTTGCATTAATTTGAATTAAAGTTCCATTTATGCTTAAATCTTGATTATTTTAATATCAAGATTCTCTCTCCTCCAAAATAATTCAAATGAGGCGCCCCTCTCATTTTATTTTCTATAAATGATTCCAAAAAACATGGGGGACGCTCTAGAAGTGGTAATTTGCATATTGAACCCTAGGTTTTGGGTAAATTGCACATTACACCAAAACTAGGTTTTAATGCACAAAGATTGCTTAACAAGCTCTATCTTGGTGCTTAAGCTTGTAGAAACCATACCACTACACCATACTCATTCTTATGATGTCTCAACATCTGAGGAACATTATATCATGTAAAATTTGCAAGTTAACCCCTCAACTTGGGTAATTTGCACTTTAGTCCAAAACTAACAAAACAATGTTTCAACATTATTCAAAAAGGACTAAAATTGAAATATAAGTTCCTCTTGAGCCTTAATTACTTTTAAAGAAATAAGAGAAATCATCTAATTAACTTTATTAGGCAAAACACCTAGGGTTAGAACATAACCCATGTCAGGGATGTTACAAATTATCCACCCCTTACAAGGATTTCATCCCCGAAATCATCAACAAAAACATTTAAGAGAAAAGAGTAGGGTATTTCCTCCTCATCTCTTCCTCTAGTTCCCATGTAGCTTCTTCAATGCCATGGTGGTTCCAGAGGACTTTTACAAGACAAATGTCTTTCTTTTTTAGCTTTTTAATTCTTCTATCAAGAACCAACACAGGTCCTTCAACATAAGATATATCTTCATTTAGTTCTACCTCCACAGGTTGCAGAACTAACTCTGTGTCAGGGTGACACTTTCTTAGCATAGAGATGTGGAACACTGGATGCAACTTGTGCAACTCGGGTGGAAACTCCAACTTATAGGCTACCTTCCCAATCCATTCAATGATTGGATAAGGCCCCATAAATCTAGGAGCTAACTTTCCTTTCCTTCCAAATCTAAGAACTCCTTTCCAAGGTGAGACCTTAAGATATACTCTGTCTCCAACTTGGAATTCTAAAGGTCTTCTCCGTTTGTCGACGTATGATTTATGTCTATCCTGTGTAGTCTTTAACTGTTGTTGTATTACTTTAATCTTCTCAGTTGTCTGTTGTACTAGTCTGTGTAGTTTTCTCCAGTTTCATACCAACATAAAGGAGATCTACAAAGTCTACCATATAAAGCTTCATATGGTGCCATATCAATACTGTGCTGATAGCTATTATTGTAAGCAAATTCTATCAAGCTCAGGTGTAGATCCCAACTTCCTGCAAACTGAAGTACACATGCCCTAAGCAAGTCCTCCAAGGTTTGTATAGTCCTTTCAGATTTTCCATCTGTTTGTGGGTGAAAGGTTGTACTAAACCTTAACTGTGTGCCCAAAGATTTATGAAGTTGTTCCCAAAAACGACTCGTAAACTGAGGACCTCTATCAGAAACGATGGTAGTTGGAACCCCATGCATATAATTGTGCCAGCTTCTCAGCAGTGTTGGTTGTTTTGATAGGTAAGAAATGTGTTGTCTTTGTCAACCTATCAACTATCACCCATATGGAATCATGACCTTTGGTTGTTCTAGGCAAACCAACCACAAAGTCCATGGTCACATGATCCCATTTCCACTACGGTATAGGCAAAGGTTGCATTGTTCCTGTGGGATTTTGATGTTTAGCTTTAACCTGCTGACATACCAGACACCGCATAACAAACTCAGCTACATCTTTCTTCAATCCAGGCCACCAATACATATCTTTTAAGTTATGATACATCTTGCTACTCCATGGATGCATAGCATACATAGAAGAATGAGCTTCTTCCAGAACTAACTTCCTCAAGTCGTTGGTATCAGGTACTACCATCCTACCATGGTAACAGACTACCTGATCCTCTGACTCATGAAAGCCATCTCATTTCTCACTACCATATTTTGTCCTAATATGATGAACTACAACATCAACTTGTTGTGCTTCTTTAATCTGTTGTCTCAGAGTAGGTTTTATGTGCATCTCAGCTAACAACCTGGCTAACAATGATACTTTTAGTTGTACATTGTTTTGCATCAAGGATATAAACATATCCCTTTTAGAGCACACTAAGGAGCTTAATTGTGCTTTATCTAAGGTTGGTGTTGTTGATTTCCTACTTAATGCATTAGCCACCACATTAGCTTTCCTTGGATGATAATCAATGGTACAATCGTAATCCTTGATTAATTTCATCCAGCAGCATTGCCTCATGTTCAGCTCATGTTGTGAGAAGATGTACTTTAGGTTTTTATGATCTGTGAAAATCTGGAATGTCTCTCCATAGAGATAATGTCTCCAGATCTTCAAAGCATGGACCACAGCAGCTAGCTCTAGATCATGGGTTGGATAATTCTCCTCGTGTTTCTTAAGCTGTCGAGAAGCGAAAGAAATCACTTGCTTATCTTGCATCAACACACATCCTAGACCATTCTTAGATGCATCACGGAAAACTATGTACCCCTTTCCCTGCTCAGGCAACACCAGCACAGGTGCACTTGTCAACCTTTCTTTCAATAACTGAAAAGAATGTTGACACTTGTCATTCCAGACGAAAGGAACTTCCTTCCTGGTCAACTTGGTTAGAGGTAAAGCTATAGAACCAAAGTTCTTAATGAACCTCCTGTAATAGCATGCCAACCCTAAGAAACTATGTATCTCTGTCGGTGCCTTTGGTTGTTCCCATTGCAGGACAGATTCTACCTTCTTAGGATCAACACAAATATCTGAAGCAGATATTACGTGTCAAAGAAAAGAAACTTCTGGTAACTAGAACTCACATTTGCTAAACTTCGCATACAACTTATGCTCTCTTAGCAAAGTTAGGGCCTGACGGAGGTGTTGCTCATGTTGTTGAGCATCTCTGTTGTATATCAAGATGTCATCTATAAAGACGACTACACATTAATCAAGAAAAGGTCGAAAGATTCTATTCATGAGTTCCATGAATGCAGCTGGTGCATTAGTTAGTCCAAATGACATAACTATGAACTCATAGTGACCATACCTTGTCCTAAAAGCAGATTTAGGTATGTCACCCTCCTTATTACGCAACTGGTGGTATCCCGATCTCAGATCTATCTTAGAAAAGATAGTTACACCACGCAACTAATCAAACAAGTCATCAGTCCTTGGCAAGGGATACTTGTTCTTTATAGTTACTTTATTCAACTGTCTGTAATCAATGCATAACCGCATCGATCCATCTTTCTTCTTAACAAAAAGGACTGGAGCACCCCATGGTGAAGTACTCGGTCGGATAAAACCTTTCTCAAGCAGGTCCTGAAGTTGCTTCTTAAGCTCTGCCATCTCAATAGGTGCCATCCTATACGGTGTTTGTGCTATAGGTTGCGTGCCCAGAACTAGATTAATTTCAAAATCAATCTCTCGGGGCGGAGGTACACCTGGAAGTTCTTCAGGGAACATATCCTCAAATTCCCTGACTATCGGAACTTCAGAAGGATTATAGCTCTCCATGGTGGTATCTACTACATGTACCAAGAATGCAAAGCATCCTTGCCTCATCAGCTTCTCAGCTACCATAGATGACACAAGACAGGTTGGAAGAATCTTTCTGTCTCCTTGAAAGATCCATGTATCACTATCATCTGTGAACACAACATGCTTGGACTCACAATCCAAGACAACCTTGTACTTTTCTAGGGTGTCCATCCCAAGAATTATATCAAACCCATGCATTTCAAGTGGTATAAGATCCACTTGAATGCAGTGCTCAGAAAAGAAAAGAGTGCAGGAAGAACACACCTCCTGTAACATAGAAGATCCCATTAAAGGAGTTTCTAACTTCAAACTCTCTGCCCTATGATCAACTGTCATATTGCAGTCAAGAATCACTCTTTTAGTGATGAAAGAATGTGTAGCAGTTGGATCAATTAAAACAGATATGTTGCAGGATGTAGACATATCAGAATAAAATAGTTCCATCTGACCTGTCACAACCCTAGGGTTGACTATTGCATCAGGTTGATTCATCGCATAGAATCTCACTGTCGCCTACAGTTGATTCGATGCTCGATTATTGGTTGTCGATGATCTAGATTGGGATGCTTGTCCACGTCCTCTAGCTCCACTTGGAAATTGTCACCTCTGAGAGCCTTGCTGACTCTGCCTCTGAGGTTGAGTCACACTTACTTCTCTGGCTCGACAATCCTTCATCAGATGCCCCATCTTTCCACATATAAAACAATCTTTGTTCCCTGGCTATGGTCTAGATGATCCTGTTACCGATACTGATGATGTGTTGTGTGCTCCTTTTGGTGGTAAACTATGGCCTCTACCCCTATTAGACGTCCATTGCGTCTGGGTATTAAACCTTGGTGGTGCCATTGGTGCAGAAAACCTCGATTTCTTAAAACTTTTAGACAAGGGCCCTTGAAACTGAGGATACACTTTCTTACTCTTAGTCTGTCTCTTCTCTATCAAAGACCTCTCTATGCATCTGACAGACTCCACAAAAGTAGCAAACCTCTCCATGTTCTCTAAAGTAGACACAGGAGTGGTCAAATCGGCGGTCAACCCCTTCTCAAAACATCGAATCCTTTCTTCATCGGTAGCTACCATATGCGGACAGAACCGCAGAAGCTCCGTGAACTTAGCCTCATACTCACTAATGTCCATTGGTCATTGCCTTAACCTCTCAAACTGAGAGATCTTCTCATCTAGGAATGTCTTAGGAAAGTATCTATTGACGAATTCTCGTCGGAATACTTCCCATCCGATCTCTACACCTGGCCTCTTGCCTTCTTCTATGGTCCACCAATGACCAGCACTCCCTTTAAGAAGGTACATTGCATGTCTAACCTTCTCAACTTCTGGGATGTTAAGGATTCTAAAGGCCTTCTCTAGTTCAACCAGCCACATGTCTGCATCTGTTGTGTCAGCTGTTCCAGCATATTTTGTGGCTCCGACCCGGCGAAGTCGTTCAAATGTCTTGCTGGCTCCCTATCCTTCATGGTGGGTAGGTGTCCTAGGTGCAGGTAGTGGCATCCTATCTGTCATATGAGTCATGGATTCCATAAACTGCCCAAACATGTCTTGGAAGGTTGGGTTCCCCATATCTTCTTGATTGAATTGGGGTTGTTCAGGTATGGGTTCCTCCCTATCTTGGTCTCTTGCACCTCCTCCTAGTACAGCAATGCTGCTCTCAGCAGCATGTTCATCGTGTGATCCAGACATCTTTAGTTCTTCTTCTCCTCCTATATGAGCAGAAGACACTATCAAATAAACTAGAAGACACTAGAATAGACTCAACAACCTTAATCCTATGTCTCTGTAGACTCAGCAAACCTAGAGCTCTGATACCAACTAAACTGTTGCGAACGACTCACGAAAACATGATTAACTTAAGCGGAAGCGGTTGTTAGCAGTGAAATTACTGAAAATCACTAAAAATTAAAACTTTTTACAAAGAGATCCATAGACTAAAAAACTCTTTCATAAGGAACCAAAGTATTTCAATTACATTCTAGTTTACTAGTACATCTCTTGTACCATTTCTTTCTCGAAAGTTACACGCATCAACTGCCATGTTAAGCTATACATAGGAAGTATAAAAATTCGAGGCATCAAGCCAAAATCTTATATCAATATTAAACTAACTACTTACTCCTAGGATCTGAGAGTACAGAGATGACACATAGGACTCTCTATTTACAGGACATGACAACTAGTGTTTCCACCTGAGGATTCATAGCTGTCCTAGGTTCTGTTGCTGCTGTTCTTCCCTTGTTGTAGGGTTCCTACCTCTTCTGCGTCTACCTAAAAAGTTGAATCCCACGGGGGTGAGACAATTGAAAATTGTCCCAGCGAGAGATATAACTCTCTGCCAGAAACATTATTATTGCAGATAATAGAATAAAACTGAGCAGAAGAATTATAAGTATTCAACAGTAGCTAAATTATTGACTAAACAACTTAGAGCAGTATTCTCTATTCAAGTCATTTCAGTTATATCTTGATAGAGCAGTATGTCATTTAATTAATAAGGAATATGAAGAACATGTATAGCATTTATCCAACTAAGACATACTAAGCAATGTATCATCAACAATTGATTCTCATATTTCAGCCCTAAGAAAATACACTACACGATTGATTACATTTTACAAATATACTTAAGCCCTGAGGAGATGAGGTATACCGCTCATACTCCAACCGACCATTGTGAAATTGAAATCAGTACCATACATAGGTCAATAGAAGAGCCAGATTCCCATGACCTCATCTTCCTCAATCAGTGTGAGGACCAACTACAGGACATCTAGTGTCTCTACCAAATCGCTTTCCAGGGTATACTGGCAACTTCACTATTAGAGTTACAGTGGCATGATGTACTCTCTTTGCAATCGAGAGATGTTATATTTATCTCACATCGACCCGACATTAACATCATCGGGAGATTAGTGATACATCCATCTTGGCATATATATAATGAAGGATTGAGATATTTAATATTTATCTCACATCAATTCCTCCATTAGGGCATAAGGATATTTGCACCCATAACCCCCACATACTCAAAAGTATGCCCTCCAGGAGTACCCGTAGGAAAACCTATTTCACCATCACTAAACTGCTGACGATGATAGATCTATGGTCAGTGCTCTGCATGATATCATTTCACTTGATTATTTAAGTACATTACAATATTCTTTTAGCATCAAACATGTTTTCAAACATAAACCATTATAACAATTGCAATAAAGAATGAGTACTATTTCTATCAAGTTCTCTTCATAGATTTACTAACATTGGGATCTCAGTCCCTTATCATCTCATCATCATGATTCAAGAATATGGGTGTTCAAACCCTTAGATCATCAAAGCACTTGTTACCATTTTAACAGGTAACTTAATGCCTTCAGGTCATCTGACCAATGTAAACATAATAATTGCAATGCAGGTATTTCACATGGCTCCTAAAGCCCAATAATCTCTCTTGTTACCTCTCACTAGGCAACACAGAACATTATGGCTCACCAGACCCATAAGGCATTTTCAATAAACAAAACATTATAGCTCATACCTGGCTATGTTCATCATGTTATGATACATGCATGATTAGTACAGATGATAATAGTTACATCAATTTCATATCAGCAATATACAAAACAATTATAGCATCACTATTCAAGGGTAACACCACTATTCCCTTACTAGGGTTAGGGTTTCCCTTTTTATTTCACTCAAGGTTACTCATCCCCTTTGCTTAATCAGGACCAATGATTCATCATTTCATTGTCCAAGATTAGAGTTTCATGCTATATAGTATAACTCATAATTAGGGTTTCACATACACCTTCACCTTATTTAGAATTAGGGTTTACTGTTCACATCACATCACCCTAGATTAGGGTTTATATTCAATAACCCACAATTAGGGTTTACTATTCACCCCAAATAGAGTTTGATCATCAAAATACCCCAAATTAGGGTTTCTCATATCATTACCCTAAATTAGGATCATACCATCACCATGGATTAGGGTTTCACCTGTCATTGTCCTCAATTAGGGTTAGGGTTTATCAACCTTCTTAATTAGGGTTTCACAATCTCTTTCATGAATCATACCCTAATTACACATTCATATATGCTGAAAGTATTGAAACTTAACCACTACATGATTATCATTCATGTAGGAAGTCCTCTCTCTCATCCTCTATAAGATGATACTTACTTCAGACTTAATTAGATTAGGTCAGTCTTGAATGAAGAGTTGCCATAATGGATTATGTCATGACTTCCATAATCATTAAAGATTAATTATTCAAAGGGTACTAAATCACTTTATCTCATTAGGGGTACAATTATTATAATCACTATTGATTTACATCATGTAATGTTAAATTAAACAATTGACCTTTAACCACTTTAAGTGTTCATATGGTTTGGTTAATTACCTTCCAAACGATCTTGGTCACTTAGACCCCAAACTGCCTTGACCAACCAAACCTCAAACGGTCTTGCTTGAATGACCTTCAAATGGTCTAAGACTATTTAGACCTCCAAACGGTCTAGGTCTCATGGTTTGAAAACCGTTTAGAAATTGTATACTCAAAACCATTTAGCCAAAAGTGTTCTTGGGATCGGTTGTGTTTCAAACGGTTTGGGATCGTTTGGTCTCAAATGGTCTTGAGACCGTTTGGACTCAAACAGTCTTGAGACTGTTTGGTCCAAACCTCCTCAAAACCAATTGGACCAAAAATGGTCTCAACCACTCAAATTAATTTAGGGTTTCCAAGATTGATTCCCTGATCGATTGAATCCATGTAACCACTCATCAATTGAAGCTAAACATCATACTTCAAGTGAGCTTAATAATTATCCTTCAATTGATTTAACTTCCAATTAATCATCAATTAGGGTTTTGAACCCAATTGGATTAGGGTTTGAAATCGATGAACCTTCAATATTAGTCATTGTGAAACTAATTACTTTAAAATCATTAGACCACCATTCAAATTGGGCATGACCTGACCTCAAATGGTTTTGAGGTCGTTTGGATGACCTCCAAATGGTCTTGAGACCGTTTTCTCATTCCAACATGAAAATTAGTAGAATTCAATTAGGGTTTAAGTCATTGAATTGATAACCAAATCAGCTATTGATTACACTTCAATTTGGTATCTTTGGATCTTCAATTACCCAACCATACTTAACCCTAGACCTCCAAACGGTCTTGGTTGACCTCCAAACGGTCTCTACCGTTTGGGTGATCTCCAAACGGTCTTGAGACCGTTTGGGTTAATCAACCCAAAATTCTAAGTCAAATAATTACAAAATCAGCACTTAACCCAATTAGGGTTTGGTGATTGATGGTCCTTCAACTAATGAACCCTTTGGAATTAATCAAATAAAATTAATGGATCATCAACCATCATCATTAGCATCAAATCTCAAAATGGTCAACTATGGTCAACTCTTCCAAATGGTTTGAAACTGTTTACTCCCAAACGGTTTGATGAAACTGTTTACTTCCAAACGGTTTTGATGAAATCGTTTAAGTTCAAACGGTCTTGTGGAAACCGATTGAGCACTTTTGTTGAAACCGTTTGGAATAGGATTTTCTTGGGAAAAGTGTCCAAGATGATGTCATCATCATCTTCCTTCATTCATCCAAGAACTACTGCCATTTTCATGGAAAATACAACAATGAATCAAAGGAAGTTCAAAATAGAACAAAATGAACAACAATTCATGGAGAATTGAATGCAATATCAAGGTTTAAGGGTTTAAGTTAGATAACCCGCCTTATAATCTGATTCCAAACTCCAAGCTCCATGAATCCAATGGTGGATGAAGCTTTGACAACTGCCCAAGGTCCGTTCTTAAGCTTTTGGATGAAATAGTTGGCTAGAGTTGAAGATTGAATGGAGAAAACAAGAAATCAAGCATTGATTTTGGGTTTTCACCATGAAACCAAGGTGAAAGAAGGTCAAGAACTTACCGACAGGTTGGGGGTCGTCCTTCTCCTGTTCCTAAGCTCTCTTGTGGTAGTACAAAGCAAGAAGAGAAAAGGAATTCCGAAAAAGATCCTTAAGTGGGTGGGAATTGGGATATGTATAAGGAAATCCAAGGAAAGAGAAAATGGAATTAATTCCTTTAATTTCCAAAATTATTTCCACAACTTCCCCCTCAATTCCTTGGCCACTAAGCCATCTTCCTCCCATTGCAAAACCACTTCATTATCCAAGAATTAAAGGAAAAGAAATTAAGCGCCTTAATCATATTATACTAATATCCCATTTTAGTGGATATTACTTTTTATTAACTTAATGTTTGTGGAGTCTCCACTCACTCAAGATGTTTTCATGCCTTTACAAGGAACAAGCTCGCCCAACCATTTGCAAACTCATCCCTCAACTTTTGGTTGAAGGGCTCTTCAATTAATATATTTCTTTTTGCATTAATTTGAATTAAAGTTCCATTTATGCTTAAATCTTGATTATTTTAATATCAAGATTCTCTCTCCTACAAAATAATTCAAATGAGGCGCCCTCTCATTTTATTTTCTCTAAATGATGCCAAGAAACATGGGGGACCGTATAGAAGTGGTAATTTGCATATTTAACCCTAGGTTTTGGGTAAATTGCACATTACACCAAAACTAGGTTTTAATGCACAAAGATTGCTTAACAAGCTCTATCTTGGTGCTCAAGCTTGTGGAAACCATACCACTGCATCATACTCATTCTTATGATGTCTCAACATCTGAGGAACATTATATCATGTACAATTTGCAAGTTAACCCCTCAACTTGGGTAATTTGCACTTTAGTCCAAAACTAACAAAACAATGTTTCAACATTATTCAAAAAGGACTAAAATTGAAATATAAGTTCCTCTTGAGCCTTAATTACTTTTCAAGAAATAAGAGCAAGCATCTAATCAAATTTATTAGGCAAAACACCTAGGGTTAGAACATAACCCAGTTCAGGGATGTTACATATTGTAACTTACTAAAATCTAACATGTTGATTCTAGAAACTCCAATCTTAATATTAGGAGATTAGAATGCTTGGTTCCTTATATTTGACCCAAAAAATACGAAATTATACCTTAATGATTTAAATTAATACATGAATATGAATGACTCACCATAACACATATAGGCTTGAAAACAAATATAAGAGTATAGTGGCATTATATTTTGTAGTCAACATCACATATCATGATACACTCATCCAAACATTATAACATATAGGTTCTAAAATGTAAGTGGGTTCATGAAATATGTCACACATGTTTATTTTTCTAACTTATACATACATGATGGTTAAGATATGATTATATAAAGGTACAATGTTCTTAGTGCATGAATTGGAATAACAATTGGTGTTTTCATGTCCATATATGTAAATAATGTGCCATCATCTAATTTAATATTGAACTAATAAACTTATTTGGTTAAATAAGAAAAATATGGAAATGTGTGCATAATATATAAGGTAAGTCTCTTGGTAATAAGTAAACATAATAATACTCAATTCAATGGATGTTGATAATAATGATGTAACATTTTAAAAAATATAATGTTAATGATATAAAACCCAAATTGTTTTAGAATTCATTAAAGAAAACTTCAAAACCCAAATGTAATCTCAAAATCATGCTCCATGGGTCCTAAATAACTTGGGTGCCAAGTTTGAGGTTAAATTAACAATCTAGATGCCCTAAATTCTTTTAGGAAAGAAAATATAAGTTAAGATATAAGATATCAAATAATATATTAGATGACCTCAAAGGTAGAAAATAATGGCAAATCTGAATTCTACATGTTTCAATTAGACTTGACTTCAAATTTAGATTTATTTGAACTTTCTTTGAGCCCTCAAATAAACAAGAAAGGAAAAATAGATTTTTATATGCCTCATAATCGATGTACTTAATAGATACATTTCCTTTTTTATAGTTTCTCAGTTGATACCGATGTCACACATGTATATTTGATATAGAAAAACCCAATTTCACTTCTAACCATTAGATGAGGATCTAAGGGCGTGAAGTTTTCTTCAACCTTCCATTTTGCCTACCCCACTGTGTGAACAATCCTCTCAATATTCTATTCCAGATCTCTCTCACCTAACTTAATGGATGCTCATGATTCCTTCTTAATTACTTTTCTCTTTCTTTTCCAAACCGTCTAACCCCAATTTTCCCTTAGTGGTGTGGATTGTACTCCCTCATTGAACCCTAATTATTTTGATCCCCCATTTCTCAATGCTTTCGAATTCCTTGGTACCCCATATCCTGAAACCACTATAAAACCATCCCAACACCTCGTCTAACAATTTTGTACCTATCCCCAGTGCTCTTACAACCTGGTGTCATGTTTGATAGTTCCCTGAGTTCCATATGGGTGGATGAGCCACCTTGGTCCGGACGACAAATACCTCAACTTTGAAGGTGCCACATAAGGTTAGGATCTCTTTGTTGTGTCCATGTAGAACTTGGGGCTTCTCCTTTTGGTTCAATTGGAGGTAAATCCCAATTATCTTCTTTTCTAGTGCTTCTTGCTCTTTTTGCAAATTCATTAGTTTTTTGCAAAATATGAATCATTTTACTTCACTTTTTCTCCTCTTTGCTTTGTATGGAACATTCAAGCAGTCTTGATATGGGTCTTTCCCATGCTAGTCAGATGCTCATTTTCCATCTTTTGCTTCCCTTCCAATCATCGCGAAACGGTCCACTTTATCTCATGTGTACCATGAGACCTATTTTGTGGCTCGTTGGGGTTGGAGAAGGATGAGGAATTCTATAGGTCTTGTTTTGCGCATCCCTTCTGTCAAAATGTGGTTTTGCTCCTTAGGGATGTGTTATAGTGAGATGGTTGTTTTCTCTCATGGATAATCAAAGAGAAGAAGATGGTCATCGTACATTTTTATGAATTTTCTCATGGGCTAATCACAACATGTCACACAGGTTTTGGATATTTTTGTAAATTCAATGGGTTTTTTTTGTCTAGACCTTATGCACCATTGTTTGTAGGCATGGACCAACTGGAAAATCCTTATGGGTCCACCTCATTGGGATTTTAAATGTACAATATGTTACATGTGGCTTTTCTGATATTTTTGATTGGTTAAATCAAGTATGAGTCATAAGAATGAAATAAAATATGCTATGGAATTATAGGATTTTTCTCTATCGCATGAGATTAGTTTGATCTCCTAATTGCAATCTAATATTTGTATTTTTTATGGATTTCTTCTAACTGGTTTGATTTTTAAAAATTCATAACTACGAATGTAAAAGTTAGAAAAATAAAGTAAGATGTAATACGAACATATAAAATATAATCTAAAATATTATATAATTTTGATAACCTAATTCTCTAATGATAAAAGCCGACTTTTAGGGTTCATATGATTAATATGAACTTAACCCTAATTTTATATATGCCTTTAATAGGTGGCATGTGACCCTGGCTTGGACCTAGGGTTGACTTTGAATATGTGTAGACCTAATCTAAGGTATGTTGCATCTCATGAATCATATTGATCAATTGATATACTTATCTCTCTGAATGTATGTTGCATTAAATTATCCACATTGAACAATTAACTGAATTTCTCTCTCTCTTAATGTATGTTGCATCCCCTACTTCTATATTGAGAAATTACCCATAACTATCACTCTCTTAGTCCTTTGAGACATTCTATCCTATACAGTTTTCTCTCTCTCCTCTAAGAGGTTGAATCATGTGAGTTAGATGGTATGAATCTTTTTTTGGATATTGTAATTGACTCTAAAGTTGTACTTTGCTTCATGATGAAACCCTATTTGTGGATATGAACTATTTTTCCCGCTTATGTGGTGTATGTTACATATTGTATATTCATGTGATGGAAATCTCATTAATCATGTTTTTATGACTAAACATTCACTTGCCTCTACATTTATGCATGCCTTTTGCTTCATTAGTCGTAGAGTAATATAATGCTTTGGTTTTGGGATTTTATTCCCATATGTGATATTATTAGTCATTGGGTTTTGTTCTCCTGTCATGCACTGGGGCTCTAGTCCTCCTACACTTTTATATATTGGGATGGAGGATTGTATGCCTCATACCCCAGCTTGTACGCCAAGGGAGTTTGGTTATGTTCCATTCTCTATCAGGTTTTAGTTTATGTTCTGTAACTACAACTAGATTTATATTTTTACTAGTGATATGCTTATCTCACTTGCATGAAGGTTGACTATTGTAGATGAAGGGTTATGTTTCCCTAATTTATTTAATTATGCTTATGTGGCACATCTAGTTAGTATTTTGATTTATGGCGAGTGCATCTTTTTGTATACTTATAGTTTTCTTTTTATATGGATGTTCACATTCCCTCTTTGATGGAAGACATGATTAATTAATTGTTGTCATTTTTCCATAATTTTCTCAATCATGTTTATATGCTTATACCTACATTATTATTCTGACAACATCCATTTTTTCTTCTCTTGTGGCATATGCTTCCAACCCCTTAGGTGAAGGACATGGTGGACCTAACATGATGGCATGGATCTGGTTAGAGGAGCTAACTCTTAGGAGATAAACTTGAAATAGTTTAGACTTCCCTCTGCCTAGCTATTGAAGTTTCTTATTTTATGTAAGCCCCTGGTGGGAGATTGCAGTATAAACATGTAAATTGAATATAGTGATAACATTTACTTTTGCTGTTATACTTTAGTGTTACTACCATTCATTTGAGAGAGAGAAATATACACATATTCCAACATACTTGTTAGTGTGTTTGGATTAGGTGGGTTTATTCCTAAAATTAAGTAGGGATTGGATCCCCTATTGGGTCCCACTACCAACATCTATTATGGACTCAAGAAGGGAATGGATTAGAGGTAAAACCACTTCAATAAAATTCATTAGACCTTAAAGTTATTTCCCAAGTAATATTACAAGTATGAAAAGCAAGGAAGATATTGAACAATCCATAAGTATAGGCTCTATGTATAGTGATTTCATATCAAAAGATGTATCTCCACTATATAGAGGGGTCAATCTCTATGATTTTCAACCTTATGTCACTCCTTAAATTCCATTATTAAGGTTACAAAAAATGACCATCTTGTATATATCTAGGGATAACTAGCTTTCCTTTTAGGCCAAGGGAGCCAACAACTGTAGAAAGGACTTACCATATCCATGACCATGAGTCTTTAGCCTTACCAAGTACTTATCTATTCTTGGAATGAGTCTTCATACTTCACCAAGGACTTAAGCACTCTTGCAACGAGTCTTCCCCCTTCGAGGACTTACTCACTCTTGACTTGAATCTTCCATTTTTGGCATCTCCTTCACCAAGGAGAAGCTTTTCACCAAGGGCATCCTTCCCTTCTTCTTTTCCTCTCATAGACAAGAGAGCATCTTCATCTTCATGGTAGAAAGAGAGATTGGGAGGTAGAGTAATGAGATCCTTACAAGATATACATGTAATACTAGATCTCGTATAGATTTCCTAGTCACTCTAATGGATGTAGCAAGTGAATAATCTCATCAGAGTTAATAGGGGCTCTTTGAGGCACTTTTTCTCTCAACTATAGTATAGGGCCATTTGTAATGCTTGGTTAACCATGGGATGAAGGGGTCCTATTTATAGTTGAGGATGCCCCCTATCTGGTTAGAATCATTTAGGATGAATTAAATCCATTTGGGAGAGACAGTCCAACGAATCTATTTCACTATTTTTCTCTCTCTCCAACTAGTTTGCACTTTCCAACTATAGTGTCATCAGTGTAGATGCAAGGGTTGTAAGTCGGCTGATCAAACTAGAAGACAAGGCTTTATAAACTCATCAAGTGAGTTACAATGATGGTAACATCTCATCTGATACATTACTTGACTTGTGTCATCGGGCTCATCGGTCGAAATACGTCCAAGACAATCTCAGTCGACGAAACAGCCTGGACTGCTCAATTCGATTAATGAAAAAGTTCTAGTCACATTGACCTAAACAATTCTTTTACACTTATGAGCTCAATTGCAAGTCATACAATATTCACAAGTGATTAGAAAAAATTATCTAAGTAGATAAACTATGTAACCTTCAATCTTGATCTTTTAGCATGTATGACCTTATTTCTCCAAAGTAGGTTTCACAAGTTTAGACATTTGGAGTATGTCTATTGAAAATCACTCAACTATAAACATTAGACACAAATAATTGGAAAAAAATTTAATCATCATCAAAACAAAGGATTACTCATTTAGACTTTGACTCAAAATCCACCCTTCAAAGATGACAAACCATTCCATAAATATATTGAAAGCTTTTAAGTAAAATCATACCTTTTGAGAAGGCTATGAGTTTCAATAGAATTATGTTCATAAGCTTCCCCTCGACTGATGCTGATTGACACATACTCCCCCTCAGTTTATGCTATTTCTCCTACATGGTTATATTTCTTAACATTTATAGATCTTATGTATTCACTCTTATACTTACACTTCTCCTCTTTACATAAGACATATCTCCCTTGTTGTCATATTAAAAAGTGGGGGTTTCAAAAGATAAAACACAACTTGTCATAAAGAGGGTAAAAGAAAAACAAAAGGGCTTGTCTAAGAAATTTATGTAAAGAAAATGAAGACATGCATTTGAACATCGTAGATGCATTTCTATATATAACCAAAACAAGTCTATGCAAGCAAGTAAATCAAACTAAAGATATGAAAATCAAGGAGAATGTTATAATTATGTATGAAACAATATACAAACATAGCATATAGTTGGATACTACTAGAACCACATGTCCAAAGACTACTAGTAGATGATATCACAAGTTAGGACTACTAGAAATATCTAGCTCGTAGCAAAGAGCACAAGTTAAAATAACATTCTATGAGTAGTTGTAGAGAAATATCCATACAAAGAGATATGCAACTCAGAAAACATGAATGTATATTACTCATTAGGAAATATGAATCACTACTAAAAGATGATTATTATGACGAATCTCATGGTTTCATCAAAACTATATATTTGACCAGAAAGATGTAGTAAATTAGAGCACAACTGAAGTAGGTTAATCAAAACTAAGATATCCAAAGAGATTATCATCAAAGCATGCATAACAACTCAAGACAAATAATTGTAATACATAGAGATATCAATTGCTAGAGCAATTTGAAAGATATAGTTTATTACAAGATAAGCATTTTGTATCATGGAAGTATATAAACCAAGGTAACAAGGGAAGTGACATAAGAACAATGCTTAGTTGAGAAAATCTAGTTTAGAGGGAGATTCTCCTACAATAGCCCATTTTTTACTCATTGCACTATACCATTGACCGAGTTCCTAGGTGGAACTTCTCAGTTGATGAAAATAGTAAAGAAAATCCCAAGGAACCTCATCGGTCGAGATGTGCTCAAGACAATATCAGAAGACACAATTTTTTTAAACCATATCTAGAGGTATGATAAAAATATATAAGCAATATCCAAACATGTATAAGCAAGTTAGTAATGAAATATAAATAATTAGGGGCAAGTTTTGAGCAAGAAAAAGATGAGAATCACATTATACCAATTTTGACTCAAAAACCATATTATAATTCAAACTAACCATGACCATATCAAGAAATGTTGTATATGATTGAGAATATATTTACCTCTATTCTTACCATTTCTTTTTCTTTTTTTCCAACCCATACACATCTCACCTTTCTTCTTTCATGAGGATTGAGAAACCAATGTTCAAATTAATAGATCATGTCAATCCATTCACAAGTGACCTATGAGAAGAAAGATGAACTAGTCCCTAATCATATTTTTGGGTCTGGAGGGTTAGCTTAGCTACCCAAGTCCTATTTCTTTTGGGTACTTTTCTGAACAGACAATATGTAGAACAATGCCCATTTCTTTGCAATACTTGTAAGTGCCCTTAGATTTAGAACTAGAGGATTCTCCATTGAAAATTGGAAGTTCTTTGCCTTTATGTTTCCTTTGGATACCATCAAACTCAGTATTGTGTTTACCAATTTGTTTAGTAGTATGGCCTAAGATCTATTTGAGATTCTTTTTAGCATATAAGAAACTTTGCAAAAAGGATCTCAAAATATGTTTTCACGTATAAGTGTAGTAGTGGTATAAGGAAAATGATCAATACCATATCTAGCATGCAAAAGATGGTTCTCTAAGAAAATATATTTAGTCATTTAAGAATATTTTTAAATGTGAAGAGTAACATAATCATTTTCTCAACTAGTAGAAGTAGAATAGATTTGAAAATATTGATATTTGCAAGCAAGGAAGCATTTCCATTTCCATGCATGGTAATCCTAGAAAGATAAACAATACTTTCATATTCTATTATTTTTAAAACAAAATGTGTGTCATCATTTTCTATTTTAAGAGCATCAATACCAAACATGAGAGAATTAACAATCTTAACATGCTCTTCATTTGAACTAGGCATAAAAGGTTGAGATTCCAAAAATGCAATCTAATCAAGAAAGCTGATATTTTCAAGTTTAAGTACATCTACTTGACTAAATTAATTATTTTTATCTATATCAGCACCATTGAATTTCAATTCAAGTTCCAAATAAAGCTTTTGGAAATTGTCAAGATCATATTGTAAGAAAATATTAGCATGTGTAAATTATCCCTTTCTGCATGTAGGTTAGTAACAATATTAGCAAGCCTTTTCTTTTTATGCTTAATATACTTTAAAGAGGAATGGGTAGCATGAATAATTTCAATGATATATTATTTATCTAAAGAGTTAGACTTGTCTCATTGTATTATCATTATAACTTTCCATGACAGCACAATCGCATTCGCGGCCTTACTTTCATTAGAGATAAAGCTAGAGCCACCACTCAAAACTTCACTTGAGTTTGAGTTGAAGGGAACTCTAGAGATTTTGTGTCATTTCTCCTTCTTGTGCTTCTCTTCCCTTATTCTATGATGATATGTCATTTTTTATTATAGGTGATCATCCTTGATGTGATCCTTCTTACCACATTTGAAACATCGACTGGAAAAAGAATACTTCTCTTTAGAGTTTTTACCTTTCGAGTATATGACATCTTCTTCTCCTTGGAAGGATTTGTGACTTTATGAAGCAGGAAAATCAATCACCTTCTCCTTCTTATTTTGAATATTTTCTTCAAGCTCCTCTTTTACTTGTGAGTTGAGCCTTACTTCATAGGCTTTAATATTTCCTATAAGTTCTTCAACAGGAATACTAGAGAGCATTTTGGCTTCTTCTATGGCTATCACCTTCTTTTCCCATCTGAGAGGAAGGGAGAAAATAATCTTGGAGTAAACCTTAAAATTGTACATGATATGGTCTGGGACAGAAAGACCATTTACAATGGTGTTGAGCCTTAAATACATTTCATCCACACTCTTCATTTTTTCCATTTTGAAGCCTTCAAAGAGTTGAGTGAGCATGTAGAGTTTGTTTTTCTTCTTCCCATCAAATGTATACCTATCAAATGGGTTTGGTTTGGGTCATTGTGGGTATGAATCTCACAGATGCGGGTCAAAAAGATCCAGTTCTCAAATGGGTGTAAGAAACGCACACCCAAACCCGACCCATTGGGTTAACAGTTAACCGTGGTCACCCATATAAAATGTGTCTAGTCAAAAACAAGTCTCTAGTTGGTTCTCTTAATGCTAAAAAAATTAAAACATATCCTAACTATGTTATTGGTGTCAAGTATAGTGAACCAAACAACTACTATAGTTGATGTCAAACCAATGGATTAGTTTTTTACTTATGTTTATACTAAATTTAAAGGGAAAACAAGATGACTGCTAGTAGTTGTATTTTGATGTAAAATGGGAATAATAATGTAGTTTTTGTACATAAAATATCACAAAAAAACACATAATTCTTTCATTTTGCATATTCCTAATATTACAAGTGTTTGTTGGAATGTATTGTGAACACAAAACAAAGAGAATACAAGTTTTGCAACCAAAGATAAAGATTTAACTGGTGTTAAATGATAAACATATCTTAATAGGAGTATTTGTATAATACATAAATTTATATGTTGACTTTATTTAGTTGGATCTCCCATGGGTACCCAAGGGTCACTTGTGAAATATGTTATATAAATATGTGGATATGGGTTTGGGTGATTTTAGTAAGTGGTAAATTTCATCACCCAAACCCAACTTAAACTGGTTGAGCCATGGGTGCCTGTGGATTTTGACCCAGTTTGATAGGTCCACTCATAAGTGACACATATCTTTCTCCATATCTCATAGGTCATGTCATAAGAAGATATAACTCAGTGGGGGAGAGAGAAGCATAGAGGATGTTTATGACTTTGACATTCAAGGTTGCTTTCTTCAAAGTATGTCTCATCACATTATTCTAACCTCATAGTTTAAGACTTGAGTCGCATTCTTATATTCCAATATAGAAAGTTACACACATCAAAGGACTGAAATGTTGAAGTAGCATTTCCCTCCTTCATTATCACCAATCGTCCCCTACTTGTGGAAGTATTGCTAGGTATAGACCTTGCTCTGGTATCAATTGTTAGATCTATAACAGGCTCCATAGGGGGACTAAATAGAGATAAAACTAGTTAAGCAAAATTCATTAGACCTTCATGATAATTCTCAAGATAATATTGCAAATATGAAAAGCATGGGAGGGACAGATTGAACAATCTACAAGTGAAGGAGCTATGTATAATGGTTACATCTCAAAGTATGTATCTCTATTACCTATAGGGGTCAATCTCTAGTATTTTCAATCTTGTATCACTCATTATATTTGATTATAAAAGTTACAAAAAATGACCACCATTTTCAACATAAAGGGATAACTAGCTTTCCTTTTGGGCCATGGGAGACAGCTACCTTATCAAGGATTTACCCATCTTTGACCAATAGGCTTTAGCCTTACCAAGGACTTACCTACTCTTACAACTAGCCTTTGTCCTTCACCAAAGACTTACCCACTCTTGTAATGAGTCTTCAATCTTCAAAGAATTACCAACACTTGACTTGGATCTTCCGCCTTTGACTTCACCTTCACCAAGGGGCTCATGCCCTTCTTGTTCTTATCCTCCCTTATCACAGAGAGGAAATCTTAATCTTGATGGTAGAAAGAAATATCGGGAGGTATAGGAATGAAAGATTCACAAGATATACATGGTAGGACTGGCTCTCTATAGGTAAATATGGCATTAGATAGGAAATGGAAACAAAAAAAAATACTGACATATAACCAATAGATCGCATCAATAAATATGCAATGGGAAGGATGGTTTCACAAAGATATACCTAGTCTTAGAGCAAGTCCAATGAAAATCCTCATCAATGTGGATGTGCACTCTATCTTGGATGGTGATTTTGTATCTCTTGATCACACTGGGACTCATCTGAGTGCTCCTCCATAGACACCAGACTCAGACAATTTTTGCAGTGGCTCCTTAGATCTTACCATGGGTTGTGAGTTGATGTTGCCCTCCTAGAAGCAGCCAAAGGACTCCTGCCTCTAGAGTAGTCTGCACAAACCAACTAGAACTCATGTCTCCCTTGGATATCCCTTCGTAGTTGGGTAGGACTTATCTAGGCTCTCGTGGTAACCACAACCAGAGAGGATAAAAATTATCACAGCAATTGCTTCTCCATTATCTATGTTATATTTGTGCTCTAGGAATCTCCCAGTACCCCTCTATATATAGGAGGTGTTAGGGTCAGGGTTCCCAATCCCAAGCCAATGCGGGACTAAAGAGGGAGTGGAAAGGATCGGAAGATCTTGAATTTTCACAACAATTCTAAAAGTTTCACAACTTGCATGTGCTAAAACAGTTGTCTTGCACGTGAGATGGAGGTTTCATAGTTTCCATTTTTGCACATATGTTGGCAATTTAATTTCAATTAGTACTCACCTTGATGTCAACACCAAACCTTCATGCAATCGAATTGCACCCTCGAGATAGCCATTTGGTGCAACTGATGTGGGCATCTTGCACCAGGCCAGACGTCCATTTCACACAAGTGAGATGGGCATCTTGCACCCAAGGTGAGGCAAAAATCCAACCAATGTATAATACAATCAACCTGACATTCCAAACAACAGTCACAATACTTGAACTAATCATTTGGAAGTCTATTCAGTTGATCTATTTCATGAATTACACTACCTATATACTTTAGTAATCAATTCAGCCATCATTCAAGATCAAACTCCTCTTCTAGATGAGTTCCTATGTGTATGACCCTATAGGTCTCATATCACATTAATAGTGAATGTCCATAACTAGCTTATGACATCCCAAGCAATGAGTGGTGCCTAGTTGCACATCATTGCTACCCAAGTGAATGAAAAGTTGGGGAGAAACTTCAACCTATAATCTTTATATGGTGTTACGGTGTTTGTATAATTCCTTTGGCACTGATATCTAGATTGAACTAGAGGCATGAAGTAGTCATCCTCATTATTATTCAATCTTTCACCTTGAACCAGAGCAGACTGCATGAGATATATGTAAGCTCAATATCATATATTGACTCACATGTATATGGCCATACTTTTCTCAGTCTCTCTAATCAAGAGGCTTTGGATATCATAATCTTGTTGGAGGGACAAAACCTATATCTATCACTCACAGTCAGTCCCCATGTGTCAAAGTCACCCAATCATCACCTTTATAACAACCCATGTTTCAGGACTGTGTTTGATGATGTCAAAGTGTACCCATGAAATGTGATGAGTGTAGTGATTTCAGGTCTAAGAACCACAACCACCACCATCATTGTGAGAGATGACTATGACTTCCATGATGATGGCTTCCATGTGTCAATCTGACAGTGGGTCTATCCGGTACACTGTTCTCTAACATGTATCTGTGTGCCTAGTTTGATATTGCCATATCATGACTAATGAGATTAATCATGATGAGGAAATCTAGACAGTGCTAAAACATATGCATCCAAACAAAGCTCTAGGACCAGACGGCATGAAGTCAATGTTTTACCAAAACTATTGGGGTGTAGTGGGAAAGGATGTGGCGAGCTACATCAAAAGATGGTGGAAAGGGGAGAGAAGTATAAGGGTTGTAAATGACACTCTTTTTGTGCTTATCCCGAAGACTGAGAAGCCAAAAATAGTAGGAGAATTCAGACCCATTAGTCTCTGCAATGTGGTGTACAAGATTGCCTCCAAGGTGTTGACAAACCGTCTAAAGCGTCTCATGAATAGCATTGTTTTTTAAAACCAAAGCGCTTTTATCCCAGGGAGAATGATCACAGACAACGCCCTCATAGCCTATAAAGTGTTCCACTCTATGAAGAGGGAAAAGGGGAAGAAAAAAGGCAGCCTTGCTCTGAAGTTGGATATGTCCAAAGCATATGACAGGGTGGAATGGAGTTTCCTGAATTTTGTGATGGAGAGGATGGGATTTGGGATGAAGTGGAGGAGAAAAGTCCAAGAATGCATAATGTCTATGCAGCACACTTTCTCCATTAATGGAGATCGGACCAAAAGCACAAAGTCTGCGTGTGGACTTCGCCAGGGTGACCCCCTCTCCCCCTACCTTTTTATATTGCGTGTTGAAATTTTCTCTACTTTACTTTCCACTACTGCCCGCGACACCCTCCTACATGGTATAAAGCTGAGTAGGGGTGTGCCATGTATCTCACATCTTTTCTTTGCAGACGATAGTATTCTTTTTGCTAGAGCAAATAATGCAGAATGCCTGAAGATAGTTGATATCATCAGTCAGTATGAACAGGCATCCAGTTAAAAGATAAATTTCTCCAAGATAGAGGTTGTTTTCAGCAAAGGGATACGGGTAGAAAAATGAGAGGAGCTGAGAAATCTATTGGGCGTGAGAGAGGTGGATCAGCATGACAGTTATTTAGGCCTCCCCATAGCCATGGGAAGGTCTAAAAAACAGGTGTTCAGTTTCATTAAAGAAAGGATATGGAGAAAGCTACAGTGTTGGTCGGAAAAGCTGCTGTCAAAACTAGGAAGGGAGGTTCTCATAAAAGTGGTAGCTTAGGCCATTCCTACATATGTCATCAGCATATTCCAGTTTCCGGCGGGTACCATAGACAAAATCCATAGGATGGTGGCTAGATTTTGGTGGGGAGCAAAGGACAAAGAGAGGAAACTATCATGGATGAGCTGGGACAGAATGTGTAGACCAAAATGGAAGGGGGGCTTGGGTTTAGGGATTTCCAGACCTTTAACCAAGCCCTCTTAGTGAGACAACTTTGGCGGATGGTCAACAATTCGGAGGCCCTTGTGACTAGAGTACTAAAAGTCAGATATTTCCCAAGGATGTCTATTTGGGAGGCCAGAAGGGGTCATGACCCTAGCTATACATGGAGGAGTCTATGAGGGGAGAAGGCTCTCCTAAAAGAAGGGGTGCAATGGAGAGTGGGAGTCAGGACAGATGTAAACATATGGAATGATAATTGGTTTCCTAGAGAGGATGGCACGCTTGCATGCTACAGACGGGAGGATAGCCCAGACTATAGCACAGTCTGTGAACTCATGACAGAGGATGGTTCTAAATGGGATGAAGATAGAGTACATGAGTGTTTCTCAGACAGCCATGCTAGGAGGATATGTGCCATATAGCTCAGCCTTAGGAGACCTAGGGATACGTGGATATGGTGGCCTTCAAGGAATGGGGAGTACTCAGTTCGTTCAGCTTATTGGTTGGGATTGTTGGGAAAGGAGGAAGCAAGAAACTATAATTCCCGGTAAGGTGACATGTTGTGGAAAAATATATGGAGTGTTGGTTGGAGTCCCAAAACAACTCACTTCCTATGGAGGATATGCACGGGGAGCTTAGCAACCAGAGGACGCTTGTTTGATAGACATTGCATAGAAGATGGCTCGTGCATGTTGTGCATGACAGAGAAGGAGACTATACCGCATATGCTCTTTCGATGTCTGAATGCCATAGAAGTATGGGACCAGATGACTAGGGAAGTACAAGCATGGGTGGAAGACCCTAAGGATGAGGACATTAACTCTTCCATGGGAGCTGCTCTAGAGAGGACATCCTTACAAGAGTCTGATGCAATAGTTGCTGCCATGTGGATGGTTTGGAGGGTAAGGTGCATGAGGATTTTCCAAAGTAATGAAGTGCATAGTGGCTATCTCCTCCGCGGCGCTTTGACTATGGTAAGGGCAGATGGCAGGCAACGTTGCCATGTGGGAGGAGGTGACGTCTAGGGCGTTAATGTTCAGCAGCAAGGGGACAAGGGTGATGACAAGTCAACGGCTAATGGGGGGACGTTGTGGATGGGTGACGCCAGTAGGGGGAAGGATAAAACTCAATGTTGACGGCTCAGTAGGGGAGGATGGTAGGGTGGGGATTGGGATGGCGGCCAGAGATGAGAAGGGCAGTCTGGTGGGAGTGGCGGGGGAGAGAGTGAACTCAGGAGAAGACGTCACCATTGTGGAAGCTTTAGCAGTGTGGGCAGTGTTATTATGGGCAAGGAAGGAGGGGCACGACCGAATGGAGGTAGATATGGACTCTATGGAGGTCATCCATGCATGCACCAACACAAAGCTGTGGAGGGACTATCTAGGAGCCATTGTTGAAGACATCACTTCTTTACAACAGTTGTTCTCTTTTTGTAGTTTGAGGCATGTTAGTCGCAGAAGTAATAGGGTTTCCCACGAGGTAGCCAACTCTGTCCGTAGGGGCCAAGTAGATAGTTTCTGTTATGCTCAGTCTTTTCCTTTGAACTTTTTGTTTCTTGTAAACCTTGATTTAGCAAGTTAATAGATAACGGGGAGCCCCAATCATAGGGCTTCCCGTTTTCCATCAAAAAAAATATTTATTCATCAACCAACTCACACCCTGATCTTATGTGTTTGTCTATCAACCTTCCACAATAACAACAAATCAGGGACATAATGAGAATATGTATATGTAACATTTGTATGATCTCATCCCCAAGGTTAGTAACTTGAATATATACGTCATTGAGTAATATAATTCTCTAGACATTTATTATTTTATTCATTATCTCATAACTAAATATACAAAATTTGTGGTCTAAGCTATTGTGGGGACCCCTACACTATCTGAAATGGAGCATTGTTGCTTACAGAACTATCTTGGGGAGGATGCCAACCAAAGATTGGCTTAGGAGTTGGGGCATCCCCACAGATGGACGGTGCCTCCTATGCACAAGAGTTGATGAGAGCCATGGCCACTTGTTCCTAGAATGCAGCTACACCAGATATGTATGGTCTGGCATCTGCCTAAAGAATGAGTGGGGTCAGAATCAGCCCTATAATATCATCGACATGGTGGACTGGTTGCACCTCCATCTCAAGGGTAAACACCAAATTGCCTTTGGAGGCATTTGTTTGACAGTCTTTTGCTTCTACGTCTGGGAGGAAAGGAATAGAAGATTACACCTCAAAGGTAGCCGCTCAGAAATGGAGCTAATCAAGAAGGTGTCAACTGAGCTTTGTAATCTTGTTATTGCTAAAAAGAACCTGCTGAAAGGTGTAACCAGACGTGCTAAGTTATACTGGGGATTTTGTATATAACCACGTACACAAGCTAGTTTAGACACGATGGGTTTTTGTATACCCCCATCTATACGGACATAGTTTTCTATCCTTGTTTTTTACATGGTAGTTTCCTCTACCACTCTTTGGCTATATATTTACCTATTTCCAAAAAAAACTAAATATACAAAATCAATCAGAAGCTTGCCTTTGTTATTAATCAAATCATTTATATGTTATGCCATTACAATCATTACATGATTGGCTCTCTAGGCATGCATACCTATAGACTCCCACTTGTACTTAGAGCCAATCACCCACAGATCTCATCCCAAGTGACCTAACATGACCATCATGCTTTTGCCATGCAAGTGCTTTTATAATGGGTTTAGCAATGTTTGATTTAAGTCAATATTTTGCAATTTTCACATATCTCCATTGTGTGACTACTCGTATGAGATGGAAGTGTTGTAGTATGCTATCTGAGATTCCCAACCTAACTAGTAGCTCCATTGTTGTCAATATTTCTAGTGTGTCATCAATGGTTGGAACCTCACATAAGTTCATTCATATGAGCTTCTTGATCCATATAATATCCTCTATTGTTCTTATAAAACAAATATACTCAGCTTATTTTGTAGATTTGAACAACTATCATTAGCTCTAAACTCTTTCTAGCTTACAGTCCTCATTTATCGTCAAACATAAACTTAGATTGTGATTATTTTGTTAGTTTAGAAGCTTGCATGGGTGTAACCCTTTACATCTAACTCTTTCTTATTACCATAAACTAGGAACCAACCATTTAAATGTTTTACAAGCACCTAAGTATGTTCTTTATAGTAGTTCAGTGACTCTTACTAGTATCTAACATATACCCTCTTGTCATGTGCAATACATATGAGATTTCTAGGTAGGTATGTATATGTCCTTTCATCATGTCAATACATATGAGATGACTAGATATTCTCTCGTCATGTCCAATACATAAGAGATAATGGGATATCTTCTCATCATGTCCAATACATATGAGATAACGGGATAAGTACATATCATTGCATTCAAGACATGCAATTGTGAATGCATATGGTATCTATCCATGTGTTCCTATTTTTCATAAGAATTGGGACATTAGGATCCTAAGAGACTAACTCCATGGATCACAGACACATTTTCTCTCATTGAGTCTTGCATGTTGAACCCTTCAGCATTTTGCCAATGTATGTGCTCTTACTTAGGTCAAGAAACTTACCAGATCTATCTCTATAGACCTTGATCCCTATCACATAGGATGCTTTGTCTAAACACTTCATATAGAAGGTACTTTCTTTGCCGGGTTTTAACATTTATGGGATAAGGGCGTCCTTCCCCATCATTATGTTGAATATTAATATGCTCCCACTAAATCTTTTGTAATCACAGTTTCCATCATCATTGTGACTCAAGTCAAACCCTTTGACTTTGTCAAATAGAAGATCCCAACATTGAGATGCTTGCTTCAATCCAAAGATTGACCTTTGTAGCTTATAGACTATATTTACATTAGTGGATTTATAAAACCATTAGGCTATGTCACGTACACATCCTCTTAATTATTCCAATTAAGGAATGTTTTTTAACATCCATATGCCAAATCTCATAGTCATACTAAGCTACAACAATAAGAATAATCTAGATGGATTTAACCATGGTAACTAGTGAAAAGACTTCATCATGTTCAACACTTTCAACTAGTTTGAAACTCTTTACAACCAATTTACCTTTCCATGTTGGTCTTCTTATAAAAACCCAAATGCACCCTATGGGTTTTACCGCTTCAGGTGGATCCAACAAGGTCATACCTTGTTGGTGTACATGGAGTCCATCTTTGATCCCATGTCTCAAAGCCATTTCTCAAATTATGGTCCCTCAATAGTTTTTAGTATGGTTGTTGACTCATATTAATTATCAACTCGCCGCCTTTTGAGTTATAAGATATCATAATCTTTCAAATTCAAGGTGTGTTCTACTAGAACTATGAGTTCTATGTTTACATAAGGATCTTAAGATTCCACAACAACTTGTGATTCTCCTTATTCCTATTGTACCTCTTTAGGTTCTATGTTTTCTTGTTTGTCTTGAACATTTCAAGTTCTAATTTTACTCCCATTGATTCCTTTGGAACTAATTTCCATTTTAGGAATACAATCATCCAGACTAACTAACACTTCGTTGTTGGATTGGAATATAAGTAGTATTCAACAAGATAACATTCATGTGATTTGTGGATAAATTCTTTTAAGAAACTAGTTTCATATACAAGCTTTCAATCCTAATTAATATAAAAGACGTATCAGAACACTTCCCATGCCATATCTCATATGGTGTCTTTTGAACTAATTTTATACGATACATTGTTTTAGTGTAAAGCATGTGCCAAAAAGAAATTGTAAGATTATCCAGATTTTACTGATAATATCACCATGACTTAACAGGGTGTAACATCTTCTTTCTGACACATCAGTATGTTTCAGGTGGAATTCAATGTAATACACTATCATGGTCCCTCCAAAAGGTCCTAAAACTCTTAGTTTAAAATATTTCAACAGTGATCACATCAATGTACCTTAATAATTTTACTAGTTTAGTTATGTACTTCATTTATGATCTCCTTGAACACTTCAAGAGATCCCAACTTGTATTTCGTTAAATAAAAATTTCAATATATATTGATCGTATCATTAAATATAGTAAGGTACTTGTAACCACCTTTAGCATTCATTCTAAAAGGTCTATGTACGTCATTATGTACTAGTCCTAATGGAATAGTCGATCTCCCACTGCATCTAGTGAATATGCTTTTTTCGTATTGCACAACAAATAAGACATGCATGTCTCTATTGGTTAAATAACCAAAAGAGTCTAGATAACCATCATATGGATTCTAGAAATTCATTTCTCGTTTATGCACTCTAGATGACATTGATATAGATATTCAGTTTGTTTTAGTTATCAAGTAATTCAGTATATGTGTCATACACAAATTCGTGGGCATTTCCATAAAAGATCATATATTTTAAAATGAAACATAATGTTCTTATCATACAAGATATATGATGTTTTCATCAATGGCAAGTACATAATAGCAATTCATCAATTCTATTATGTGCCCATAAATGACAAATCACAGCTGTAAAGGCAGCAATTCTTGCTCTGCCAGTTCTAACTTACTTCTTCTCATGTTCTGAAGTGGAGATCTCTATCTCTATCTTCTTCCTGAGATCCTCTATGAAGAGGATAATTCCTTTCCAATGTCCAGACTAGTGACATTGATAACACTTTGTTTTTTTATCCTTTAAGTAAAAAGGACAGATTCCTCTTACACTTATCCTTCTCCATAACTTGAGTGTGGAAGACTTGGACTTAATCTTAGCCTCAGAATACTTCTTAGCCTTGCCTTTACCCTAGGACTCACTTCTGTTGATCATCATCATGGGTTTGTCCTTCTTCTTCCCAACTTTGGCATCGACATGCCAAACATTTGATAAACTAACTATATGATTCATGCAACACTTGCATAATCATATTTGTGGTCAACTCTTGATCTAAGATAAAGTCCAGTCATTCTACATGTCCAATCATATTGAGCACATGGGGTTCTACTGGACCTTCTTTTATCAGTTTGTACTCAATTAGCGCTTTGAAGACATTATACCTTCTTTGCTTTACATGATTCTTAAGATGTGTTACCATCTCGAGAATGTCCATATTTTTCATGAAACTCATAGTTCATACAATAGAGCACTAGGTATTCAAATTCTATGGCATCATTGGTATGCTTATGCATCCATTAATCCTTAGGCGCATTTGGAGCAGGTTCCTCTGGCATTGGTCTATCAAGGACATAAAACTTTCGCTCATTAATGAGAACATTTCTCAAAGTCCTTAACCAATTGTGGAACTTTATCCTATTTTGTCCTTCTTAAGGATTGCTTGTAATGTGAACGTGTTTGTCTTTGACATTTGACTCTACAAAGAAATATTGTAATTTTTTAAACATTTTTTATTTGGTTTGATTTGATAAATTTGACGATATTAATTCGATCTTTAATTATTATCTCTCCCACTATTTTATTCGAATTGACAGCCCTCAATATCAATTCGAAATATTACAACGTATAATATTCTAGTGGGCCAAGATCCAAAACAACTGCATCAATACCCAACCAACGTTGGAGCTCATGACCAATTATTAAGGTAGGCAATCAAGTCAATTGCATCATATGCAACTCTTGGATAGATGATATGTACAACTCCTTGTCATGATCATATGCATGCCTCTGGGCCCAAACTCTTTGAGAATCACTAGTCAAGATTGACCCAAAAGCCGACACGATAACAATGCACCCTGCTTGGCAGACCCACATTATTACAATCACACTTCCACGAGATAAATGGTGCACCTCCCTTGAGGTGCCCACTCTTGGTCGATCAAGCTTTTCATGTGTGCTACTTTTGGAAAGCATCGCCGACTTGATATTTTAATTGAGGGAGTTTTTATGTATAAATACATATACTTTATTCAATCACCACATACATAGTATGTATCATATACATGCTATAACTACAAATGAGAACATACAATAAATAAAACACACAAGTGATGGTTATGGCCATACTAATGTAATTCTTTGGATCCACAAGGAATCACTACCACCTATGGTTCACATCATATGCAATCTATTGTTGGTGAAGATCTATGCTTGAACCAATCTGGGTTGATCGGTTCAACTCTTAAACCGGTCGGCTCACCTCCAGGTTCTCGTTTGGGCTCTTCTGAAATGGTTGTATAGTTCTCAGGTCCAAGCAGCATTTGGACACCTCCAACTGATCGATTGGGCCACCAGTCCATCAGTTTGTCCTTCTGTCATCTGGTCTCCTCAGTTCTCCAGTCGATCAAGTCATCTCACAAGTCGGTCGCTTCATCTTTGTGTAGATCATTATCTCACATCAAAACATAAATTAAAACTATCTTATTTCTTATTACATTGTATATGGGGAAAACCTCGAGTTACATTAGAGGGGAAATAGGAAGAAGAGCATTAATTTACATTTGGAAGGAAGGAAGAGGCTCAGTACAGAGATCGGTTTACAATAGGAATAAGTAACCGCAACCATGCATACACAGATTTGGGGTTTTGGCCATAACCATGCTTAACATCCACCATCAAAACTGATTTTATGGTGATGGGTGTAAATTGAATATATATATATAGAGAGAGAGAGAGAGAGAGAGTCGGGCTAGAATACACTCGAGTGTATCTGAAGTGGAATACACTCAAGTAGTTTTTCATGATGAAATACTTTTTTTGAAAATATAATCCATTTATCTTATTAAACATCTCATGAACAACCCATACACAAAATTTGAGCACATTTGGATATGTATAACTCATGTTATGAAGACCGCAAAAAGTATACATTTCAAATTAGTTTCACGCGTCGATTTTGTTGCCCTTAGATGAGTGACTTACACACATCCAAATGGGCTCAAAATTTGTATGTATCCTAGTTATAGTATGACGGTGAAGATCAATGGTTTACATTTTGCAAAAAATAATCTTGATATGCAAACACACGAGTGTATTCATGCGATCCGTACACTCGAGTGTATTCTAGCCTGACTATATATATATATATATATATATATATATATATATATATATATATATATATATATATATATATATATATATGTGTGTGTGTGTGTGTGTGTGTGTGTGTGTGTGTGTGTGTGTGTGTGTGTGTGTGTGTGTGTGTGTGTGTGTGTGTGTGTGTGTGTGTGTGTGTGTGTGTGTTTGGGTTCTTTATGTGGTGATTTATATGGATGTGCACATCAATCAGTTTAAATTATTACATCGCATGCAATCAATAAACATGGTAAAACCAAATATATGATCATATTGATGATCACAAAACATAATTACTTGGAGTGGCTCTGATACCACTGTAGAGAAATATGGTATCAGACAGGAAGCAGAAACAAAAAAAAGTTATTGATATATTTTCCATTAAATAGCATATCGTGTCAATAAATATGCAATGGAAATTATGGTTTTATGAAGATAAACCTGGACCTGGAGCAAGTCCAGTGACAATATTTATCGATGTGGATGCACACTCTGTCTTAGATTGTGGTTGTGCAACTCATGCTCACACTAAGACTCGTCTGACTTCTCCTCCATGGACACCAAAGTCAGATAACTACTACAGTGGCTCCTCAGATGTCGCCATGGGCTGTGAGTTGACATTGCCCTCCTAGTAGCAGCCAAAAGACTCCTACCTCTACAGTAGTCTACACTGACCAATTAGAACTCTTGTCGTCCTGTAGGAATGGACAGGAAGGAATTGTGCATCCTATTGGTGTACTAGTTACCAACAAGCTCTCCCACAACAATGATCCTCAATTATTTCTCTTCCTTGGCTATCCCTCCCTAATCAGGTAGGACTTTCCTGGGCTCTCACAGTTACCACAACCCGAGAGGACAACAATTGTCAAAGTAATTAATTCTCAATTCTCTGTGTTATAGTTGTGCTCTGGGAAGCCCCCAGTACCCTTCTATATATAGGAGGAGTTAGGGTCAGGGTTCCCAGTTCCCCGTCAATGTGGTACTAAAGTGGGAGTGGAAAGGACCGGAAGATCTTGAATTTTAGCAACAAATTTGGAAGTTTCACAACATGTGTGCGCTAAGACGATTGTTTTGTAGTTTTTAGTTTTGCACATATGTTGGCAATTCATTTCCAATTAGTACTCAACTTGACGTCAACATCAATCCTTGATGCAATCAAATTGCACCCCTGAGACGGTCGTTTGGTGCAACTGATCTGGGTGTCTCGCACCAGGTTAGATAGTCGTTTTGCATAAGTGAGACGGGTGTCTTGCAGCCCAAGTCAGGAAAAATTAAAACCAATGTACAATACATTCAACTTAACACTCCAAATAATAGTCTCAACACTTGAACTGGTCATATGGAAGTCTAGTCATCAGATCCGTTATGTGAATTGAAATACCGAAATTCTTTAGTAATCAATTTAATCATCATTCAAGATCAAACTCCTCTTCTAGATGAGTTCCTATGTGTGTAACCATATAGGCTCCATATCACATAGGCAATGGATGTCTATAACTAGCTTATGACATCACAAGTGATGAGTGGTGCCTAGTCGCACATCATTGCTACCCAAGTGAATGGAAAGTTGGGGAGCAACTTCAACCTACAATATGTATATATTGTTATAGTGTTTGTATAGTTACTTTGTCATTAATATACAAATTTAACTAGAGGGATGGAGAAGTCATCCTCATTATTATTCAATCTTGTTCCTTGAACCAGAGCACACTGCATGAGATATATGTACGCTCAATATCATATATTGACTCACATGTGTATGGTCATATTTTTCTCAGTCTTGCTAATCTAGAGGCCTTGGATATCATACTCTTGTCAGAGGGACAAATCTCATCTCTATCATTCACAGTCATTCCCCATGTGTCAAAGTCATCCAATAATCACCTTTATAACAATCCATGTTTTAGGATTGTGTTTGATGATGTCAAAGTGTACCCAACGACATGTGATGAGTGCAGTGAATTCAGGTCTAAGAACCACAACCACCACCATCACTATGAGAGTTGATTATGACTTCCATGATGATGGATTCCATGTGTCAGACTCATAGTGGGTCTGTCTGATACATTGTTCTCTAACATGTATATGTGTGCTTGATTTGATATTACCATATCATGACTAATGAGATTAGTCATCAACCAACTCACACTCTGATCTTATGTGTTATTGTTTTGTATCAACCTTCCACAATAACAACCGATCAGGGACATAATGATAATATGTATATGTACTCTTAACATCTATATGATCTCATCCACAAGGATGGTAACTTGAATACATATGTCATTGAGTAATATAATTCTCTAGACATCTATTATGTTATTCATTATCTCAAAATTGAATATACAAAATAAATTGGAAGTTTACCTTTATTATTAATCAAATAATTTATATGTTATGTCATTACAATCATCACATGATTGGCTCTCTGGGCATACATACCAACACTCTCTTGCATATTTCCTTCTCACTCTAATGAATGTATCAAGTGATTAAGCTTATCAAAGGGGATAGAGGCTCTTTCAAGAACTTTATCTTTCAACTATAATACAGGGGCATTTGTAATTCTTGGCTAACCATCATATGAAGTTGGAGATCTTATTTATAGTTTAGGATGCCACCTAGTCGATAGAATCATTTAGGATGAATTCTAGCTATTTGGAAGTGAGTCCAATAGATATGTTACACTTTTTCTGCTCTTTAATGGATAGTTTGCACTTAGAACTACATTGTCATCGATCGAGATGCAAGGGATGTACTTTGGTTGATGATACTAATGGATAAGGTTTTTCAACCTCAACAGTTGAGTTACAATGATAGTAACATCTCAATTACTTGACTTGTGCAATTAGGCTCATTGGGGGAGATAGGTTCAGGATAATCCCGGCTGATGAAACAACCTAGATTGCATTAAGTCAATTAATGAAATGTTTAGTTTCATCAATCTAGATAATTCTTTTACACTTTTGAGCTTAATTACAAACCATACAAGCATTACAACTGATTACCAAAAATAATCTAAGGAGATAATATATGTGATCTTCAATCTTGATCTATTTGCATGTACGAACTGGTTTCTTCAAACTAGGATTTGCAAGTTTAGGCATTTGGAGTGCATTTATCTAAAATCACTCAAGTTGAAACATTATATACAAATAAGTCGAATTTTTAGCCATCATCAAAACAAGGGATAAGTCAATTTAGACATTGAGTCATCAAGCGGTTGCTCCATTGTTCACGTGCATCTACTTCATTATTCTGATGGAGGTCTCCCCATTGCTCAGGAGTAGGTGAATCATTTCTCAGTAGTAGTTGATTTTTTGTTTGGGTGGAGGTGATCTAGTGTTCCAATGGAGGCACTTCAGTGTTTAGATGGAGATTGCCACATTGCTCAAGAACATGTGTTGCATTATTCCAATACAGGTGCCCCATTGTTTAAGTGGAGGTGCTCCATTTCTTGGCAGCAATTGTTTTATTGTCCTAGTAGAGTCACTCCATTATTTGGGAGAAGTTTCTCTAGTGTTAATGCACATACGCTCCATTGTTTGGTTGTTCCAGTGTTTATATGAAACTGCATAGTATTCTAGAGTAGTTGCTCCAATGATAATGTGCAGGTGCTCCGGTGTTGATAACACTTTATTTTACTCACTATTTGTATACATTTTATGCTTTCCTAGCATATTTTTTGCTAACTTTCCCCACTATTTTAGCAGTCTGTGTCAATTACTTCACTTACAAATCTTCCCCTTGATTTCAGGTACATATCTAGCCCAGGTCATGGTCATCACCTCGACCGCGACCCATTCATCTAGCATGGACCATCTCATCATGGTTGAGGTCTCCAAATTCACCCTAATGCCTTGCACTCACGGTCAATTTTCACTCAAGCTCTTTGGGGTCGTGACCAACTTGAACACCGCGACCTTGACTTCTCCAAGGCAAGGCACACTTCTACCTCGACCACAGTCCTATGAAAAGTCACACCAATCAGGCCGCGATCGAAAAGTTGGCCAGCTAGACCGCGACCGAGGGGGTTGCTAAACCAACCTCGACCACGACCCTCACCCAAGAAGGTAGCCAACCAAACGGAGACCGAGGCAGGGGTTCAACTGACCTAGACCAAGGAAAGCATAGCAATAAGGCCTCGACCGCGGTCGTGGGGTTAAGTCGGTAGAGTGTGCCTATAAATAGGTCACCCACCCAACCTGTCAAATCATTGAATGATAGATCAGATATGATAGTACTACAATGTGTTTCCACTTTCCAGACTCTTCTCCATCCATCCATCCAATCAGTCTCAGAACTCTAAAGGTAGAAGCTGAGGAGAGAAAGACCGAAGGCTCCATCTTCTTCAAGAGAAGAAGACCGTCCATGCCATCGACCCTCTGGATCTAGATCTGAAGTAGTGTTGAGTTGTATCACATTCTTCTCTCTCCATCTAGATATATCACTTCCATTTCGTTGTACTTCCCTCATCACTTCGTAGAACTTGATGTATTTATCTTCTTGTAACGCTATTATGCTGCTCGTGAACATGTGTGGCTAAACATCTTAACTTGGGTTGGGAGTAGCCACTAAGGCTCTCTCAACATGGATATTGTCTCTCCATTTTGAATATACATATACTCTTGTCAAGATTATCGTCATGCACCGATTTTAATGCTTCACTTGTATCCTTAGCTACCATCTTGTGATGATTGATTGTTGATATCTCAAGAGAGTAATATCACTTTTATCTTGTGTTATGGAGTAGCATGAATGCATGAGAATGTTGGAATGCTAAAGCTTGAGATCATGCATTCTGTTATGAGGTTTTTGTGTAGTCATCTCGAGAGAGAGGTTACCCCTAGACTTAGATCTATCCTTATCTCAAGAGAGAAGGGAATAGACTATAAAGAAGCGAAACTACTTCTCTACTAAAAATTTGAACAATAGAACCTCCAGTCCAAACACACTCGGAAGGTATGATGGAGTGGGTGTAAATTTTTCAAATCTTTATATAATGGTAATCAAAAGACCAAAGTATAGCAGCAGAATAAAACATGACTATATTCAATTATAAAATGAAGGGTTACAAACTTACATCACAAGGATCCATGTAGAGGAAATCTAAACCACCTCAAGATTTAATCCAAGCTTCATCATCTCAAGCTAAGTCTAGGTCAACAAGCCTTGTCATCCAAGTCCTCCACCTAGGGTTGGAAGCATACCCCAGCAGAAGAGAAACAATAGGAGACATCAGTAAAAGTGGGTATGTGCATACTAAATAAGAACATTGAGCAATATTATGAATAAAGGACAACAATTATAGAAGCTTCCCATAGAAGAGATAGGTACCACCCAAGCTGGTATCAATAGAAAAGATCATAACAAAAGGGATACTTGCCATAACCAACAAATAACAAGAATGTGCTACCAATATAAATGTCCACTAGCATGGTGGGAAACAAAGAACAAGTAGGGCACACACCCCATAATCAATATCATGCATGCATGTGAGATAAGCATAGCCCTAGAACAATATAAACACAATTGGAGGCCAACCCTCATAAAGTTGAAACATGGTAGAGAAAGGAATACTGCCAATCTCCCAATATATAAAACGGGTCAAGAAACACATCTTGCCCAGGGTACGAGGTTCCTTGTCATCCCAAAAAGAGCAGGAAATATCACATCTGCTATAAAAAAACCAATGCAATTTACACTACTCTAGTGCTACTGAATCACATAGCATATTTAATGTAGATACAAGTAGAAAAGTATAGTCAGAATGAAACAATGTTGCCATCACACAATGGACAACTCAAACAAATAACCAAATCCACTTCAAAGTGGGCATATATCACCAAGTAAACATCCACATCACAGTGGACATATAATATCAAAAGTCCATCATGCACCAAGGTATAAGAAACAGAGTCAAGATAATATCCATGATCACAAGATCGATAACAAATAAGATACTTCACATGAAGCATGATTTCAAAAGAACAAGATAATGTGTAGGCTAATTTCCATAGGACCAAGAGAAAAAAGAAACATAGGATAATTGCTTAACAAGAATAATCGGGTCTACAGACATACCTCAACTTTAGGGTCCAACTATCCAAAGTAATATCTAGGTCCAAGCTTAGGCATCCAAAGAACCTATTGAGCACATAGGTAGATTTTGTATCAATTTCATATTCATTATTCAAACCTTAAAACCACCTCTTTATCATTATATGAATTAGGTTATGAAAACCATTCCACATTATAGATTAAGTTATTAGGATTCCAAAACATATTTTATTATATTTTTCTGACTTATAAATTATTAGTTATGAATTTTACAACTTATTACATATTTAGATTAATCTATTAAAATTACCACTTTATAACATTAGATTCAGGAGAAAAAACGAACACCATAAGATAGCCCTTATTTTCTTGAATCCAATGACTATTTATTTGTAATTTTATGATCATTATTTAATTAGTTATTAATTTTATAAAACCGACCAATAGAAATTAACCAAAATGCCAAGTCAGTGAAGCAAGTAGAGAGAGAAAAGAGAGTGGGGCCTACCTATGACTTGGCCCAATAGGAAGTGGCCACATCACTAGTCGGCCTCTCGATTGACCTCGCCCACAGCTAAGGAAAACAGAGAGCGAAAAGATGATTATGCCCTTAACTAGAAAATGAAGAAAATAAGAAAGCATGAGGGTAGATTCGAGAAAAATACCATAGCTCGTCTCCCAAGTCGCGTGCCATGGCCGCTGCGTGAGAACTGCTCGACTGAGCAGATTGGGGGAAACTGGGATCATGGCCAAAACATCAAATTGAGGATGTGATTACCTCCGGTTGAACACCACGAAATACTCAGACCACAGTAACGAATCCTTGGCGTCCTCACGAACAGACGAATGCCTCTCCATAAGGTGGCGAACCAAGTGAATGGCCAGAGTAGGGAAACATGCTTAGAGTCTAAAGAAGCTGAACCAAGGCAGGAAACTAGGACTTGGGATCCCGACGAAGGCCTGGGATCGATTCCCTGGAGGTCTGATGGCTTGATACAGCGGGGAGAAGGAAAAGAAATGGGAAATCGGGCAAGACAGGGGAACTAGGTTCACCCAAGGCGTCTGAAAACTCAAAGAAGGGAAACCCCTATATATAGGGCTCGGGCTGCGTGGAGAAGAATGAGGAATCTAGGAGAAAAGAGAGTGGGCAGAGAAACATAGAGGAGAGGAAAGATTTGGTGCCAGGAAACAAATCTTCAAGAACCGCAGTGGCAGTCTCCTACCTAAGGTAGGAGATGAGGTAGAGTGGTCCAATCAGAATCGAACAGTTGGGGAGAGATCAAGCATAAATGGAAATCGGAAGCCCATCATGACATAATCGATATAACTTAATAAAGTGAGAGTGCATTATTACTCTTTTTCTCTTTCCTCTTTTGAGGGCACAAACGAATCTTGAATTAGATGAAATTTTGCATAGAGGCTAATTAAAGCATGTAGATTCTGAATATGAAATTAGATTTGCCTTTTTGAGAATTTTAATGCATTTATTATTCAAAACTTAGTTTCTCTTTCTTCATGCATTACTGACATTAGGATTATCCAAATTAGGTAAAACTCCATCCACAAGTTAACTTAACTGTGTTGAATATGAATTTGCCTTTATTTCCAACTTTTAGTGTTAATAATTATACTTATTTATTAATTACACCTTTAAGGTAGTTTTCTCTCTCCTCACATACCATGTTATTTCAAGGTGGTCCAAATTAGATGAAAATTGACATGTAGTCTTATTTTAATATGTAGATTATGAATTTAAAGTCTAATTTCGCTTTTGATACTTTCTTACCTGAGTTATATCATATGACCCATTAGAGGCCCATTATCATAATTACTCATTCAATTAGGTTTATTAGGAGGATTTTATATGCATTAGCACACATTTGTCATTTTAAACCTTTTATAAGTCTAACCTCAAACTATGTTTGGTCCAACCCAAAAGATTAAAGTTCTAGGGTAGGGTTCGAGATCTGGTATGTTATAGCACTCCACCCATTAAAAAGGATTTTGTCCTCGAAATCTATATATTATAACATCAAACATCCAACTACTCTCCACCCCTTAAAGGGTTCAACCTAACAGGTCAAACTAAACAAAATTTTTGAGCTACCCACATCTCTTAGTGGTGAATGTTTTAGATATTTATTGTATTCATGTATCCAACTAAAAGACACCATCTATGGTTGAGATTTTAAGTCCTTGTGTCTCTAACCTATCAACCCTATACGAACATCAAAAAGGCATAGGGTAGGTCAACTACACCTTTATATCAATCCTAGTCACAAAACTAGGGTTAGATTCTACTCAAACTATAGTTTCTCCTCATTGTGACTTAGCCCAAGAAAACTTCGACAAACCAGAGAAAATGTGTGTACATATAGTAGTATAATGAAAATTATTTTTGTTGATGAAATACTTTGCAATGTAAAACCAACATACGCGCTAAAAATCAATACGAGAACCAAGTCACAATATTTCCATATGAATACTTCCTCATAACCTAATCTCATCCTCAAATTAAACCTCATTGCATATAAAGATCATCATAGATCAAATCTAGGGTCAACATCTCACTTAGAGGTAACTAACTAAGTAAAGGGTTCTATAGGGAGACAAAATTGAAATAGTCATATTCTGACTACCATGGGCTCTGATACCATGTTGTAAAGAAGCGAAACTACTTCTCTACTAAAAATTTGAACAATACAACCTCCAGTCCAAACACACTCGGAAGGTATGATGGAGTGGGTGTAAAATTTTCAAATCTTTATATAATGGTAATCAAAAGACCAAAGTATAGCAGTGGGATAAAACATGACTATATTCAATTATAAAATAAAGGGTTACAAACTTACATCACAAGGATCCATGTAGAGGGAATTTAAACCACCTCAAGATTTTATCCAAGCTTCATCATCTCAAGCTAAATCCAGGTCAACAAGCCTTGTCATCCAAGTCCTCCACCTAGGGTTGGAAGCATACCCTGGCAGAATAGAAATAATAGGAGACATCAACAAAAGCTGGTATGTGCATACGAAATAGGAACATTGAGCAATATTATAAAATAAAGGACAACAATTATAGAAGCTTCCCATAGAAGAGATAGGTACCACCCAAGAGGCTATCAAGAGAAAAGATCATAAGAAAAGGGATACTTGACAAAACCAACAAATAACAAGAATGTGCTATCAATATAAATGACTACTACCATGGTGGGAAACAAAGCACAAGTAGGGCACACACCCCATAATCAATATCTTGCATGCATGTGAGATAAGCATAGCCCTAGAACAATATAAACACAATTGGAGACCAACCCTCATAAAGTTGAAACCTGATAGAGAAAGGAATATTGTCAATCTCCCAATATATAAAATAGGTCAAGACACACATCTTGCCCAGGGTACGAGGTTCCTTGCCATCCTAAAAAGAGTAGGAAACATCACATCTATTATAAACAAAACCAATGCAATTTATACTACTCTAGTGCTACTGAATCACATAGCATGTTTAATGTAGAGGCAAGTAGAAAAGTATAGTCAGTATGAAACAATGTTTCCATCACACAATGGACAACTCAAACAAATAACCAAATCCACTTCAAAGTGGGCATATATCACCAAGTAAACATCCACATCACAGGGGACATATAATATCAAAAGTCCATCATGCACCAAGGAATAAGAAATAGAGTCAAGATAATATCCACGATCACAAGATCAATAACAAATAAGATACTTCACATGAAGCATGATTTCAAAAGAACAAGATAATGTGTAGGCTAATGTCCATAGGACCAAGAGAGATAAGAAACATACGATAATTTCTTAACAAGAATAATCGGGTCTAAAAACATACCTCAACTTCAGGGTCCAACTATCCAAAGTCACATCTAGGTCCAAGCTTAGGCATCCAAAGAACCTATTAAGCACATACGTAGATTTTGTATCAATTTCATATTCATTATTCAAACCTTAAAACCACCTTTTTATCATTATGTGAATTAGGTTATGAAAACCATTCCACATTATAGATTAAGTTATTAGGATTCCAAAACATATTTTATTATATTTTTCTGACTTATAAATTATTAGTAATGAACTTTACAAGTTATTACATATTTTGATTAATCTATTAAAATTACCACTTTATAACATCAGATTCAGGTGACAAAACCAACACCATAAGATAGCCCTTATTTTCCTGAATCCAATGACTATTTATTTGTAATTTTTTTATCAGTATTTAATTAGTTATTAATTTTATAAAATCGGCCAATAGAAATTAACCAAAATGCTAAGTCAGCGAAGCAAGCAGAGAGAGGAGAGAGCGGGGCCACCTGTGACTTGGCCCAATAGGAAGTGGTCGCGTCACCACTTAACCTCTCGATTGACCTCACCCACAGCTAAGGAAACTAGAGAGCAAAAAGACGATTATGCCCTTAGCTAGAAAATGAAGAAAATAGGAAGGCATGATGGTAGATTCAGGAAAAATACCATAGCACGTCTCCCAGCTCACGTGCCATGGCCGCTGCGTGAGAACTGCTCGACTGGGAAGATTGGGGGAAATTGGGATCATGGCCAAAACATCAAATTGAGTATGTGCTTACCTCCGGTTGAACACCATGAAATACTCAGACCACAGGAACGAATCCTTGGCGTCCTCGGGAGCAGCCGAAGGCCTCTCCATAAGGCGGTGAACCAAGCAGACAACCAGAGTAGGGAAATATGCTCAGAGTCTAAAGAAGCTAAACCAAGGCAGGAAACTAGGACCTGGGATCCCGACGGAGGCCTGGGATCGATTCCCTAGAGGTCTGATGGCTTGTTATGGCGGGGAGAAGGAAAAGAAATGGGAAATAGGGCAAGATAGGGGAACCATGTTCACCCAAGGCGTCTAAAAATTCAAAGAAGGGAAACCCCTATATATAGGGCTCATAATGCACAGAGAAGAACGAGGAATCTAGGAGAAAAGAGAGTGGGCATAGAAATGTAGAGGATAGGAAATATTCGATGCCAGGAAACAAATCTTCAGGAACCGCAGCGGTAGTCTCCTACCCAAGGTAGGAGATGAGCCAGAGTGGTCCGATCAGAATCGAACGGTCGGGGAGAGATCAAGCATCAATGAAAACCGGAAGCCCAGCGTGACATAATCAATATAACTTAATAAAGTGAGAGTGCATTATTACTCTTTTTCTCTTTCCTCTTTTGAGGGCACAAATAAATCCTGAATCAGATGAAATTTTGCATAGAGGCTAATTAAAGCATGTAGATTCTGAATATGAAATTAGATTTGCCTTTTTGAGAAATTCTAATGCATTTATTATTCAAAACATAGTTTCTCTTTCTTCATGCATTAATGACATTAGGATTATACAAATTAGGTAAAACTTCATCCACAAGTTAACTTAACTGTGTTGAATACATATTTGCCTTTATTTCCAACTTTTGGTGTCAATAATTACATTTATTTATTAATTACACCTTTAAGGCAGTTTTCTCTCTCCCCACATACCATGTTATTTCAAAGTTGTCCAAATTAGATGAAAATTGACATGTAGTCTTATTTTAATATGTAGATTATGAATTTAAATTCTAGTTTCACTTTTGAGACTTTCTTACCTGAGTTATATCATCTGACCCATTAGAGGCCCATTATCATAATTACTCATTCAATTAGGTTTATTAGGGGGATATTATATGCATTAGCACACATTGGTCATTTTAAACCTTTTACAAGTCTAACCTCAAACTATGTTTGGTACAACCCAAAAGATTAAAGTTCTAGGGTAGGGTTCGAGATCTGGTATGTTACATAGACGCCATGTGTGATTGCTTGTAATCTTGATAGGAGTATACGAGAGGGAGAGATGATGTTGCATGTTGATGAGAAGTCTTAGTAGATGAAACCCAATCCAAGTTTCCCTCCATATCTTTGTTTACATCTTCTTTTGTTATGATTTGTTCTTCTTATCTCTATTTTATTTGCTTTACTTGGGTTGGAGTACCATCATTCCCTTGGGAACACCAGTATAAACTACCCTTTTTATCTGAAGTATATGAGTGTGAGATTTTGTGTGCTTAACACCTGCCAACCTTGTCCCTATGGTTCGACCCTGATTACTACATCAGACCTTGTATAATAGTTGTGGGGGCTTAAGTGTCGGGTTACTTTCTTAAAAGTATGACTACTCTAGATCTTCTCCTTTTAGGATGTGTGATTTAGGCTGGTTAACTTTTTTGAATCACATGTCCTAAAAGGAGCAGATCTAGAGTAGTCAGACTTTTAAGAAAGTAACCTGACACTTAAGCCCCCACAACTATTATACAGGGTCTGATGTAGTAATCAGGGTCAAACAATAGGGACAAGGTTGGTAGGTGTTAAGTACACAAAATCTCACACTCATATACTCTGGATAAAAATGGTAGTTTAAGTTGGTGTTCCCAAGGGAACGATGGTACTCCAACCCAAGTAAAGCAAATAAATCAGAGATAAGAAGAACAAAGTGTAACAAAAGAAGATGTAAATGAAGATATGGAGGGAAACTTAGATTGGGATTCACCTACTAAGACTTCTCACCAACATGCAATGTCATATCTCCCTCTCGTATACTCCTATCAATATTACAAGAAATCATACATGGTGTCTATTCCCTTCTCTCTTGAGATAAGGATAGATCTAAGTCTAGGGGTAACCTCTCTCTCAAGATGACTACACAAAAACCTCATAACAGAAGCATATGATCTCAAGCTTTAGCATTCCAACATTCTCATGCATTCATACTACTCCATAATACAAGATAAAAGTGATATTACTCTCTCCAGATATCAACAATCAAACATCAATAGATGGTAGCGAAGCATACAAGTGAAGCATTAAAACCGGTGCATGGAGATAATCTTGACAAGAGTATATGTATATTCAAAATAGAGAGACAATACACATATTGGGAGAGTGTTAGTGTCTACTCCCAACCCAAGTTAAGATGTTTAGCCACACATATTCATGGGAAGCATAGGAGCATTACAAGAAGATAGATACATCAAGTTCCTTATAGTGATGAGGGAAGTATAGTGAAATGGAAGTGATAGATCTATATGGAGAGAGAAGAATGTGATACAACTCAGTACTTCTTCAGATCTAGATCCAGAGGGTCGATGGTGTGGATGGTCTTCTTCTCTCAAAGAAGATGGAGCCTTGAGTCTTCTCTCTCCTCAGCTTCTGCCTTTGGAGATCTAATACTGATTGGATGGATGGTAGCACTTCGTGGTACTATCAGATCTGATCTATCATCTGATGATTTGACAGGTCAGGTGGGTGGACTATTTATAGGCACACTCCACCGACTTAACCCCTCGACCGCGGTCAAGGATTTATTGCTATTCTTTCCTCGGTCAAGGTCAGTTGAACCCCTACCTCAGTCTCGGTCTAGTTGGCTACCTCCTTGGGTGAGGGTCGCGGTCGAGGTCAGTTTAGCAACCCCCCCCCCCCCCAGTCACGGTCTAGACGGCTAACTTTTTGATCGCGGTCTGGTTACCGTGACTTTCTACAGGACCACGGTCGAAGTAGAAGTGTGCCTTGCCTTGGAGAAGTCAAGGTTGCGGTCTTCAAGTTGGTCGCGGTCCCGAAGAGCTTGAGTGCAAATTGACCGTGAGTGCACGGCATATCTGCATTTGTGAGTGCAGCAATACACCGGTCGTGTGGAAACTTTTGGCATATCATTATATATATATATATATATATATATATATATATATTCTTTTTGGATTTATGCCTCCTTTCTGACTTGGTGAGAGGGATTTAAGCGGTGTTCTGGGCGGCCAAGCCTCTTTTTTTAGTCCCAAGAGGGGATTGATTTATTTGAAAGGGTAGTTGTTTCCTTCTATATGGAGATAAGGATTTTCTGGTTGGATTCGTCAGGTGAGGGTGGTTGGTCAGGAGTATGACTAGGTGAATTTATCTAATTTCCAAGGGTTTCATGAGCTTAGGGTTATTTCATACATAATATCTTATTGCAAGAATGAGATAGAGCAGTATTGCTATGTTTCTCGTTTTACCTTTATGTGTATTAGATGCTCGTATATTTCTCTCTAGGAAAATGATAGTACTACAACTTTTAGCATGAAAATAGACTAAATTCTAAGGTAACTTCACAAATTTTTTAGGCAAAAAGGCAAGAGCAATCTGGCAGAACTAAAATATGTACATGTAAAGTTTGTGGAAATATGAAAATTTTGAAAAATTTAGAGGTAAAATGGTGATAAAATTGTACCTTTCTATCCCGTTTATGACCCCTCCCCCAAACTTATCTTTCATCGTGGCCCAGAGTGTTAGAATTTGAGTGAGATGTATGAATGGCCTTTCTTTATTCTTGTTTGTTGGTGTTGGAGCCCCACTTGGACTCGAGTAGCATACTTGTGTACACTCCTCACAGCGGATGATACTTCTCGTATTGCATCCCCTCCACTTCTGTACTTAGGTTAGCTAGGACCATCATCCAGGCTAGACAGTAGAAGCCACAGTCATTCGACAGAGGCATCTGTTGAGGGCTCTTGTAGCAGAACTGCATCTTCTTTATGTCTTTACCTGTTGTATGATTGTACCCTTTGTTGTGACTTTTCAACATATCAACAATCGCCTTTGTGCATGTGACTGCCTTTTCCTCTGTTGGGGTTTTTGCGGTAGTCACTACAGTCCTTTTTATGATGTTGACCACTAGCAAAGTCCAATGATTGTCATGAAGAATCGTTAGGGAAATGTAGTATGGGAGGGAGGTCGTGAGGCGTTGTTGTAGGTGTTCCTTCTCGCCTGATCTTTTATCTTTTATGATGTCATCTACCAGGAGGAAGTATGCATATGTGCATTTGGCATGTTGTCGCTTAAGAGGGCTTGGTAGGATGACATTATGCTTACTAATAGGTACCCTCCTATCCTCAGTGTATCCCGGAGGTTGTCCTTTAGCACACATATCCTTCTCTTTTGAATATAGCTTTTGCCGGCACGTCATCATCTTTCAAGGACCTAATTATGATGTTTAGTGACTCTTTAGATAGGCTAACGTAGATCCATTTATTGAAGTCCTTGAAAGTGGGTATTATCTCTACTGTTGGTCCGTCTAGTCTTTCTTCTGACGAATCATATTCTTCTACTTCTCCTCCTTTTGGCTATTCTGCTGAAGGTTGTTCTGCTTGGTCTTCTATCACAGGAGGCTATTTAGGTTCTTTTTCTGGTATGCTTGTTGCAGCTACTCTAGTATCTGCATTCCAACCTTCTTTCCATGCTTCAGCCCTGGCTGTTTCTGTTTGATCGATCCACAAGGTTCTCAGTTGTTCCCTCCAAGTTACCATTTCAGGTAGAGGGATGTAACACCCGGGCCCACTGCCCAAGGCTCTAGTAGAGTTTCAGGAATGATGACTGGCCCCACAGACCACCACTAGCCTTAACTGCGCACTTTGTCCACACTCATGCACATGCCAGGATCAACTTCCCGACAGGTCACCCATCCCAGTACTACTCCAAGCTGAGCACGCTTAACTATGGAGTTCTTAGTGATGGGCTCCCGAAAAAGGAGGTGCACCTTGGTGATATGGGTAGTCCAATCATTCCTTTTAAGATCATGTTATCCGAGGCCTCAAATCCTGGGATGTTACAATCTCCCCCACTTAGACTCTTGACGTCCTCGTCAAGGCTCAACTATATGGCCTCATAATCTGACCCAATTTCAGTGCAGACCCACAATGGCCCATGGACACCCAGCTCCCGTCCACGGCTACCAGCGCAAGGGCGGCTCCATCTCATCTCAACGGATAGCCCTTTCCAACTTGTCTGGACTGCACGGCTCAAGACTGGCATGCCACATGCCCATGTGGGCCCCACCTACTGGAGGGGTTATGGCTCTGATACCATTTGTAACACCTGGGCCCACTGCCCAAGGCTCTAGTAGAGTTTCAGGAATGATGACTGGCCCCACAGACCACCACTAGCCTTAACTGCGCACTTTGTCCACACTCATGCGCATGCCAGGATCAACTTCCCGACAGGTCACCCATCCCAGTACTACTCCAAGCTGAGCACGCTTAACTATGGAGTTCTTAGTGATGGGCTCCCGGAAAAGGAGGTGCACCTTGGTGATATGGGTAGTCCAATCATTCCTTTTAAGATCATGTTATCCGAGGCCTCAAATCCTGGGATGTTACAAGGGATCTCCTTATGAAGCCTTTGCGGTATTGCATCTGAGGGCATCGTCGGGTCGCTACAGAAGTGGCGATCATAGATGACTTCCATTGTGTAAACACTGTGCATCCCATGTAGATCTTCCGCACATTAGTCCTCCAGCGGGATGCCTTTGTTGATAGATTTCATCATCCTAAGTATGATAAAGTTGCAATACCCTGAGCCAGCCTCTTATTGTGGCACTTTTTTACATATAGAAAATAGTTTCCAGGTGCCCTTGAATCTTTCATCTGTTTATTGTATCACTTTCTACAGACTTAGCAGTATCTTTAGGACGTCTCTTGCTTCTTTCCTTTTATATATCAGGACAGTACTATCCCGTTCGGCCGCATAGAAATTGAGCATTGTCATCTTTTGCTCATATAGATCGACCACGATCAGAGCCTAGTGTTTCAAATTCCTTATAGGCAGGACTACAAACTTTGTTCCATTTCTACGCATTGCTTCTTTCAACTCAGTCACATTAGCAGCCTCGTAGTCCTTGTTGTATAAGAGGCTTGCTAGATGTGTGGTGTCGTTGAACACTTATTGCACCTTATCTGAGTGTAGGAACTCTTCGAGGAGGGTGGCGCACAACACTTTAAATAGTTTCTTGTGTACTCATGCCCTTTTTAAGAAGATACCTCTGAAGTGTTCTCTAGTTAGACTTCTACCCTTGTTGTGATATATGACATCAGCTCCGGATAGATTATTGTCAAGGATATTTGCTAAGATGTGTACATCTCTACATGTGATTCTTGATGGCGCAGTCATGTCCATTTCTATCATCTTGCACAGTATAGGGGGAGCTACACCTAATTCTACATCTTTAACTGGTGTGCTCTGCTCTCTGGTGGGCTCATTCGTGAAGAAAGCAGCAAGCCCATCTTCCTCGTCGTATGAGGTTCCATCCTATGTTGTAGGGAGGGGTTTTTTCCAGTTGTACGTGAGCCCTCTGTTCTTGATGGGATTGGTACAGTCACCTTTTATGCCACCTCTGAGGAAGCTTCTACAGTTGTGCCGTCTTTGACATTGCTTTCCTCAGATGTGTGACCTAGCTTGGTGGTGGCCATTCTGCTAGAGTTGCCTCCATCTTCCCATCATAGATGTGGTTGTTCTTCTCGTTGTGGACTGGGGATTGCAGGAAGCCACTACACATGTCCATCCTAGTCATCAGGTCATCTAGCAATCTATCTATATCTCTGAGCTCTCTAGACATTAGATCTTCTGTTCTTATGCTCTCTGCTTTGGCGACGACTACTTGTGTTGGTTTTATTGATGCATCCTTTCCTGTGGTTGGGGTAGTTTTATCTTCTAATGGTCCCCCCTTTTCCTTATTAGCTCCTACTTGGTCCTCTTCAAGACTGTTGTTTAAATCCATCTCCCTTGACATCGTAGTAGTCTTCATCTTTGTCTCATTTTTTGGGAGACTCCGACAGCGGCGGTGCTTCCCTTTCCTTAGGTTCAGCTGCTGAGGTGGTTTTTACATTGGCGCTTTCTTCCTTTCAGGTTGAACCGGCACCTGTCCCTCCCATGTTTTTGTCATCGTCAGGGTTCGAAGGGCTCGATAAAGCTTGTGATGTGGAGGTCCCTGCCACGCACTTGTTCTTCTTTTTACGTCATTTGTTGTCGAACTCCTTGTGTTCGGCTTCTAGCTTCTAGCGGTCTTCTTCCAAACGTTGTCACTCCTGGCCAAGGTCGTTCATCGCTGCCTTGTATCCACTTATTAAGTGGTCTCTATCATCCCGCATAGCATCCCTTTCTCTCCTGAGGGCTGCCATGTCCTCCGTGAGGGCCTTCAGTGCTCCCATCATCGCATTCTGAGTGTTTAGCACCCCTTGCATGAACTTGGTCAGCGCTTCAGTCCTCTCATTTAGTGTCTATACCTATGTGGTTAGCGTGCACAGGGTGGAGGTTATGGTCGAATTAAATTCAGATGTTTGATGCATGTGTTTCCACAGTACATCAAACTTGTTACCCAGAATATCTTTGAAGGTTGAAAGGTTGTGTGCTTGCGACTCCACATGTGTTGTGGATGCTTGTGGTTCCTTCGGCTATGGAGTTGGCAGTGTCGGGCTGGGCACTATAGGCTCTAGTTGTCCCGGCATTTGAAGGATCACTTCTGGAATCATTGTTTTGGGTACAGCTTCGGAGTCTTTGTCTTTCTTGTGGGGGTCTTGTTCTTCTGTCACTTGTTGTTCAGCGGCTTCCGCCTTAAGGTGTGGACTTTGTCTTATTGTATCGTCTGGGTTTACCTGGGCATCCTTCTCTATTATTTCTTCGTGAGGTTGGCATTCCTCTCTCACTATTGTTTTAGTTGCTATGGGAAGTGAGGTTGCCTTTAGAGCTATGGGCTCATCTACTACTTCCTTCTTCTTCCTTATAGCCAGTTTTTTCTTCTCTTCTGGCTTCTTCTTCTACTTCTACATATTTGTCTTTATGGACTTCTTCATCAGCTGTTGGTGTCTTTTCCACAATATTGTTGATGGCCCCTGAGTACATCTTGTCGATGTCTTCTTGGGTGGGCCGCATCTTGTGGGCGTCATAATACACCATCTCTAGGAGAAGGAGTTTCTTTGAGCTACTCTTCTTATAGTACAGGCTATCTCCTTTCTGAGCTAGTATTCTTGTGTTGATGAGGGAATTGATGTCAATCTTTGTCTGTCCCTCTATTGCTTTATATTTCTTCAACACTTCTGCATTCATAAAATGGCAGACTATCTTTGTTATTTGGCCTCCCATGCAAAACTCCTGGTTCTGCTTGGACTCCCCTCCCACAGCTGCTGACAGTCTTTCGATTAGTATCTTCCCTATGTTCACAGGCTTCCTTTTTAACATCAACCAAATCATGAACAGATCTCCCAACGTTACTCTCCCTATCTCTGACCTCGTATGTATCGTGTTAGCCATATCTTTTGTATCACTCTAATAAAGCATGAGGTGATCAGGGTATCCTTTGAGTTCTTAGAGTTATGTTTGTCTTCTTCCATTAGGTCTTCCCAGATCTTGTGACTATCATATTTGCCGGTCTCCTTCTCTCCCAAGGTGGTAGAGCAGACTTGAGCTTCTGCTGTCTTTGTGAAGATAGTATTCAGCATCTCTTTTGTGATTGTGTGGGACTTCCCCCCCCCATCTCGCCTCCAGCTTGTAGTCTCTGCCCCCCCCCCCTTTTGCGTTCTTCTTCATCCACTGGGACCTTCTCCACGGAAGACAGGAATTCAGTTGTCAACTGCTTCGAGGATGAGGCTTCAGAGGTGCATAGGGTACACAGGTTTTCTCCCTCTAAGAACTTGATGACCCTGTTGTAGACTCCCATCTTTTCAAAGTCGTCTACGTCCAGGTATCTCATGGGGCTGAAGATCTTGACCTATGACATCCAGTCGTATTGTGACTGGTGTACACTGTCTTTTGGTAAAAATTTAGGCCCGTTCTTCTCTAGGGCTACCTCTTTAATATCTTCTCCCTTCTTGTGGGTCGTCTCTGCCTCTTACCCTTTTGTCTTTTTAGCAGCTATCACCTTTACCTTTTTGCTGCTTCTAGTTGCCTTGGGCTCAAACTTCCTCTTGACCAGACTCCTTAGTTCATACCATGTGGGTTGGTATTCTGAGGTTCTTGACTATGTTGCACTCTATACAGTCTCTGACCCTTCTGGTGTCTGGTGACCCAGAATGTTCTGATACTGATCCATCTATAGCTACAGTTGTAGCCTCCTGGCTGATGGTAGGCTTGTATTGGTCTCTAAGGCCTTTGCTAGCTTCTTCACAATCATCTCTATCTCTTTCAATGAGGTTGCCCTCTTTTCCAGTGACTCGTTAGTTGAAGCCGATATCCTGAAAAATTTTAAATTGATTTTATAATTAATTTATATCTTTCAATTCATTAGTGATTCTATTTCACTTTTCTCATATGTACATATATGTTATATATTTTCGATCATTTCCTTAAAACCGCGGCCCGCGGTCATTACTCATGAAAGGAAGGACACCAAGACCACGGTCCAAGATGATGAAAGTGAAGTGGTCGCGGTCGAAAGGAAACAACTAAGGGAGATCGTGACTCGAGGTCTCCACCGCGACCGCAGTTAAAAATACTTGATTTTTAGTTATTCATGAGCACCGCGACCCACAGAAGAAAGGTGGTGTCGTGACCCGCGATCAAGGTTCTTCTATTGCGGTCATGAAGTTGGGGTTTGACCTGTTCCATTGGGAATGATGGCTGGGAGGAGGGTCGAGAGTTTGATTGGAAGATTGTTGGAGGTAGTTGAAACATCGATGCCCTTAAGATTGAAACGAGCTCGAAAATGCCGCCGTAGGGCGGGCGGCGCCGCCGCGAAAACAACCGGCGAGATGGAGGGGAAAAGACAATCGGCGGAGTCGTTGATGACATGGCAAAGCCCAGACCAGTAGAAGAGGTTAAGGCGTGTGAAAAAGCAAACTAGGTCCAACGATGGTTGTTGCAGTGGGTAGTGAATCAGAAAACTAGAAAAGGTGTTCATAAGATTACCTTGGTAGTGGGAAATCGACAAAACATGGGGGTGAAGGGCTAGTAGCGGCAGCGATTCGAGCTTCTGCTATGGCGGCAGAGCGAGCTTAGCCAGAGTCATAGGTGAGAGCACTGGCAATTCGTTCTTTAGTTTGAGAAAAACTGAGATTTTAGGTGAGCAAAATAGCATTCCAAGGGTTTAAGAATATATAGGAGAGACGCCACAACTCACAGCACAAACAAGAACCACAGTCGCGGTCGACTCTCTCTATAGCAAGGACCTCGGGTCGTGGTCTGGTATTTCTAAGGAGAACCACCTTGGGTCACGGTGCGTCTCCTTGCATTGAGCAAGATTAACACCTTGACCGCGGTCTGCACCGTGACTCACGATCCACCCAAACCAACTTCAACACTTAAACCAAAATATATACTTGAAAGAGAGTAACATCATCCAAAACATAAACTAGATCCTTCAATCAAACTATATTTTTCAAAGAAAACATAAGATATATACAATCTTACTAGAAAAGGGAAAATTTAACAAACTAAAGAGCAGGAAAGCCAAAATTTTAAAACAAAGGAGAAACATCAACTCAAGTAATCTACAAAAACTTGGGTTGCCTCCCAAGAAGTGCTTGTTTAGAGTCTCCATCTCAACTTCTCAATCATTCACTTTCCAACTTCCTCAGCTAACTATGGTGTCTTATCATTCTTTTTATTTCCTGGCTTCCTGGGTTCCTCCAAGCTAATTTTTAACCTTCTTACAAAGGCTTCATCTTCAGAGAATATCTTTACCCTATGTCCATTAACCTTGAAAGTGCCCATCTTTTCGCCTGAAATTTCCATCATTCCTGATGTGTATATCTTCACTATAGAGAAAGGACCTGACCACCTGGTTCTTATCTCTCCTGGGAATAGTCTGATGCTCGAGTTATATAGGAGGACCTTATCCCCTTCATGAACATCCTTATTTTTCAAGTGGGCATCATGCCAAACTTTAGTCCTTTGTTTATAAATTCTCACATTCTCATAGGTATGCAATCTCAGTTCCTCGAGCTTCTGAAGATGTAGAAATCTTTTCTGGCCCCCCTTGTCAAGGTCCATATTTAGGAATTTGATGGCCCATAGAGCTTTGTGTTCAAGCTCAAGCGGTAAATGATAGGACTTTCCATAGATAATCGTATAAGGTGTTGTCACTATAGGTGTCTTGTATGCAGTTCAATAAGCTCATAGAGCATCGTCTAGCTTCATTGACCAGTCCTTTCTTGTCCGACTCATTGTCTTCTCCAGAATTTGCTTGATTTGTCTGTTCGATACTTCTACCTGCCCTGATGTTTGGGGATGGTATGGTGTGGAAATTTTGTGTTTCACTCCATATTTCTTCAGTAATGCTTCAAATTGTCTTTCTCCAAAGTGTGATCCCACGTCACTTATGACTGTGTGGGGCACTCCAAAGCATGTGAATATGATTTTCTCGAAGAGTTTAATCATGAACTTGGAGTCACATAGTTGAGTGGTGACTACTTCAACCCATTTTGAAACATAATCGATAGCAACAAGTATGTATTGATTTCCTTTTGACGATGGAAATGGTCCCATATAGTCAATTCCCCAGACATCCAAAATTTCAAATTCCACCCATTCTGTCATGGGAATTTCATTTCTTCTTCTTATGTTCCTGTGAGTTGGCATTCCTTACATGATTTAATAAAAGATGTTGCATCCTTGAAAAGTGTGGGCCAATAAAACCCAGATTGTAGTACTTTCGTCACAGTTCTTTCTCCATTGTGGTGCCTACCATAGGGCGAAGAGTGACACTCTTTCAGAATTAAAGGAGCCTCATCTTCTGGTATGCACATGCGGTATAGATTGTTAGAACACCTCTTGAATAGTAATGGTCCATCCCAGTAATAGTTCTTGATGTCAAAAAATAGTTTTTTCTTCTAGTGGTATGTAATTTTAGGTGGCAGCTGACCAGATGCTAAATAATCAGATATCAGCGAACCAAGGCAATCTCTACTCCTCAGACTGAGCCATCAGTAGAGCTTCATCAACATAATTTTCGTTTACAGGTAACTGGTTCTCTTCATCGAAAATTATTCTAGACAAGTGGTCTGCGACCATATTCTCTTTCCCCTTCTTATCAATGATTTCATGATCAAATTCCTGCAACAGTAGAGCCCATCGCAAAAGCCGTGGTTTGGTATCCTTTATCTGCATCAGGTATTTAATTGCTCCATGGTCTGTATATACCTTCACCTTTGATCCTATTAGGTACAACCTAAACTTGTCACAAGAAAAAACTATTGCTGACATCTCCTTCTCGATTGTGGTATAGTTTATATGTGCCTCATCTAATGTGCGACTGGCATAGAATATTACATGGTGCTTTTTGTCTTTCTTTTAACCTAGGACAACGCCTATTGCATAATCACTAACTTTGCACATTATCTCGAACAGTAACTCCCAATCCGGGGCTTATAGGATCGGCGCAATTATTAATGCTTTATTCAGGGTATTGAAAGCCTCCAAACATTCATTGTTGAAATCAAATTCGACGTCTTTGAGTAAAAGATTGGACAAGGGCTTCGAAATCTTCGAAAAGTCTTTTATAAACCTCCTATAGTATCCGGCGTGACCAAGAAAACCTCTTACTCCCATTATAGATTTTGGCGGTGGTAGGTTCGATATGGCTTCTATTTTACTCACGTCTACTTCGATCCCCTTTTTAGAAATTGTGTGTCCCAGGACTATGCCATTTCGTACCATGAAGTGGCACTTTTCCCAATTCAGAACCAGATGTTTCTCTTCACATCTTTTTAGGATCAGGGACAAATTTCTCAGACATTCATCAAAATCTATACCATAGATTGATAATTCATCCATAAAGACTTCTACGATGTCCTCCAGAAAATCTAAGAATATCGAGATCATACAACATTGGAACATTGCAGGTGCATTGCACAATCCAAACGGCATTCTTCTAAACGCATATGTGCCATAGATGCATGTGAATATTGTTTTCTCTTGATCATCTGGATGAATAGGGACTTGATAGAATCTAGAATATCCATCTAGGAAGCAAAAATAGTCATGATGAGCCACCCTTTATAACACTTGGTCGATGAACGACAGGGGGAAGTGATCCTTCCTTGTGGCGGCATTCAGTTTTCTGTAATCTATGCACATTCGCCATCTTGTAACAGTTCTAGTAGCGACTTCATCACCATTATCTCCCTTCATTATTGTCATTCCTCCTTTCTTAGGCATGACGTGAATAGAACTCATCCAATTACTATCGCTAATCGAGTAGATAATTTCGACGTCTCACAGTTTCAGGATTTCCTTCTTTATAACTTCTTTCAACATTTGGTTTAGCTTTCGTTGGGGCTGAACTAGTGTCTTAGTGTACTCTTCCAAATGTATTTTGTGTATGCAAAGAGGTGGGTTAAGCCCTTTTATGTCCTCTACAGAATATCATATCGCCTTTCTATGTTCTTTCAGCTCCTGTAGCAGTCTTCCCATTTATTCTTCCGTCAGGCTTGCATTCAAAATAATAGGGTTCCTCTCCTCATGGTCTATAAACTCATATTTTAGCCCTTTCAGAAGTAGTTTCAATTTGGGCTATGGCTTAGGTGCCTCTTGCTCTTCGGGAGATTGTTCAAGTGAAGCATACTTAACTATTTCAATAATTTCTTCTTCATTATCGAGATCTCCTTCGTCTTGATTCAGATAGTCAAGGATTTCAACCACCTCGGGGTCTTCTACAGTAGGATTGGGGTTGTTCACGGATCTCATCATGGGGTCCACAATTGCCTTTTCTTCTTGCACTTCCTCACAAAACCGGTTGTAACTATCTATAAAGTAGACTGACTCGAAAAGAGATGGTCCCTTCATGGCATCTTGAACTCAGAAGTCTATGTGATCATTGCCCACTCGTAGGGTAATAATTCCCTCCGCAACATCTATCAATGCTCTTCCAGTTGTCAAGAATGGTCTCCCAAATATCATCGGGCACTTTGGGTCTTCAATTGTGTCAATCACCATGATATCACAGGGAATAAAGAACTTTTTGATGTGAATGGGTACGTCTTCGACTATTCCAACAGGTTATTTGAAAGTGTGATCAGCCAATTCAATCCTCATATTTGTTTGAACCATATCTATCATCCCAAGTCTTTGGGCTAGACTCAAAGGTATAAGACTGATGCTTTCTCCCAAATCTGCCAAACATTTTCTCTCTACATTGTCTCTAACACCGGATGGTATATTGAATGATCTGGGGTCCTTCTTCTTTGTTGGCAGCTTTTCCTAGACGAAAGCACTTGACATGTTAGATAATTGCACAATCTCGATATGGTCCCCTCTCCTCCTTTTGGTGATGAGATCTTTGAAGAACTTGGCATAGGTCGGCATCTCCTCTATAGCATCTAGGAACGGAACGTCCAGATGCAGTTTCTTTACTGCTTCCATGAACTTCTCGTATCTTCTCTTCAGGTGCACCTTAATGAACTTGTGTGGGAATGGGACTCTCGGTGCATATGGATTCTTCTTCATGAAAATCTCCTCGACAACATCAGGTTTCCTAACTTCTTCATCTTTCACCTTGCTTTCTTCCACTTTTTCTTTATCAACAAATTTTTCAGGAGTGACCTCTTTCTCAGGTGGTTGTTCATCATCCCTTCTTTCCTCATTGTTACTTCCAGTTCCTGGGTTACTTAGCATCCTCCCGGATTGGAGGGTAGCCATCTTTGTAGTTTCAGTGTTTGATGGAATTTTCTAAGAAGGATTCTTTACCAGCTCTGACAACTTTTCCAGTTGTTGTTCGATTTGATGTTGATGGGTTTGTATGTCGGCCATCTGAACTTGCATAGTGTTCAAAACTTCAAAGTTAGCAAGAGCACTTTGAGCTAACTGATTGTTCACCGTAGCTTGCCTTTTAACTAAATCAAATAGCGTGACTAGATCTGGTTGTTTGTTATCTATTCCCTGACCTGACCCTTGGTTTTGGTTCTACCCTTGATTTGGTCCTATGCTTTGACGGTTCAGATTCTTACTTTGACCCTGATAGTTGTTCTTATTTGTCTAATAATTTGTTGTTCGTGTATATTGGGTATGTTCGCTTCTCTTTTCAAACCATGGGGGTGGTTTTTGTGAGCTGTTTAGTTGGTGTGAATTCTCAGTTGCATCTTTGTTTTTATAACTGAAACCGGGGTGGTCTGGCCTCTTGAAGTTGGCGTAGGAAACGTTCTGCATCTCCTCTTCACTTTCGCTTTCATCACTTTCCACGGGCCTGGTGTAGATACAGTTATCAACCCCATGCCTCCCTATTCCACAGGTGACACACTTAATGACCTTCTCGGTATGCTTCTTGCCCTTAACTCTGGTATCTTTCAGCTGTTTTACATCAGTTGCTATTTTATGAATTTGTGCTGTTATGGTCTCTAAAATTTTGGCTTTAATAGACGGTCCTTTAGACCCTAATTTCCTCATCGGCCCTCTGTCATTCCTGTCATTCGATGTATGCTCACAGCGCAGCCATGTTGTCTACTATCTTCATGGTTCTGCTTGGCTTCTTTCTAAGGAAATCACTGCCAGTGGTTGCGTTTAATGAATTCCTTTCTGTAGGAATTAGTTAATTGTATAAAGTGGTCACGAGGAACCTCTTACCATAATTGTGGTGTGGACAATCTCTCTAGTACTCCTAGAAACGTTCCCATGCTTCGTGAAAGTTCTCTCCCAGCTTATGTGCAAAAGAAGTGATTTTCTGCATGTTGCAGATTGTCCTCTCTGTAGGATAAAACTTAGTAACAAAAGCATCTGCCAGGGGTCTCCACTCATCTATAGATTGGTGAGGGAGATTGAGGTACCAAGATAGAGTTTTGTCTTCCAAAGAGAAGTTGAAGCCCTTACAGTATATCACCTCTTGTGGGACTCCCCTCATCTTGATGGTATCACATATATTTTTAAATGCATTGAGATGATGATATGGGTTTTCACTCCTCGAATTCCCGTGAAAGGCTTATTCTGGATCATTGATATGACAGCTGGTTTTAACTCAAAATTTGTTGTATTGAAGTGTGGTATGAAGATCGGGCATCTAGACTCGTTGGCCCTTGTTGTTGCCAACTCTCTAAGAGTCTTCCCCTCTTCATCATCCTCTCTATCGCTATCCCGACCATCATGCTCTTGTTCATTGTCATGATGGTTGCGGTGGTGTCTTCTCTGATGTCTGTAGTGTTGTTTTTCGTCACACTGGTCTTCTTTGTGACGATCGTCATCGCGACGATCTTCATTCCTACGTTCTTCTTCATGCTGACAACCGTCATTGTAATAGCCATCTCTGTCTTCTTCTGACCCTGGTGGTGATGGGTTGTGTTGATTCCTTGCATCTCGCTTGTCCCCAGTGAGAGTAACGTCTACGCGAGGCGGCATGGTAACTCGAGGTTGAGGAGTAAAGTCGAACGAGACTGCTTCCTCTGGGCTTCCTGAATAGACCGCACAGTCGAGTTAATAAACTAGATGTATTAAAACAAACTATTCTACACAAACACGAGGTAGAAGACTTAAAGTAACGGTGTGGTCGGTCTTATTACTAAGCTTGAGGCACATGAGTATAGCGAGTGGACTCAAGTTCTTAACAGTGTCATTTTGCCTTGTCCCCGGCAACGACACCAAAAAAGTTGATCGGCCTAAATCACACGTCCTAAAAGGAGCGGATCTAGAGTAGTCAGACATTTAAGAAAGTAACCTGACACTTAAGCCCCGCAACTATTATACGGGGTCTGATGTAGTAAACAGGATCGAACCACAAGGACAGGGTTGGCAGGTGTTAAGCACACAAAATCTCACACTCATATACTCCGGACAAAAAAGGTATTTTAAATTGGTGTTCCCAAGGGAACAATGGTACTCCAACCCAAGTAAAGCAAATAAAACAGAGATAAGAAGAACAAAGCGTAACAAAAGATGTAAATGAAGATATGGAGGGAAACTTGGATTGGGTTTCACCTACTAAGACTTCTTTTTTTATAACGAGGAACCCCTCCCGGGATCAGCTACTATTGGACCCCACCCAGCCAAGGGTAAACCCCAAAACCAACCGCGTACATGGGGGCACCGCGGTGCGCTCAGTAACGCGGGGCCTTGTTGTACCCCGAGGGTTTTTGCCCAGAGTCGAACCTGGGTCCCTTCATTGGGGATTTCCGAGCCGCACCACTAGGCTACTCCCTCGCCCCCACCTACTAAGACTTCTCACCAACATGCAACATCATCTCTCCCTCTCATATACTCCTATCAATATTACAAGCAATCATACATGGTGTATATTACCTTCTCTCTCGAGATAAGGATAGATCTAAGTCTAGGGGTAACCTCTCTCTCGAGATGACTACACAAAAATCTCATAACAGAACGTATGATCTCAAGTTTTAGCATTCCAACATTCTCATGCATTCATACAACTCCATAACACAAGATAAAAGTGATATTACTCTCTCGAGAGACAATATACATGTTGGGAGAGCCTTAGTGGCTACTCCCAACCCAAGTTAAGATATTTAGCCACACATGTTTACGGGCAGCATAACAGTGTTATAAGAAGATAGATAGATCAAGTTCTACGAAGTAATGAGGGAAGTATAGAAAAATGGAAGTGATAGATCTAGATGGAGAGAGAAGAACGTGATACAAATTAGTACTTCTTCAGATCTAGATCTAGAGGGTCGATGATGCGGACGGTCTTCTTCTCTCAAAGAAGATGGAGCCTTCAGTATTCTCTCCTCAACTTCCGCCTTTGGAGATCCAAGACTGATTGGATGGATGGAGATGAGTCTGGAAAGTGGTAGCACTTCGTGGTACTATCAGATCTGATCGATCATCTGATGATTTGACAGGTCGGGTGGGTGGCCTATTTATAGGCACACTCCACCGACTTAACCCCTCGACTGCGGTTGAGGCTTTATTGTTATTCTTTCCTCGGTCGAGGTCAGTTGAACCCCTGCCTTGATCGCGGTCTGGTTGGCTACCTCCTTGGGTGAGGGTCGCGGTCGAGGTCGGTTTAGCAACCCCCCCCCTCGGTTGCGGTCTATGGCCAACTTTTGATCACGGCCTGGTTGTTGTGACTTTCTGTAGGACCACGGTCGAGGTAGAAGTGTGCCTTGCCTTGGAGAAGTCGAGGTCGCGATCTTCAAGTTGGTCACGGTCCCGAAGAGCTTGAGTGCAAATTGACCGCAAGTGCAAGGCATTAGGGTGAACTTACCTCGACCATGATGAGATGGTCCATGTTTGATGAATGGGCCGCGGTCCTGGTGATGACCACGGCCTGGGATAGATATGTACCTGAAATCAAGGGGAAAATGTGTAAGTGAAGTCATTGACATAAGATGCTAAAATAGTGGGAAAAGTTAGCAAAAGATATGCTAGGAAAGCATAAAATGTATACAAAGAGTGAGTAAAATAAAGTGTTATCAAGTGTGTGCAATTGCTCTAGTATCCATGTGTAGCCACTATGTTGTTTCGGTGTAGGTGCGTCATAATTCATGTGCATCTTCTCTAGTGTTTGGATGGAGGTGCACATGTGTTCATATCCTATTGTTGAGAGGGTGTATGTGGGTATCAATAAAAAATGACCTGCTAGATTCTCAAAAAAAAAACATGATTGGACTCAGATATAAAAAGCTACCAAAAATTATGAAAAGATATTGTATGTGCGGCCTAGATCGTGTTTAGCACATCCTCTCAAAAGGCTAGCTTTGGAGGATAGAGGTAAACACCCCATTTCAGTGGGGTGGACAAATCTGAAATGGGACAAAAACATATTAGACCGGTCACAAGGTTTAAGGTTGTGTTTGATACATGGGTGGGAAATGCGGGGAAGGGGGAGGTAAAGGGAAAGGGGGGAAAGGAGGGGAAGGTAAAAATTGTTGTTATGTTACCTTTGTATGGGGAAAGGGATAAGAAGGGAGAAAAGGTTAAAAAACGTTGCTTGATACATGGGTATTGGAGTATGAGAATGAACTTTTTTATTTAAAAAAATGAGACAAATATTATTTTATTATTTAAATGGTAGAGTGATTCAATCGAGATTCTTTTTGACAAACAACATCATCATTCTCGAATCACATTTTTATTTAAATATAAAATATCAAAAAGTGTAATATATAAAAGAGAATCTTGACGTGTTCTATATCTTAAGATTCATTAAATTAGAAAAATGAAGAAAATTGTGCAAATAAAAATTTCTTCATCATAACTAATTTGTTGATAAAGACGTGGTCATCTTTCTCGACCATATTAGTTATTATTGATGATTATCATGATGTGCACAACATAAAAAAGGATATCATCATGTATAGATACTCAATTAGACAAGTCTTGAAAATTATTCAGTTAGAATGAACCATTTTTGTAATACTAAATTAGATCTTTGAAAGAAACAATTTTTCATAGAAAAATTGATTATTTAGATCAAAATAAAAAAGATTACGTAAAAACTTACAAAAAAAATTAGTTGCATGGAAAAAGAATCTCAACATAAAACTGGTTTGGCTTCAAATTCTTTCTTTCAGAGGGAATCATATTCTGGAGGGAAAACAAACTCTTGACAAACAATTTAATCAAAGTGAAATATACTTTGAGAGGAATCCTTTTAACATGGAGAAAATGTTTTTTTTAGAAAGTTAAGCCTAACATCAAAAATAAAACGTTAGCGAGGGAGAAATACTTGAAAAAGCATAAGACAAATAAAATAATAAAAATGTTAGCAGAAAAATCTTAGAGACAAATGTGTTCATGTGTAGAGAAAAATTTTATTGGAAAAAGATTTGTTATGTATGTATCCAAACAAATAGTGGAGAATTAACTTTCTCAAAAGGACCTTTTCCCCATCTTTTACGATGATTTTCTGTAGGGACATAAAAGGACCAGATTTTCCTATGGATTTCCCATGACAAAAAATTATTCTCTATCACCACCATACTTACCAACAACGTTCTTTATCTCTCCACCATTCCCCTCATGATTTGCCATCTACGAAGGGCATATTTTGTTACCTGGATTTTGCCGTATTAGATTGTATTTTGGACTCCAGTTCTGCAAATTTTATGTTTGGTTTGCATGATTGGAGAAATGAGGCTAATCCTGAGATTTTCAGACAGATTAGAAATCTCGTATTTTGGTTTCCATCAAAATTAGCCCGGACGCCAAAATTCATCATGGGCAAGACAGCACACACGAAGAAAAAAAATCTCACACTTACAAAATCCAGCAAACCAAACATAAAATTTTACTTTGCGGGATTTTGAGAATACAGCATTTCAGCAATACAGGATGAAAAAATATAGCATTTCAGTAAATCCAGCTAACCAAACGTCCCCGAAATGTAGCCCAACAAACCCGTAATTCTAGATATTTATACCCGCCAGAGACGCAAGAATGGAGATGAGAAAATCCGCCATCCCACATCTATAGGACGCCCAAATGTGGTATATTTTAGTAATACTAGTGAACGCACACGTTCACATACACTTGACATATAAAATTTGTTGGAAATGTGCGGGGAGAGGACTCGTCCGTGAAAGAGTCCCTACGGTAAAAGATATTTGTGTTGGTTGTTTGAAAGGAGAGAATTAAGGAACCGTTTTTGTGGAATGAAAAGAGAAATACATAATTAAAGATAATAAAAGTTAATAGGAGAGTGCGAGAATAAATATTTTTAGGAGCAAAATTCCTTAAAAAATGAGAGAAGAGAGTGAATCAAGGAGAGCGCAGCATCAAACTCGCTCTTTTTATAGTAGTATAGATATTCTCAAGGAACAAGTTTGTATGCCCTAGGTTATGCATGTTGCCCGAGTTCGTGAGATAGTTGTTGCTCACTGTTGTTGGAGCTGAGTTCAACGATTTGCTCTTTGGTACGCTGTAAATGAAGGGGAGGGGAGGGAAGGAAGGAAAGGTGAGGGGAGGGGACATTTATTTTAGTCTGTTTGGTTAGCATGGGGAATGGAAGGGGAGAGAACATAAAAAAATTTATAAAAAATATGTCACGTACACCACACACATATTAATACATAAAAAATCAAGATAAACTAAACTCACGTATCGCATGGTCAAAATGAAACTATTCATATAATTATTTTGTTAATGAATAAGATACACTTCTCGATGTATTCTACATTTTAGAAGTTTGACATCATATCCATCAATAATTCATAATCGTCTTCTAACGAGAAACAAAAAAACTAAGATATATGGATGTTGAACAAGATATATTTTATATGAAGTATATTTTACCACTTCTCTTTTTATATCCATTGTGGTTATACTTGTAATTCCCTCCATATTTATAATTTTCCCTCCATTTATTTAAATTTCCTCCATAAGTTGAGAGTTTCCTCCACTTTCTTCCACAATTCCCTCTATTTTTAATCTTTCCTTATGTTGTTATATTTGTAATTTTTATTTATCTCAAACCCTACGTATTTTCTAACAGTATTTTTCTAGAGTTTCTAAGATTTTTTTAAAATTGTGTTATATTTATTCTAGTTTCGTTTAATTAAAATTTTCTGTGTAAAATTTTTCTCAAAATTCTCCCCAACATTTCTAAATGGTACGCTACAATTCTCTCACCTCATTTGGAGGAATACAGTTATTTCCCGTCATATTATTTATATTTTCCCTCCAAATTCCATATTTTCCTCAAACTTTATAATAAATTTTCCGCCAAATCTTTCTTCTTTCCTTTGTTTCCACTCTGATTTGGTGGGGAGAAGAGTGGCTGGAAATACACTTGATTCTTTCCCCTCCATTCCCCTTCGTTCCCTTCCCTTTCCCTTCACCATGTGCAACCAAACAGGTTAAGTCTTTTCCCCTCCCTTCCCCTCCCCTCAATTCACTGCGTACCAAACAGGCCGCTAGTTAACTCCAGCGTTCTTGGGAGAGTGGAATAACAAGAGAAACATCCACGATCTCTTTACACATTTTTCCATGTTGAAAAGAAGTCATCAAAATGTCTGCCTTTTGTAATTTTTGTTAAAGACGGTGAGATTAATCTGAAATTTTGTCAGTATTTACAGAAGTACTTCTCAAAAAAATTGCAACTTTGTTGCTTACTCTCTCATACTTCCCCGCCAGAGCTCTCGTAGATCGCCTATTTATCGTACACATACGACAAACAGGAGAGGATCCTTGATGCAGCAAAATGGGTGTCACCAACAAAAAATATTAATACTTGACACCAGTGGCCAGTGTAACAACTAAGCTTCCAAAAGTCCACCATCGATGTTACCCCTTGACAATTGCATTTTTACGCACGGCAGCAACTCCCTCTTTACCTTCTGTACCTGTTATTGTCTCAATCTTTGCAAATATAGGCTTGGGTTGCTCCATAACCTGATCTGCTCTCAGTCCTCCCCATGTCGTGTCTTCCTGCAAGGTTGAGGGATGTACACATAAAGATAGGCAGTGTTTAATGTTAAGATTGAAAATCATAGTAACATTGAGTATGTGCAGGATTAACCAACATTTTCTCTCTACAACTGCTAGTATCTTGCATCATGATACTCAAGCTCATGGTCAGTTTCATGCAGCAAATGACACAGGTGCATTCAGGGCGTTGCTGATAAATATCGGGTATTATAATGAAAGAAAGCTTTTTAATGATAAGAATGCAAGATCATGTGAAAGCCAATAAATAACTGGAGGGAAAAAATAACAACTGTAATTATGTTTACTCTTCAGTTAAGGTTTTATCTGATTAGAGGTGCGTGATCTGTTTACTTAGCAGTAGATTCATGCCTTACTTAGCAGTAGATTCATGCCTTAATCAAAGCTATTACTAATAAACATGACATAAGAAACCGGCGTGATGAGATTAAAAGATAAAAATGTATCTAGTTTAGAGAATTTACCCATGTGATCGCTTTGAATTCCTCCTCTGAATACCCTAGCTGGGTATAGATTTTCAAAGATAACTTTGGGGTAATAGGCGATAATGCAACTGCTAAAATCCTCACTGCTTCTAAAATTATCACAAGATCCTGGACACAAGAAAGCAACTAGCTAAAGTATGTGCACGGACTTTGTAAAATTTCTACTAAACTGTAAGAATAAGATAGAAAGAAAAATCATAAATACACTAAATCATGGTGCAGGACTTCGACTTCGTGCTGACTTCGTCAGGTGTGGGAGTGGAAGTTTATGGAAACTTAGAGAAAGTTTTGAGGAAGTTTAGACGCAAACTTCAATAAACTTTGATACCGTTTTTTGAAGAAAATGATGTCAATTTGAAGGAAATATTTATTGAAAACTTCCAATTATGTTATACCTCTATCTTATATATGTTAATTAAGCCTACAACTCTGCACAACTAGACATGGCAAAGGGCGGTGTTGAGTCTAGCAGATTTACATAGTGTCACACTATCCATCTGCTAAAGAACAGCAATATTTTTTCCAATGTATTTCCCTCATGTTGTAGGTTGGCTTGTCCTGCCACCTCATTAAACCATGATGATCACCTGCATGTTCCTAATGGATCTTCAATGAGCCTACAACCAAAACCGATACTCATATATAGTTGAGTCAAAGATTAAGAAGCCCAAGACCGGCCCTCTACAGACCTCCAGTTGCAGGCCAAGTCAAAGGGCATCCATACACCACATGAACAGAAAGCCATGTTGCAAGAACGGTTTCCACCCCCACCACCCAGTCAACGCATATTCATCCCTCGATATGCACAAAACACTCAGAATGCTTACGTCTAATCATATCTTGTGGATTGTGGTTTCAAAAGTCTGAGACTCTATGTTGGGGGTTCACTACATCAACCTTTTAAGGGGTCGCTTAAAATTGGTTCCTTATGTCCTTCTTCTATCTGATGGTATGTAGATGCTGTTATTACTGTTTACAATACCCATGCTGGATAGCTCTGATCAATGGCTCCCATCACTGGGTTAACGCCGCGCAGGGTACTAGTGCAGGTATTGATATGGGTACAGATATGGGGGATATGAAAGTTACAAACCAGGGATTGCCACTATAAGTAAGAACAAAGTGTTAACCTCTAAACTACAATATTTGCCCCTGCCACCCCTCCCATCACTATTACCATCACCTTTCCCCACATCCACCACCAACAACCCAAATTCTGTTGCAGGCTGTCCAACAACCCAAATTTTGTTGCACGCTTTGTGGCGGATGTAGAGGTCCGTGTTGGGTTGGTCCATGATAAACCCTTGAAGTTACAAGGTGAGTGTAGTTGGATGGTAATGTAAATGCAGATGTGTGGGGCCATTTTATCGAATAAGAATCAAAATGCCAAAGTTGACATAGAGGACTAAAAAACTTCATCGGAGTAATCTCAAATGATTGTTGCAATCCAACAATATGTCAATGGATGAAAATGCTAAAAAGGTGGAATGAGTTATTATTAGGACATATTAGGTGACTGAAATAACAATGGAACAACTGAAACTGATTACAAATAAAATATCAAGAAAGCTAGAGCAACGTGATTGAATTAAGGCATTAATGACTATACAGATCAATTTAAATTATTGTATTATTTCTTCATTATATATCTTGCGGGTGATATATTCCATTTCTCTTTTCCATTAATGTTTTACGCAATTTTATTTATGCTTGTAGTTCTATATGAACCGTAAGCAATGTAATATAAATAAGGATGGTAGTGTTGAGCGTCAATACAAAAAATAACACACCTTCGCTGCAGCTTCGAAACTAGCTCCGCCTTGTTTAAAGAGCGACCACGGAGCACGCTCATCCACATATAAATTACCTGCATTACCTATATCCAGCACAGATTCACATGCAGATGATATGGATAGGTTTTCATAGTGTTGTCGAGCTTCTATAACCTGTGAACGATATTATGGTAGTGAAAGCATATAAGATGTAGCGTATATATGTAGCATGCATATGTATAATTGACATTGAAGCCTATTTAACGATCATATGAACAATGGTTTTTGTCACATCAATTTGATCTAATTTGCATATAGTTCATCCATTGTTAACTAAAACTCGGGCAAGTTTCTTCCAGAAGGTAAACTAGACAGCACACTCTAGGGATCTACAATGTTTGTCTCTTCAAGTTTATGAAACGTCACTATGCTTGACCTAAAATACATACAAAGTAGACTGGTTATCTTCTAAGGCAGAAGCTGGTAGCACAGAAACTACTGTCAAATAGTAGCCAAAAAGTATTGTATCCTTGCATTGTTTACATAAATATGATCTTTTTGCAGTATCTAACATTTGAGGTGAATCAGAAACAGTAGCCAATCAAAGACCATTCGGATCAATTCAGGCCAGTTGCATGAACCTTCTTTTCTTTCCACTCTAATTTTTTTCATTTTATGAAACCTACAAAACGACCAGTATCATTAACTGCCCTTTGGAATCAGTTTTTTTTAACCCCCCACCCCCACCCAGGCGCACGCAGTTATGTTGAGCATGTTATGACCAAATAGAGGAATTGTATCCACTTCCATTTCTGTGACAACCAAATATGCCGATATGTTTAACATTGTAAGGTATTAAACTCTCACTTCTCAGGTTATTCTAAAGCCATTACAAAATGTTTTTCATTTTAGAAAACTGTTTTCTTTCATATATATAATTCTAGTGAACTTATATCAGAGTAACTAGTCAATACTCACCAGCTTTTCTACTTTTTCCTTGAACAAAGTCCCTTCAGCAACAGTAAGAGAATCAACAGTCAACGTCGATTGGCAGTTCTTTTTCAGAAGACCAAGTGTTCGGTTGAGAAGGTTTCCTGCAAACAACTTCATTAAATTTAAATTACAACGATAAAATTATAACTTTTATGATAAGAAGGCCACGAGGTGAGACAGATACCGACTGTGTTGGCCAGATGAGCATTGACAGTATTTATAAATCGCTCCTCAGAATAATCTCCATCATTCCCAAACTCAACCTCCCGCAAAAAGAAATACCTAACAGCATCAGATCCAAATTTATCTACCAGTTCTACCGGCTCCAGTGTGTTACCCAGTGATTTTCCCATCTTCAAGCCATCCTAAAAATTTCAAAATAAAAAGTAGAGCTGCATGAAATCAAAAGAGAACCATGAGTTTATTACAAATGACTCTTTTATGTTGCTTCTTTTATCAGTCATGTGCGATACACGTTTTCTGACAGAAGAATAGAATTAATCTGATAATTATAATAATAGCAAAAGTGGTGATAAATAACCACATGATGACTAAGAGGCATTAAACGCATTAATATATAATTTACAAAGTACATGGTGTCTACAGTCTACTACTGTGTAGATATTTCAGTAAGTACTTCACTTTCCATACATTGAACCCACCATATTGCATTTATTGTTTAGTTGGGCAAGTACAACGTCAATCTTGCAAACATTAGTGTCATCTCTACTCAGATTAATGTCAAATGGATTGCCTTATAATAGTGATGCAAAAGAATGATGTGTGTAACCTGAACCGAAGCAAGTGCTTGAAAAAAATCAGATATGAAATTATGCCCAAGGTGGAAATATTTTCAAGTTGTGCCAAGCACAGTGGTTATGCAAGCTATAATACTAGGTATGTAGCCATTTTTGGTGGGAGACAGATGATCCAGATCTTGAGTTCAAATGAACACTAACTCCCATTATAACGACTCAAAGAGCACAATCCCTAAATCATGGCCCTCGTCTATTCTATCATCCACTTCATATGTGCGTACGAAGTTGAACGCACTGCCATGTTTCGCCCAACAACGGTCTTCAGTGTGATTGTTTCTTCCTCAAAATTATAGTGGTGATTCGGGGTTTGGTTGTCCGCGTCCACAGCCACATCTGCATCCTCTATTGCAAGGACGAACAGCTAGTGCAGATGTATCTAGTGTCTCGATGTAGAGGAACTAGAAAAGGGAACATGTTGGATTCTTTTCAGAACATCCTCCAATGACGCAAGACGTCCAATTGCTAGAATCTGATCCACAACTCCTGAAAACAAAGAAAGCAAGCCGACGAGGAATTTTACCAGATTAAGTTCCTTGTGTTGAAGTTGCATTTTAGTGACATCTCGAATAAGCAGGTGATAGATTTCAAACTCATCCCCGAATGCTTTGGATTGGTTATAGTAGTCCTCCACAGGTGTGCCAACAATATAATACTTTTTTAACAAGGGGTTTAAAGATCTCAAAACACTTTCTTGGGTTTTTGCTGATGAGAGTAGACACGTGAGAGTTGATTGCCCATATCCTTAGATGTTTGGAGGCAGAGTGGAGAAGTGTTGATCTTTGTATTCTATGTTGTTGATGATCTATGTCATTACTTTCGAGCCATCCTTGACCCATTAATCGTAGGATTATTTGACCTTGGCATATTCTAGGGTACAAGGAAGAAAATGTCCGATTTCGATGTCGTTTTGGTGGCCACAGAAACAGAAATTTTGACAAATTTTGACAGAAATTTCGATAAATGCGCTTTTGGCGTTTCGACAGCAAAATAAACGAATTAATTTATGAAATTTTACCAGAATGATCTATTAGTGTAGATCTACTCAAATATGTAATAATATTTCATATTGGATATGTGGGGGTGGGGTCTCATCATTTTTGAGTGAATGAGCCTGAACTATTTCGATGGGCATTTTTTATATCAATTTTCAATGGTGAAAGCAATGAATTAAGTCATTATAGTTTGCAAGCACAATATATAGACTTAAAGACACAAAACTGTGTAAAAATATACGCTCTAGCTAGTACATAGTATATGAAAAAGTAGAAAAAAAATTCGATGATCTGCCTATTTTGAGAGTTTCGTCAGTCAATTTCAATGTCCAAATGCCACCGAAACAGAAATTTCGGGTGAAATTTTGACCATTTCGTGGAAATTTGAACATAGCTAGGGCAGCTTTAGCATGATCAGAAAACGACATAAGTAGAGTTGACCTTGGAGAAGTGGGATCAATAGGATGACAGTAATTGCATTGAGCTTTCACATATAGCTCGATGGAGGCAGACCAGTATAAACATTTGTGGTCCATTTTCATTGTTGTAACTTGTACCCAGAAGTCATCTACAGAAGTAGCCATTGTGTGGAAACAGAGGTTGCACAACATCATACTTGTTAAGGCGGCAAGGCGACACGGCGTTGGGGCTGGACGCCTTGCGCCAAGGCGCGACTAGGCGCGCCTAGGCGACCTTTAAAAAAAAAATTATGTATATATTATATGTATATATACATGTGTCATGGTTTTTCCTCACTCATATACACACATTGTATAGTTATGTATGTAGTTATCTACATATTTATAGTCGATCTCCCCATATATATATATATATGTTTTATTGTATGAAAACATAACCAATTACATTTCTAATAAATTATCATTGACAATAATGTCAAGAACACGAAAAGTATTATTGTAAAGAATGTAAGAGAGTGATCAACAAATAAATATATATTTATTGTCATGCATAGCTACAAGTATTAAGCAATGTAATCACTATCCTTCATAGCATAGCTACTTAGTACAATCTGAATTGAAGGTGCAACCTAAGAAAAATCAAATGTGTACTAAGAGTATTAGATCCAGTCAAACAAAAAAAGAGTATTAGATCCAGTCAAACCCAAAAAAGAGTATTAGATCCAATTAAAAGTGATATTTGGCACATAAAATAGGCAACACTATTAATTTTGAACATTGGTGTAGCCATATCAAATATTAAAATAAGTGAATATAAAACCAGACCCACAAAACTAGGTCACTGTAGCATTATAAACAAAGCGTCCTCGCTTAGGCGCAGCTCTGGGGCGCCTTGCCGCTTAGACGGCCGCCTAGGCGAGCGCCGTGACAAGTATGCACAACATATATAAAGAAGAGAAGAGAAGTAGCATGACTCAAGCACACCCAAAAATAATAGATATAGAGGCCTTGAACATGGCTAGTTCACATGAAAAAATAGGTGCCACGCTGCAGTATTGATGTACAAGTGACACACAAGATGGGGTTAGAACCCTCGTTCCACGCAATGAGGCTCTCTTTCAGGAAGATAGAAGATAAAAGGAACGGTAGCCCCTAGGTACCAGTTATCAGATCGGTATTAATGGACGATGAATCAATGTACCAAGTATACAGAGACAACGGAATTGGGAGTCTCCTCAAAGGGGAGTTGACACAGTAGAAAAAAGGAGCGGAAGCCAACCCAACAAGAGCTACAGGTGTGGCAGCACCCTATAGAGGGGTTGCTTCTAGACGACGGCAGCAGCAGGACCCCCAATGGGGGTGGCGGTGACAACAGGAACCCCAAGGGGGTTGGCGGCAGCATATCTTCCACTCTGATATCATGTAAATGTAAAAAATTTATTAGATGGATAAAAGAATTACAGGAGCTCTCTTGATATAGGTGGGAGAGGTAATACAAAGGAGAATAACCAATATGAACCTCAAACAAATAATATAGATAACAAAAAATAATATTATATTTGAACACAGTCTGAATATTGAACCATGGCTCATGCTAGTGTCAGATAAAAGTTATGGATTTGCAGTGTGATAATCGTGTTGCGGTCCATATTCTTCCAATCCACTAATTCATGAACGAACGAAGCATATAGAAATTGATTGTCACTTTGTTCATGAAAAATTACAAGATAAATTGATCGAGCTCACTTTGGTCCAGTCATAAGATCAATTGGCCTACATATGTACTGCATCTCTTAGTGGATGTTGGGTCAAATTTTTAAGTAACAGACTTGGTGCGTATGATATATATGGACCGGTTTGAGGGGGAATGTTAGAATAAGTATAAATTAGTATTTACTTATTCGTTACTAGTATATTGGGATTAGTCCCTCACAATGTACATGGGTTATTCAACGCTATCCATGTCCTATACAAAGGCAGGCCCTGTCTATAGAAAAGACAAGTCATCAGTCCCCAATCATGTTGGCCATAAAGTTCATTAGTTGATTCATTTTTCGTCAAGTGAAAATGAAAAAGATTTCCTTTTATTGTAATTAGATTTTTTAATTGATGCTTTTTGGGGCATCAAGGAAATTCCTATAATCCTTGTTTGAGTGAGGCAGTTTAAATACTGGTGGTTAAGAGAAAAGTGGCTTTGACGCCGGTGGATAGGATGAAAACAAATAATGGTTTTGAGTAAGTGTAAGCGATGGGAAAGGAGAGGACGATACAAAACTTGGATACGAGCATATAATTCTAAACCATGTTAGTCCTGGCAGCATTTTGAAATTGGCTTTGACGTCGATGGATAGGATGAAAACAAATAATGGTTTTGAGTAAGTGTAAGCGATGGGAAAGTAGAGGACGATACGAAACTGGGACACAGGCATATGATTCAAAATCATGTTAGTCCTGGCAACGTTTTGAGAAAAGATCCCGGTACTCATAATTACCAAATTTCCTAGCACTATCTAGTGCTAACACATTAAACTAGAGCTGGATTTTCTAAACCAGCAGCCAAACAAGACCTCATCTATAATTAATTGATAGCAGCATTAACAGCTGCTACAATTTTTGAGAACATGAATTCGCTAATAGAAATGGACAAAGTAAAAGCTGCAACTGAAAATGTCAGAAATACTGCCATACCAATCACCTTCAGATTGATCATATAGTGATGGACATACAAGCTGTGTTTTATACCTTTGTTAAAAACCCATGGCCAAACACCATCTTGGGAAGTCCCAATCCAGCTGACAATAACATGGCTGGCCAATAAACTGCATGAAAACGTAGAATGTCCTGCAGCCAAGCAGAAAAAGACCGTAAGGTACCAATTCATATATTAAATTATTGACAATATTACAAAAAGCATTTTGAACCAGATTCAAGCTTAGAGAAAATATACCAAATCAATGGCCACAAAATAGAATACCTAAAGGAGATCAATGACCAAAATCTGTTGAAATAAATCGAATGCAACAGCACTAAGTCTTCAACCTACATACTTGTTTACTTTCCCAACTTCTTGTGACACAAGAACATAGCAATGTTGTGTTCTCACCATGGTTGTCAAGGCGGCTAGGCGGTCAGCATTTCCCAAGGGGCGCCTAGCCCGCCTAGGCTGTTCTGGGCGTTTTTATATTTTGTATCTTTTTCAGTATGTTAATTTGATTCTTATTATACATATATACTACATATAATACCATATAGGAAACATAAAAAGAGGGCAGAATGAGGTTATGACAGCAGTAGCAGGAGATGGGAATAGGAAGAAAAAGGGGAAGTAATATCAACAAGCCTGCAACAACAATTGGAGCAGGAGACTTAGAAAAGAAAGCAGGGAAAAAGGGTGATGTAAAAGAGGAAAGTAGAAAGTACAACATCATCAACATTACGAAGCATAGGTGATGTAAAAGACGATTTGAAGAAAACAGAATAAAAAAAACACAGCAGTAGTAGGATTTCGGAGTAGGAGGGGATATAGGAGGAATAACTCAAAAAAAAACGCAGCAGCAGTAGGATTAAGGACTAAAATGCAAGAGAAAGGATAAAAAAAGAAAAGAAAAAGAAGCAAGAACAACAAACATATGAGGAAGTGATTTTATGACTTACCAATTTGGCCCAAATAAACTTGTTTTCCGTAATTTTCCAAAATTTGGCCTGATTTTGCCTAAATCAGACCTATTTCAGCCATAAATTGACTCAAGCTAATCTAATTCGACCAAATCCAGACTTGATTCATGCTAATTTATCCTTTAAATGACTTAATTTAGGCTTAAAAGGCCTTAGACACCCATATAATGCACATACTGGGCTGGGCGCCTAGTTTGGGCAGCCTTGCCTAGCGCCTAGGACGCCTAGGCGCGCATAGGCGGGCGCCTTGACAACACTGGTTCTCACTATATTAACTACTTCCTCTCACACTTTCTAAATATAGATTATCATTCTTCCATGTAGACTAATGCAGAGTATAGCCTTAGGACTAATGTGGTGGCCCTTCAATAGTTCATTTGAACTAATAGCCACTCTTCTATTCTAATAAACTCGCAGCAAATTACTATTGTATTTGCCACATCTAACACATCTACACTCATTTCGTGTTGTTTTATATCTATACAGCCAAAACACGGTGCACTAGTGTTGGTCAAAGGGCTGGAAGATAGCAAAAGAAACAACTACAAAAATGATAATGCATGATCTATTGAGCCTAGTGCCATAGGATGGAGTAGTAGATGAGATTGTTGTAACATCCCATGACCTCGGATAAAATGATCTTAAGAGGAATGATTGGACTACCCATATTACCAAGGTGTACCTCCTTCTCAGGGAGCCCATCACTAAGAACTGTGGTTAAGCGTGATCAGCCTAGAGTAATACCAAGACTGTGAGCCTGGGCGTTACAAATAGTATCAGAGCCATAACCCCTGCAGTAGGTGGGGCCCACATGGCCATGAGGCATGCCAGTCTTGAGTCGTGCAGTCCAGACATGTCGAAATGGGTTATTCATGGTGATGTAGCCACCCTAGCGTTGTTATCCGTGATCAGGAGTTGGGTGCCCATGGGCCATTCTGGGTTGCACTGAAATGGGGAAAAGATTATGATGACATATAGTGAGCATTGACGAGGACATCAAGATTATAAGGCGGAGAGATTATAACGTCCCAGGATTTGAGGCCTCGGGTAAAATGATCTCAAAAAGAATGATTGGACTACCATATCACCAAGGTGCACTTCCTTTTTAGGGATCTCGTCACTAAAAACTATATGGTTAAGCATGCTCAACCTAAAGTGCTACTAGGATGGGTGACCAATCAAGAAGTTGATCCTGGCGTGCGCGTGAGGACAAAGCACGCAGTTAAGGCCAATGGTGGTCTGTGGAGCCGTTCGTAATTCCTGAAACTGTACTAGAGCCTTGGACAGTTGGCTCGGGTGTTAAAGTGCACACCATTGTACAGAGGTATCAAGTTGATGAGCCACAACTGTGAAGCTTAAGGATTATTAAGCAAAGGTTAAGATCTATAATGTAAATAACAGATAACTTGTTTGGTTTCATGCCTGGAAGATCCACACCATATGTTATTTTTCTTGTAAGAAAGCTCACAGAGAAGTACAAAGAACACAAAAGAGATCTTCATATGGTTTTATTGGTGTAGAAAAGGCTTCTGAACCTAGGAAAGTATTAAGGTGGTTATTGGAGAAAAAGGGTGTGTAAATCCAATACATTGACTTGATTTAAAGACATGTTTGATAGCTCAATTGCAAGTGTTCAGATTCCTGGAGGAGAGACACCAATATTTCCTATTATAGTTGGGGTACATCAAGGTCTGAAATGAGCCCATATCTATTCGTATTGTTATGTATAACTTGACAAAGCAGGTTCAGGATGATATTCCTTAGAGAATGTTCTTTGTGGAAGATATTGTGTTGACTGATGGAACTGAACAAAGGATTGAATGATACAGTTGACTTTGAAAAGATGTGTTGGAATCCAATGGATTTAAGATCAATTGAAGCAAAACAGAGTACATCCATTGTAATTTCAACCAGTTCAAGATTGTGAATGGTGGGCCAAGTTGGATGTAGTTAATGTACCACAATCTGACAAGTTTTGTTACTTGGGTTCTATTAATTAAAGAGAATGACAATTTTCATGATTAATTTAGCCACAAGATTACCACAAGACGGTGGAAATGGACGAGTGCAACCGCAGTATGTAACTGGGAGGATCTCTCTCATATTAAAAAGTTCTACAAAACAGATAAACGTCCATCCTTGCCATATAAAAGTGAATGTTGGGCAGTGAAACGACAATGTCTCAATAAGATAAATGAGGATGAATGATGCAAGTTGAGATGGACATGATCCATAATAGAGCTGATTGGAAAAGAAGGATCCGTGTAGCTGACCCCAACATGGTTGGGATGATGGAAAAAATTGTCTTGCAAAATGAAGATTGGGATATGTTGAGCCAAAACCAATTTGCAGAAAAAAAGAGGCAATGGCTCAACTAATTGCATCTGTAAACGATGGGATTGGAATATTGTAGCAAGAAGAGTAGAAACTGGTAGTAATACAATACCAAAATTCAATTGCAAGAAGAGGCCCACAAAGGAGAGCAAATATGGGGAAAATGTCAATTTTTTCCCATGACGAATTGAGGCACAAGCAACTGGAGGTAGAGATAGCAATAGGGCCAATGTCATGGGCGTGATAGAGAGTCCTTGATGTAACCTTCTGAGAATCTGAAATGTTGCCTTGGATGAGCCTCAAGGTTCTGAAATCTTGACCTCAACAAAACTCGTCAGACCCTATAGAAATCATTATTCATTCACCTCAAGATTCCATCTGAGTTTCCCACACCTCCTTCACCACCACAAAGCATCCCAAACTTTCCTAAAGAATATTAGCACAGGAAGCAGACAGATCCTCAGACTCAAGCTCCACTATCGGCGTCACGGTCTGATACATCCTCATTACAGATAGCACTTTGCAAATTTATTCGTTTTTGTACAATTTTTCATACATGTTGTCTTTCCAAACTCACTAAATCTGCCGAAGTTGTTGTGGGTCCTAGATGACATCGAGATTCTTCAAACCTATCATGAGCTCTCAAAGACCATGGATAGCGAGCCACAATGGTGGAAAAGATGACTGCTTTACATTCCAATGATAGCTCATTTGTTCCTGCTCTGAAGGGACACAATGTGGTCAGCTAGAGATGGATCTTCTCAGTTAACTATAATTATGTTTGCACAGTTGAACGGCACAAAACCTTGTTAGTGGCTAAAGGCTTCACTTAGAATTTTGGTGTAGACTTCTTTGAAACATTCTCTCATGTCACATGCAATGCCTCATTTGCATTCTACTCCCTGGTGATTTATCTAGGCGGGCATTGTACCAATTTGACATTAACAGCACCTTCGTGCATGGTTATCTGGCTGAAAAGGTCTGTATGCAGCATCTCTCATGATTTGTTTTTGAAGGGGAGTATTCTTATAAGGTTTATAAATTGTAGCCATCCATTTATGGCTAGTAAAAAATGTCACAAGCATGGTTTAAAAAACTCGCCAATGTCCTTTATTGAGAGTTGTTTAGTTGATGTGTATATATATTTAGTAAATGGGCTATTCGAGTTGTGTCCAAGTTTGTAATTGTGTTCCCTCTCCTATATATAGGAGTATAATTTCTCTAATTGAAAATATCTAGTAGTCGTCGGTTTGCTCTTCAAGATGATACTGGAGCACCATGCTCTTTTGGAACTCTAAACCTAGCCACCACTATCTGTTTTCGTCATCCACCCCCTATGGAGTTGTCATCCTCCCTTCAAAAGAAAAAAACACGAGGAGTTCTTAGCCAGCGGGTGGCTGCCTCTTTCTCTCGAAGACGGTCGTTCGCACCCGAATCTTATATATCTCAATGTTTGGTTTTCAACAGTCAACTTCTGACTTTAACAATGAAATCTAGAACCTCCCACCCACGTGCATCTCCGTCCTCATTTATCTATCATAGACTTTTGCACCCTGCAGATCTAGTTGTTATTAATCCACTAAAATTATTACTAATATTTTGCCATGGCCGTGCGTAGTGGTAGTGTGTTAGGCATAGTTGTTAAGGCGGCTAGAAGCTAGGCATTTCGTAGGGGACGCCTAGAGAAACTAGGCGGGTGCACAAGCATTTTGCTTTTTTTTATAGATAATGATAAAAAAAATTATATTTCCATCCACAATTTGATATACATAAATATCAAATAATGACATTGTTACATAGTATTACATAGTATTTAGGCTAAATCATACCTGACATGCTAAACTAGAAGGCCATAAATTGAACTCATTTGATCCAAATTTGATGTAATTTGACATAGTTTGCCCTAATTTTGGCCTAAATCCGGCTGAATTTTGTATAATATGACTTAATCAGACCCAACTTCCCTGCATTTTCCATAAATTGACCTGAATGGGACCAAATTTGGCCAAATCAGACCTAGTCTTCCGAAGTTAGAACTATTTCCCTCAAATCATACTTGTTTTCCCCAAATCAGACCTAATGTGCCCAAATTTGACATGATCTGGCCTAAATCAAACCTAATTTTGCATATTATGGCCCAATCAGACCTAACTTCCCTAAATTTTCCCTATGCTGAACAGAAGAAGACCCTAATTTTGGCCTAAATCGGACCAAATTTTGTATAAGATGACCTAATCAAACCCAATGTTCCTACATTTTCCCTATATTGACCTAAATGAGACCAAATTTGGCTAAATCAAACGTAGTCTTCCCGAATTAGAACTATTTCCCCCAAATCATACTTGTTTCCTCAAATCAGACCTAATGTGCTCAAATTTGACATGATTTGGCCTAAATCAGACCTAACTTCCCCAAATTTTCCCTATGTCGACCTAAACAAGACCTAATATGGCCAAATCAGACCATTTCTGCCAAATCAGACCTCATCTGCTTAAATTTGACCTAGGTTGGCCTAAAATAAAACCTAATTTTGCATAATATGACCTAGCCAAACCAAACCACCCCTAATTTGCCCTATATTGGTCTAACTAAGGCCTAACATGGCCAAATCATACCTAATTCCCCCATATTAGACCTATTTCCCCCAGATCACGCATGTTTTACCCAAATCAGATTTAATTACCTTAATTTGACCTGATTTGGGATAAATCAGACCCATTTCAACCATAAATGACTCAACTTGATCAAATCCAGACCTAACATATGCTAAATTAGCCTTTAAGTGGCTTAATTCGAGCCGAAAAGGCCTTAGGCAGCCACTTACGTCACTTAACGGGGCCGCCCAATTTAAGGCAGACTTCCCAAAGCCTAGGGCGCCTAAGCGGGCACCCTAATAATGAAGGCGCTAGGTGTGGGAAGGCCCACAGTGTACGCTCTGACAATGAGGCCCACCTCAAGATATGGCGCTCCAAGGGCCACTCGTGCGGCTGCGATTGCATCTTCACCAAGATAGAGAGCTTCATCTGGCACCCAGACGCCTACCGGACCAACAAGGCTCGGGGACCTGAGCTTCAGCACCCATCACTATTAGGCTATGCTACCACTACAGCAACATGTCATAGTTGTGCCTCCTTGCCTATCGAGGACAGCGTACACACACCCCTTCTAGCGGTATCAACTTTAGCTCAAGTGCAGCCCCTAGTAATACTACCTGCCACATCTGCACCAAATCTCACCAACGCTCACAGTCTCACTGACGTTGCACTCTATTGGCAGTCAAGGAAATTGGAGAGGCCTTGTTGCTCATGTGACTCAAAACCCTATTCTACAACAATACAGCTTTTTTATGTGGTGGTGTCGCTCATACGCCACCACAAGGGGCGGCCTCCCCTGATTCCCACTCACTAAGGGGCAATGCAGCCCAAACCCCCGCAATATTATTGTTGATTATCTATAGAGTTGAGGTTATATGCTCTTCTTGATTGGATGATCTTTTCTTCTATTAAAGCTCCCCTCACTTCCCTCATAATGGTTTTTGGGGAGCGTTGTCGATTTCTTGAGGGTTCTCATCAGTGAAATAAAAAACGGGCTGAGCGCCAGATTAAACGGCCGCTTAATCGGCCCAATGGCCAGGCCGTTCGATTTTTGCCAAAATCGCCGGTTAACGTTTTTGTAATTAATCGGTCGTTTTTTCCTGCTTTTCACCCGTTTTTTCCATTTTTTTGCCCGTTTTTTGCCCGCTTTTTGGCCGTTTTTTGTCCGTTTTTTTTTATTTTGTTGTACACCTGTAACTTTATATAAACTATATGGTCCCAAGTATTACTGACTATAATATATATTAAACTTATATACATTAAATATCCTAGTTCTAATAGAATGCATACTTGTATGCAAGTTGGGATAATAGGGTACTGTTGTAAAGTGTAATTTATACAAGTAAAATATATGTAACTATTATCTAATTTTAAAATGCATACTTTAGTTAATTGTACTGTTGTAATGCATGACTAATTGATGATATGCACATATAACAATAAGTTAGAAAGGTATCCAATAATTAGTCTATTGTTTACTGCTTAACTATGTAAACACGTGATACAAAAATATTTCTGAATCATGTATGTAGGGTATTTTATCTATGTCAAATCTATTGTTTATTATATTATGGCTATAATTATTGTCTTATAGCTATTTTATAAATTATTTGGGTGTTTTGTATTGTTGGGTAGAGTGTTTAGAATCTTTAGATAAATATAAAAGTTCCAAAGAGTATTAGTATTTATATACATATATATGTAATTTTGTATAAAATTATATAGGAAATTAAAATCCATTTTTTCAAAAATCGGCCGCTTACTGCTTAACCAGTTACAAGGTGTTGTCCGCACGGTTACCGCTTAACGTTTTTTAAAACATTGGTTCTCATTGAGAGGGGGGTCTTCTTTACCATTGTCCACCCCAACCACTCAATCATTCTCTATGGTTGGTGTGTGGTGGAGAAGAAGAGAGGATCTTGAGAAGTAAGGAAGAAGATAGAGAATAAGATGAAGAGAAGATTGGATGAGATGTTACTATTGTATTCTGTATATGCACCTTAGATTTCAATATCGAAATTATGGACCTTCATCATCATTCATTTGTTGCACATATTTGCCTCGTCTGCTGCTACGATTCTATATGCTTCATCTTTGATTTCTTGTTGGTACCTATTTATGATGCCACTTGTCTTCTGCCATGGTAGAATTCACTCTTGTTGTATTGCTACTATGCGTCATAAGTTGTTGCATGGAGTTTCTTATGTATTTGTCTATGCATCATGGAGCTCTCTGATATATCTGCATATTGCTCATGGTCTTCTATCTCGATGTTATTTTTCTATGTTAACACATTTTATCTGTTGTCTCGGGCATTTGCACTATCAGCCTGTACGTGCTTTACTGCACGTTGACTATTTGCTTGTTGATGCTTTGTATGAGTGTCGACTACTGCATGTTTGTGACCAAGCTCTATCTACATTGTGATCTAGCACCCTCAGAACTACGTGGTCAACGAGTGAGACATAAGCCACAATACATGTTTGTTGCTATCTACTGATCTAGATGCTACTTTCTTTATAGGAGGCTAATCTTCTATCTACATTTGCGCTACTCTCTTGTCTATCTACATTGTGATCTAGCACCCTCAGAACTACGTGGTCAACGAGTGAGACGTAGGCCACAATACATGTTTTTTGCTATCTTCTGCTCTAGACGCTACTTTCTTTATAGGAGGCTAATCTTCTATCTACATTTGCGCTACTCTCTTGGTGCTGCCAATTTCATCACAATTTGCTTTTTTTTTTTTTTGGGGGGGGGGGGGGGGGGGGATTTACTCTTCTATTAGTTATGCGCTATATGCTCAAGGGGGAGTCAACTAATCTGCTACAACCCTGACATTATCTACTTTTAGGAGGAGAACTTGTTTGCTAGTTGCTACTTGCTTTATGTTATGCTCTCAATGGTCAAAGTAGAGTGTTGAGCGTATGAGTTTTTGTAATATAAGATTAGGTGGAGATCAAACTTTTTTGTATAGGCAGTAACATTACCTTGTATGTAGTTTGTTTTTCTTTTGACTCTGTCGTGGCTAGTTGGATACGTGTTTCACTAATGCTCCAACTTGAGGGGGAGTGTTCGGAGTTGTTTAGTTGATTTATATATAATCCATTTAGTAAATGGTTGAAAGTGTGCTTAGCACATCAGGGTTGTATCCGAGTTTGTAACCATGTCCCCCCTCCTATATATAGTAGGGTTTCTCTAATGGAAAACATCTAGTAGTTCTATTTTCTCTTTGACATCCTTGAATCCTTGGTTCGACAGTCTTCAAGTGATCACAATATATTTTTCTTCAAAACAACCTCAGTTATAACTGTCATAAGTAGACATAATTGTCACTACATGTAGTGATACTCATGGCATATTGGCGCTTAAGACCTATCTCAAGTCCCACTTCCATACTAAACATTTGGCACAACTTTGATACTTCTTGGGTATTGAAGTCCTTAGATAAAGGTTGGGGTTAATCTCTCTCAACATAGATTTGTTGTTGATCTGCTTAAAGAAATAGGGATGAGTGATTCTAAGCCAGTATCGCCTCTATGGACTAAGGTATGAAATTTATTTCTAAGAGGGGGTGTTTATCCTGATATAGAGATATATCGTCATGTTGTGGGTAAACTCATATACCTAAATATTACCATTTATGTTGTATGAATGCCCGCCTAGGCGCGCCTGGGCGGGCGGGCCCCCGGCCTCCAGGCTCTGGGTGCCCAACCTGGATAGGCGTTTGAGCGGCCCGCCTGGATGCTAGTTGGGCCTTCTTAAGCATGTTCATATGGGCTTTAAAGAAGGGAAAAAAACCTTTGTTTCCTCACTTCCCCATCTCCCCCTGACACAAGCGGTTACTCCCCCAATAATGATGCAAGCAGGAGTTGCTACCATTCACCACGTTCTCTTCCTTTCTCCCCCTCCTCTTCCTCATCCCCCTCCTCTTACCTTCTTTCTTCCAGGCGCCTCATAAATCCTATACCTTTCCTTCTACAATACTTCCTCATCCCCCTCCCCCTGCTCCTCTTCCTCACCTTCCTTTCCTCCTTCCCCTCCTTTTCTCCTCCCCTTGCTCCTCTTTCTCCTCTCCATACTGCTCTTTCCTCCCCCTGTTGTTCTTTTCTCCTCCCCTTGCCTTTTATTTTCGCTTTTTAACCAACTCAATCTTGATCAAAATAGAAAAATCGATATTATACATTAAAAAATGAAAAAAAGGCCTAAGAATGCTTAGACCTCTGCCTAGGTGCCTAGGCTGCTTGGCACTCATGGGCAACATCTGGCCACCTAGACAACCATGATTACCGTCTGAATATCTCATTTGCAATAGGCAAGGTTAACAATTCATGAACAATCCTCGCCAGTGTCATTGTAGAAGCGTTCAGAGAATCTTATGCTATCTTAACGGATCATGGAAAAGGGTTGCTATACAAACGTCGACTCAACAAAGAAAATATTGTAACAAGCAATTAAGATACAAATTGGACAGGCGATGCAAATGATTGACGGTTGACTTCTGGCTTCTACATATTTCTATGAGATCCTCTTGTCACTTGGAGGAACAAGAAGGAATCTGTCTTGGCTCATTCCAACACTAAATTGAGTACCAAGCTATGACCAATACATGTTGCAACATCCAATGGGTACTCTCATATCTCAATGGAATTAGGATTTCAGTTAAGACACATATGGCACTAAATTTTGACAATCAAGTTGTGGCGCATATAGCCAACAATCCAGTTTTCCATGGGTACCAAGCTCATAGAAGTGGATTTCCATTTTGTCCGAGATTTTTTCAAAGACTCGAAGGAACTAAGATTATCACACCTCATGTAAAGACATGAGAACAAATGGACGATATCTTCACCAACCCTCTTCAACCCTCTCTTTTATCCGATATGTGCAACAAGCCGGGATTGCATGGTGTGCACTTTCGTGCTTGAGAGGCAGTCCTAGAGAATAGATACGATTCGGTCTATACAGGCCAACTAGCAGTAAAATATCCATGTATTACTCATATGGGTGTAAATTTTGAGGACACATACAATAAACACTACCCAACCTAAATTGTTGGGTATTCAAATTACATAACCCATTCATATTGGGTAAGATCACGTTCATTGGCCATTTCTGTTCAACACCACAGCATAAGGAAACCATCAAAGAACCCATTTTCAATGTAGCTATGAACTGGCACAAGGTCAATGTATTGCCGTTTCACCTTGCTAAATATGTACCATTGAAGACAATTACAGAATGTCACAGGAATAATTATAAAGATTGATGAGAACTGCCAAAGTTGAAGTAGAATGGAAGGTTACAAGAACAAACTTATTATTTGACCAACTAGAAATCTAGAAAGCGCATGAGCATAAGATTTGACAGTGTATTTCACAGATTAAATGTACAGGTAATCTTGAACCAACTGAACATATGCTGCCTTGGAACAAGCACAGCTTAGTAACCTCCCACCTTGCCGATCAAATGTAACGAGGCTGGCCAAGCACAAGAAACCGCTTTTTCTAAGGTTGGATCTTCTCCATCATTCAGTAAAGCTGAAAGATACCTGTTTCAAGCAACACATTCTGTCAAATATTTAGTCCATATATAACATATGAAGTTATGGGAACATCAGAAGATATTTGAGCATTGCAATTAAGAAGCCAAATAAAGAAGTTTTAGATCTAAATTCTGGAATGAAACTTACTCATTTATGTGATGCAAAACATATGTGATATGTAGAATAAGCAAACTGAACAGTGAGATTAGCTTTCTAGATTTACTGATTGCTGGTCAATAGCTACAAGCAGAAGAGTTTAAACATTCTCTGGTTTATATTGATCAGAGACAGGGTTCCTAATATTATAGTCTATTATGAAATTCGCCTGGCTGAAAGTGGATCTTGGAAGTCTTTCCTGTATGGCACTCAGGCATGGAACAGAGTTCAGTTTTGGAACTTTTTCCTTGGGGTCAACATTAAAGTAGAGCCAACCATACAGGCTAGCATAGCAGCAAAATGCATGGACTGCTGCCAAACAAGCATTGCACGGTTATGCAGGTGTCTGTAATGGATAATGAAAGATTCCTTAGGGCAGTTTGGCTCAGCTCGATTAAAATCCCAGTTTTTTATGTAAAATGGAGGTTAAATTAGTTAATTATGGCATCGATGAATACAGTTTAATATTTGATCTGAGCAGATTTGTAACACTTACAAATTGTCTTTGGGGGTATTGAGGACTCACGCTGCACATTTTCCTCATGTTTTTGTGTGTGCTTCACAACCAACATGGAATGTCAGCCACTCCCCTTACACTCCCAACTATGCTAAACAAAGATGGACATCTATAATTCCCAGAAATTGAAATCATAGGAGCCAAACTACAAAACAGCCACTTGGCAGGAGTTGACCAGGACCAATACGTCGTCAACTATAGTTAGATTATCTTCATTCAGTAATTTAGTGTATCATCGACCAATACGTCTGTCTGGCAGGTCTTTTAGACACAGGAATTCCACATGTACACATGGCACAGTTATTTCCAAGTTAAAAGAAAATAATAATATCAGACCATAGCAGTACACACTGCGAATTATACATTTATGAAATGGAATGTAACTAGACATAAAAAGTAATATAGCATTGCAGAATTGATAGGTGACCTGGTTTGGGAGGGGAGAAAAAGGGTATTTCTTCGTAAACCCGGTTCCTATGGAAACTTGATTGAATCATTTAAAACTCTGACTGAATAAGCCCCATGGGTATTTACAGAACAAGAAAAAACAAATTTTAACCCTGATGGGATTGAATTCGGAAATAAATATATAAAACTAAATGTAACTAATGATTATTAACAAGACTGTTAAAGAGTCAAAAATGGTGCTTGTTTTACTAAATTGTGCTTCATCTATGTCCTGGAGTAATAGCCCGTTAATCACAAGTTCATGTATTACAATCACAGTTCACAGAGAAATCTTGTGCATATCCCCTCTCCTACAAAGAGTGGAACGGTGTTTACATGTGATGGGTTATGAGGACAGCAATCTCTCTTCTTACTAATTGATAACATGGTGCCACAGTTACTTTAAAACCTTAGAGATAGCACATGATCAACGTGAATCCCACTGTGGTGGGCAGCCAGTCCCTAGATAATTGCAAGCATTTCCCCCTGGTTACATTTGCCGTTTTTATTTTCACTTATGATCTGCAATCTATCATTCTTGTTACTTCTTAACAAGTATTGTGTTGCCTTAATTAGCCCCTTATTTTGTTAATTGTCCGTGTTCCTACACCCATCATCATCACATGTTGAGCCCAAGTCTCTAGCGGATTAACTTTTTCACATTGACTCCGAGTCCGACCAGTGATGGCTGACTCTTGTCTATTCAATGTCAAACCCCTGGCAACTAGAGAGTACCACAATCCCTCCTGAAGGACTCCAATGATGCTACTTATGCAAGCATGCCACTTTAGTACTACCTCCAGCATCTTCAGCTGAAATCCCATAGTCCATTGGGTTTTCACAACAACAGCAAGTAATGGTCCCATGGTCCTCAGACTGTTTCATGGTCCTTCACGACACCCTATTGCCTCGTCACCGGTCTAAGGAGCAAAATGAGAGGGGAAGCTTTCCTGTCCAAATTTTCATTGCCTATAAGGAACCTAGCAATGACATATTCCAATCTTTACATGTGCAGACCTTTGTGCTGCAATAATTGAGCCAAATTAGACATTGTCAAGTCATGTAACCGCGAATGAGTGGTTGGTTGGGCACTAGGAACCCAATCAAGTACATATTTCTTCCTTATCATGGTCATACTGCCATCTTCATGGCTCCCCAATCACATCTCTTGCATCTGAAATTCCACGAGTCTCTCTCTACTCAAAGGTCAAAGGAAACAATAGGGAACCTGATGTAGTACAGACACCACATCTACGTGCTTCTTAATGCAGATGTTGATGATTTGATACTCATTAGATGTTTTGACTTTCGTTTGCTTTATTTAGACTGTTTTTTATTTCCCTATCATTTGGGCTTTTGTAAAGCAATGTGGTTTAGTCCCAAATTGACTGTCGTTTGACTTATCATTGTTCTATGTGCCTATATTAAGGTTGTACCACAAATAGAACAAAATTTCGATGAAATTGTGAACCATCGGTTGAAATTTCATTTTTTGTCCGTCGGACATCGAAACGTACAATCGAACTTTGAAACACATAAATGCAAGGGATGGGGCGTAATTTCACAAAAATTTCGCCCCTAGGTGCGACATTCCTCCAAACGGAAGGAAATTTCTTAGCAAAAAGCTCAGGTTGGCCGTAATTTTGCAAAATTTCGAGAAACAAAAAACTTATATTTCGAGGAATTTGTTCCTAGGGCAGCTACTACTAAATCTTGGGTATTTTGGCAAAAAAAATTTAATCTCTTGCTTCTAGAGGCCATTTTTCTTAATTCTAAGGCATATTCTACACTCTTCAACAGAGATCTAGAGAAATACTCCGAAAATTTAAAAAAAAATCTTCCTTGGATCTATGTATAAATGTCTCATGTAACCTAGTTCAATGCCAACACTAGACTTATACAAGTTGCAGTTCATAAGTTTGTAACTTGTAGCTGTAAGTTTTAAACTCTAAGTTGTAACTTGAAGTTTGTAACTGTCAAACAGACTTGACAATTTTGTTCATTTGTGCACTCACTCATCAAAACATGGATCCCACCTTGACCTCTAAACAGATAAATTTGTTATATGGTCTAGTGTGTCTATGTCTAAACATTGTCTTGCAAAATTTCACAACTTAATTCCTTCATTTTACCATCAAAATTGTTCAACATCCTTCACTTACAAATTGGGAGACCCCCCCCCCCGACACACATATCCAATATGAAATATTATTGCATATTTGAGTAGATCTTGGCGTTTAGATCATCCTGGTAAACTTTCATGATTTCATTCACGTATTTATGCGTCGAAATCGTGGGGTCGTAAATATCAAAATTTTGGTCAAAATTTCTGTAAATTTATGTTTTTGGGCCAACGGATATGGCGTCAAAATCAGACATTTAATTCTATGGTACCACATTAGTAGAAAGACACTTGAAGAAAATGATTTGTTTCCTTTTGCCATTAGTAGCATTTTTTTTATTTGTCTAGTTGGGTTTACATTACGTGGTATCAGAGCCGGAACATATCTTCTCTTAGGGTTTGGCCATCTGCTTCCAGTCGCTGCCTCTGCCGCTAGTCTTTATTGCATGTTGTTGTCGCCGCCAGCTACTAGTAGGTGGACGCCCCAAAAAAAATTGAGGCCTTCGCCCGCAATCCCCGAGCACAGGGTTGCTAGCCTACAACAACCCCCAGCCAAATCATCACTAAGTTGGATCGAGGGGCACGCATCATACTTCCAAAGGGCCCATTGAGCTAAACAACAATTGATCCAAAAAGAAAAGCAACAAAAGGGAGATTCTTCTTTGATTTGGGCAGTATTTCTTCATCTGATTACTTGTGCTTTTGCATATCTATTGTAAATTTAGTATACTAGCAATGGGTTCATAGGTTGCGTTTGTTTACCCACCGCGAAATTGCCAAGTAACATTGTTCGCAAGGTTTTCCTTGTTCAGCTTGCCGCTTTACTCATTATCTTTTTCTATTGGTTTTCTTGGAATATTGTTTTGTACTTTTGCAAAGCGTAATCTTATGACGACACTAGTGTTTATCGCTTATCTTGATTTGCAATCACAATACCTGGAAATAGATCTATAAACCACATTTTGGAATCCAAATTTGAATAGGCCCCTCAGTTTTTAAAAACCTTTTATACCCTTGACGCACTTGGTCAAGCGGTTAACTCTATCATCACTGAGCTATGCACCATTCGTCGAGCAAATGCCCTTTAGCGCCAATCAATCCTCAGTGTCTTACATGGGATATAGCATGCCAACCAATCCTGGGAACACATAACAAATTCCCCTTAATCTTACTCATCTAAATTACATGCACCACCGCTCGAGGAGTCACATGAGTACCATCACCTTGGCCACACTAATCCATCTGTAAGATTTGGCCCTGATTCTCTAAAACCCCTACGACAAACCCCACCCATATGAACCACCATATCATAACCCTTCCCTTATGCCAACATACTGCCACATTACCCATTATGCACCCCAACATGTTGCTCCACACATGCACAACGCACCACCTCCATATCCCCCACCCCCTCCTTGTGCTCCACATTTCTTCTTGATGGCCATTCTGACTAGATGAAGCTTAGACAGGGATTGTCATCTATTCAAGAGTACATGGAATGCTTCGAAGAGGCTAAGAAATGTTCTTTAAACAATGATTCCGGTTGGCAATTAGTCGCTCATTTCTTGCATCGTCTACACCCTAATATTAGATGAGAATGGAATGTTATAGTAGTAGGACTCCTTGGACAATGTATTTCACCGTGCCTTAAAGGTAGAAAATTACCTAAAATTTGAATCTATTATGGTCTTTATTCACGCTTTGGGCATTGCAATTGCTCCACCTCTACCCCACCTGATCCCCATTCTTCTGCTACTATTGTTTCCCAACCTTCTCTCCTTGTTTCAATCAGGGCAAAAAACTTATGGCTTCCTCTCCCACCCTACTCCTCAGGTGCGTGAAACTTGTCGTACTTTGCTTGTATCGTCAAATTTTCCAGAAGGCACCCCTTATGACACGGTTGAGTATGAGGATGTTTTGCATGCATCTGATGATGGACCTAATTATATAGACCATCTACAGGTCATTTGTGTTCTTGCAGCTCCATCTAACATTGATGAATGGAAACGAACGCAACTTTTCAAACAATCTTCATTCTTCAAACATGCTGGAAAAATCTACGAACTCTTGATTGACAATTGAAGTTAACAAAACATCATCTCCAACCAAGGGCTCAGGCTGCTAAACCTTCGTCCCAAACCCCACCCTCAACCTCACAATGTTCATTGAGTGAATCACATGAGCTTACCTATAACCCAACGTTGTCATCTACTACTCACTTGGGCATCTACTCAGATCATGTTTGGCATGATGTTCTACCTATGGACATTCCTCAATCATTCTCAGTCTACTTTGGAATTTGACATGGATGCTCCCAATGAGAGTCGATGGAACATTTACATCTTCTAGGACAATGGTAAAAACTCCTCTCCCCTACTCTTTCTTGTACACTCCTCAAAAGGAAAAGTCTCCACCCCTTCTATAGGCTGTGACTCGTCATTTGTTACACCTCATTGCCTGCAAAGAAGTAAAGGATATGAGTTGTGAATTTGGAAGTATGTGCATTTACCACTTCCCCTAATCCTTTCCCTCATTCACCCGAACTAATTCACCTTTTAGATGAGTTCAAGGACATGACACCTGAGGAGCTTCTTGTTGAGCTCCCACCTTCACGCGATATTCAGCATGAGATTAATTTGATCCCAGGCCCATCCCTTCCTAATTGCTCACATTATTGCATAAATAAACCCGACAGAACATGTTGAGTTGGGTTTCATTCATGAGAGAAAGAGCCACTGTGCAAAACCTGCTCTCCTTGCTCCCAAGAATGCAGTTGGAGAATGTGTCTTGATTGTTGACCTATCAATAAAATCCTCATCAAGTACCATTCTCTTTTTTTAGACTTGACGACATGTTTAATTTGTTGGTTGGATCCCAATGGTTCTACAACTTACCTAGAGTCGACCACCAAATCCATATCAATGAGATGCATGAATGGACAATAATTGTTAAAACTCCTAACGGGTTATATGAATGGTTGGTCGTGCCCTTTGGCTTGTCCAATGCCCTGAGCATGTTCATGCGAGTCATGAATCATGTTCTTCGACCATTTATAGAAAAAATTCTAGTGGTTACTTTGATGACATCCTATTCTTTAGCAAAACCAAGGAAGACCATATTGGACATCTTCGTCTTGATTTTTGAAACACTTTGTTTGGATATATTTTACATTAACTTAAAGCCTCTCTTCAAAACAAGGTCATCTTCCTAGGTTTCATCATTTCCGTCGTTGTCGACCCTGAGAAAGTTAGAGCCATTACAAATTCGCAAGATCACAAAACTATGCCTGAGCTTTACAGCTTCCATGAGCTAGCCACCATCAATAGTTGCTTTATTCGGGGTTTTGGCATGATCATGACTCCACTCATTGAACTTCTCAAATATGAAAAATTAACTTAGATTAAACCTACTACACAAGCCTTCACATAAATTATAAAAAAAAAAGTTTGGAAACCCATGTCCTTTACCATCCTATTTTTTCTCTTCCTTTTAAAGTGTCATGCGATTCTTTAGGTATAGGAATTGATGGTGTGATGAGTTAATAAGGCAATCTCATTGCCCTCATCAACGAAAAACTCCACTTATGATAGAGTCCCACGTTGTCGTTTTGTCTTTGTGTCATTGGCAATACTATCTATTGTACCAGGAAATCATCATGTAGTCTGATCATCAAGCTTTGTGCTTCCTAAACTCCCAAAAGAGCTGGAGTAGCCATCACGCCAAGTGGTGTGCGTTTTTCCAGGAATACACCTTCATTCTCAAACATTATCGGGTGTGGGTACAAGGCGATTGATGCTTTGAATTGTTGCATGACCATTCTTTACTCTATGAGCATTGAAATTGTCAAATTTGATCGCCTGAAGGATCAGTACTCCACTTGCCCTAACTTTGGAGTAATCCACTCAGAGATTCTTGACAAATCCTTCTAGCCATTCTTCTGGTTTTGTGCTTCAAGAAGGATTCTTTTTCCATGCTACCTAGCTATCTATTCTCAATACTTCTTTGTAATATTCTTGTTTGAGAATTAAATGTCAGGGGCCTAGTTGGTCATTTTAGTAGGGATAAGACCATTGTTCTTGTCATCGACACATTTTTTTGGCCTTCCATATGTCATGATGTTGCGTGTAGTGTTTCTCATTGTCGTACGGGCCAATTGACGGAAGGCAAAAGGAAAAATATGTGACTATGCACTCCTATTCCCATTCCCCATGAGCCTTGCAAAAATTCGAGTAGGACTTCAGTCTTGGTCGTCCCAGACTTTCATGGCCACAACTCTATTTTTGTAGTTGTTTATCACTTTTCAAGATGGCCCATTTCATCCCATATAGCAAGACTTATGATGCCTTGCATGTTGCTTGTATTTTCTCCAACGAGATAGTACACGACCTCCCCACCATCATAGTGTCTGACTACAATGTGAAAATTGTCAGTTGTTTCTGGAAGACATTGGGGAAAATCTTTGGCACCCAACTCAATTTTTCATTGGCCTTTTATCCTCAGACTAAAGATCAAACTGAGACGGTCACTAGGAGTTTAGGTGACCCTTGTGATGCTTGGTGGGCAACCGTTTGAGATATTAGGATTTGCTTTTGCCGACTGCAGAATTTGCCTACAATAGCTATGAGAATAGGTCCACAAAGAAGAGCTCCTTTGAAGTTGATTGTGGTTGCAAACCTCATCAGCCTATTGACCACGTCCCCCTTCCTACTGATGTATGCCCTTCCCATACTACACAACATTTTGCCCAACACGCCCGTGATTTACATGTCGAGCTTCACAATAGACTTACATTGTCTCATGATAACTACAAGATTTTTGCAGATGCACATTGTAGGTCATAGGAATTCAAAGTGGAAGATTATGTGTTAGTGTGTGCCCTGAATGCTGCTCCAAAGATTCTTTTAAGAAACTTCATGCCAAAGCAGCAGTAACCTTCAAAATAATCAGTAGGCAAGGACCCGATGTATAATTTACAGATATTCCAACATATTGAAACATCAGTGTTGTATTCAATGTGGAAGAACTATATCCTTATCATGGTATCGATACGCTAGAGCCACCTCTACCGCTTGTCCTAGCTTCTTCAAGTCATTCCAATGTCTCACTACCTTCAGCAGCTCAACTTCCTCTCCTCTTCTTTCTCAGCAGTCGCTCGAGCACATTCACACTATCCTAGAGGACCAAACAGTATTCACCAGCTAGGTCATTGTGTGGCACTTTCTAGCTTGATTGCATGATCGCCCACATGTCGATGCCACATGGTTCACCGAGGACGACTTCCGTCGCATTGATGTCCAGCTTTTGGCATAGTACCTCAGTGCCAACTCTTTTACAACCGAGATGAGCTAATGTAGTATAAAGACCACATTTACATACTTATGAACACACGTGTCAACAATTTAATACTCTTCAGACTTTTTTGGCTTTCCTTTTCTTTATTTATATTGTTTTATTTCCCTTTCATTTGGGCTTTTGTAAAGCCATGTGGTTTGGTCCTACATCGGCTACCGCCTGACTTATCCTTGTTTATCTGCCCATATAAACATTGTACCACGTCAATAGAAGAGATACTTCAAGAATATGAGTTGTTTTCTCTTGTCATTAGTTGTATTTTTATTATTTGTCCAGTAGGCTTTACATTAGAAGGCATCCTCATGTGTGTCAATCATGTGGCTACAGTAGTTGTCCAATTTGCTCAAATATTTTGAGATTAAGTCAACTAGTTCTTTCATCCTAAGGTTTGAGGCCCAAATTTCTTTCACCTTTAGTTTAACCCACTGTTGGGCCAGTCCTCTCCTTTTATTATGTCATGACAGTCCATTCACTTGGGTATTGCAAAACAAAATCTAGACCCTTTTGTATGACTTTAAGAGGTGCCTCCTATTTCACAGTAGTTATTGACTTTCTAAAATCATCGTATGTTTAAAACTCTCTTCTTTTATATCTATATATTGCCTCAACATGCTCCATTATATTTTTCACCATTCATGCAAGGGAAAGTTTATCTTTTTGTTCGCTCCAACTTCCGCATTCATAGTCGGTGTGGATGGGGGAGGGGCATATAGAGTTTTGAGAGAGGGGGAGTGAAAGAGATGGCATTTGAGATTTACTTGAAGGATCAGGCGCATCTTCATGGAGCATCCCACTTAAGGATCGGGAAAGCTTGTCGTTGGTTGTAACACAAGTCGCAGGTTCAACCCCCTAGGGCACCAGGAAAAGGGGATAAAAGCAACATGTGATTCTGCTTCGCATGTATGATGAGGACTCAACCCCCTCTCCTTACCTAGGATATCAAGAGAAGAAGAAAAAACTCCATGGAGTTTGTTCAGTTGGTCATTTATATCTTATTGCTAATTCTGGTGCCTTGATGATGTGCAATTCCAATGAACACTTTTGTATTGTCTTCTTATTATTTCATTGATGTTATGCCATCCACATCAACTCTGGAGCTCCACTAGTCTCATCTACAAACCTAGTAGTGGATGCACATACTCACGTCACCTTGAACATGTTAGTTGATGAAGGATATAGGGTCATATTGACTCTTGTTCATTTTGTGTCACATTATGCACATTAGCCCTATGTTTCCACTAGACCACAGCTCCCAGAAAGGTAACAGAGACAACTCAGCTGGTACATCAACATTGTGCCTTCCATGTCCATGTTGCATGGTACATCAACATTGTGTCTTCCATGTCCATGTTGCTTATGTCCATCTAGATGTATTTAGACAAGCTTATTCCAATAGCCTAGTTCTCCTGGGTAGATGTTGTGGCGGTGATACTATGGTTGATCACTCTTCTTTAGAGCATGCCAACAGACACAGTCAAGTTGCTTTTTTTCGTGTGGTTCCGTATGGCACCTTTTCGTCACTTCATATACACTTCCAATTTGGTAAAAGCTCATTAGTTTCCAATATGTGAGTCATTTGCTTACGGGAGCAGCTCAGAGCATTTACTGTAAGATTTGTGTTTTCGCGAGAGTTATCATGGGCTAATTAATCAGTACGCCTCTTTTATTTGAGTCTGTATGTCCAACTTGTTATGAGGTTCCACCCATCCTCCAGGTTTTAAAATTAGTGTTTAATGAACTAAGTTGTGTATTACGTATGGAATTAGGTTAATAGCGCATTACTCAAGAACCATTTATAAAGTCGAAGTCCATAAAATCCTTGTACATGTTCACTCTCTAATAAGTAGGGGAGTAAGGTCTACATGGTAATACAACAACAAATATTCTCCTCTGTTATCTTTTATTATTAGCTAATGAATGACCATACTTTATAAGATATAGCCATATAGGATACAAATAAGTTATGAACGTGCTAGTCTACTTCAATAATCTCCCCATATCATATGTTTAGCCTTTAGATACCAAAAGTTGTTGGTATATACAAATAAGTTAGTTATGTATAAGCAAAAAGTGTTTGGATATCACGAATAACAGCTTAACAAGGTTTAAAAGGAAATATACCCTAGTAAAGCATCAAACCAGACATATATAGTCTGTTTATCATCATTGGGAACAGGTATTCCCCATTCTACAGATGACCGGGAAATGGAAAAGTCCTTCAGCCCACTCTTAATCCATCCTTGAACCTAAGCAAATTAGTTTGTCAGAAAAATATAGTAAAAGTAAGTGCATTATTTAGTGATCAACAAAGAGAAACGGTAACCTCATTTGCTCGAAATGAAGGTTGGACAAATTCTGAGTTGCTTAACACATCTTCTAGTATCTTCTGGTATTTTGATAGAGCAAAAAAGTAGTTGTCCTCCTTCCTTTCAATGCATGGTTTTAAGTGAATTGGACAGCCATTGTCTTCTAAAAGCTCTTTCTCATCCTACATGTTTTCCTCATTTAGCATCATGACTCAAATTTTACAAGTTGGAAACAGATACAAACTTCTATTGTTCAATCGTCAAGTGAAAAGTGAAATCTGGCACAGTTCCGTCAGGTGTCAAGAGATTAATAGGTTTACAACTTGTTTACAGCAGCAAAATATTAAGCATAAGTTTATCATTTGAAGCAAAAGTAAATTATTAAATATGTGTGTTAAAGGAGTAATGTAGCAGATTGCAGTATTCAACAATGCAACCAACATACTAAAAGACGGAAAAGTGTTACCATTTTCCATGTAATGATCAACACTTAAGATCTGTTGGGTAATAGAAAACTAGATGAGTGATAGCAATTCAAGGTCCCATGAAACCAAAATTTTAAATTAATCAAAACCAATATAACATGATACCCGTAGGGTGCTATTTATAAGGAATTGCATGTAAAATTCTACTCATCAAGATGATATATATATATGTACATATGTACATATATATGTACATATATGTATATATATATATATATATATATATACATATGTACATATATATGTATATATATATATATATATATATATACATATATATGTACATATATGTATATATATATATATATATATATGTACATATATAGATATAGATATATATATGTACATATATATATCATATATATATATATATATATATATATATATATATATGTACATATATATATATCATATATATATATATATGTACATATATATATATATATATCATATATATGTATATATATATGTAGATATATATATATATGTACATATATATATATATATATGTACATATATATATATACATATATATATGTACATATATATATGAACATATATATATGTATATATATATATATATGTGTGTGTACATATATATATATACATATATATATCTATAGAGAGAGAGAGAGAGTCAGGCTGGAATACACTCGAGTGTACGGATCGCACACTACACCTAAGTTGTGTTTGCATATCAAGACTATTTTTTTATAAAATGTAAACCATTGATCTTCATTGTCATACTATAGTTAGGCTATATACGAATTTTGAGCTCATTTGGATGAGTGTAAGTCACTCATCCGAGGGCAACAAAATCTACGCACGAAACTAATTTGAAATGCATAATTTTTGTGGTCTTCATAACATGACCTATAAATGTCCAAATGGGCTCAAATTTTGTATATGAGCTATTCACAAGATGTTTAAGAAGATCAACGGATTAGATTTTTTTAAAATATAGTCCATCATTGAAAACTACTTGAGTGTATTCTGCTCCGGATACACTCAAGTGTATTCTAGCCTGACTCTATATATAGAGAGAGAGAGAGAGAGTCAGGCTAGAGTACACTCGAGTGTACCGGATGCACCGTACACCTCGGTCATATTTGAAGATGTAGTAACTTTTTGAAAAATCTAAACCGTTGATCTTCTTAATTATCTTAAGAACATACTATATAATAAAATTTAGCTCATTTGGACACTTATAGGTCGTGCATCTAAAAGAGGCAAAAATCATGCATTTCAAATTTGTTTTGTGCGTCGATTTTGTTGTCCTTGGATGAGTGACTTACACTCATCCAAATGAGTTCAAATTCTGTATGTGGCCTATTATTATTGTAACCATGAAGATCAATGGATTCGATTTTGGAAAAACATGGTCTAGATAGGCAAACATCATTGGGGTGTACGACGTGATCTGTACACTCGAGTGTATTTTAGCCTGACTCTCTCTCTCTCTCTCTCTCTCTCTCTATATATATATATATATATATATATAATCAAACAAGAATAATATCCTACCATGACAAAAGTGACTAAAAATTTTAATGTGAAATTCAATGAAAGAACAATATAAAAGGTTATTAGGGCCTATTGGCACCGAGCTAGGAAGCATGGACACAGACACAGACACAGACACGGCCACGGATACTGGACACGGTAATTTTCGAAAATATAGGACACGGACACAGCAAAAAAACACATATGCATGTCTATTATGCTTATGTATAAATACAAAAGGAACAAACACATTTAAACACAAACCATCTCATCCATGATATATCCAATTTCATATTTACATTCAAACACAATGCATACATCATGAAATGAAGCCATCAAAGACATACTATCAAACAAACTCAACATTGTAATCACACAGTCAACCTTATATAGGCAATTTATTCACAAATATTAAATATGAGTTGAATACCACAAGAATGAACAACAAAGAAACAACAGTAAAAAATAGTATTGGTGGTGGACAACAAAGAAAGGAGGGAATTCTGGGTGGATTGTTGTGAAGATACTCACTTCTGGTGGTATCTTCTTCATTTGGTGAGTAGGACTGCTCGCCTTGGGGCTTGTTGTGAAGAAAATGGAGAAAATCAATTTTCTGCAGTCCTATTGATTTTCTCGATTTGGTGGTAGGACTTCTCACCTTGGGGCTTGTTATGAAGATACTCACTTCTGAAGTGTTGTAAGAAGCTCGCACATGCGGCATGCCTAATTCTAATTCCCCTCTCAGGTCCCCTCCAACTGTAGGCCACATTTTATCATTCCCTCCTAGATGGTGCTTGATTAGCTGCAGAAAGAATATGATGGTATTGCAGTTATCTTCCAATCAATGAGGCTCTCAATCCTTCCACTAACTCAGTCGTTAGACTGCAAGAGGTCAACTAGTAGCTTCCACCTCCATCAAGACTAATTGTTATATGGCACCAACAAACAAAGAGACATGTATTATTCTCATTACCATGTTGACTGTCAGATATCTAATAACTCAATGTGATAGCAAACTAAAAAAATGTGTCTGATCTAGGATTTGTCATCTTGTGGTAGACAGTCTCCTCAAGGGTGATCATTTCACCATCCATATCACTCTATTTCCAATTGCCCTACAAGTGAACGGCAAACTGCATAATTTCTTTTGGTTGTCATTGCTCCTGCACCACACTTGTCATCATAGTTATCTAGACTCCCGCCTGGGCTCCGCCTAGGTGCGCCTAGGCCCCCTAGGCTCTAGATGGGCCGCCTTAAACTGGGTGTCTAGGCTTTCATATAATAAAAAGGATGCCTAAGGCCTTTTAGGCCCAAATTAAGACACTTAAAGACCAATTACCATGAATTAGGTCTGAATTTGGTCAAACTAGATGAAGTTTAGTTATTTAAGGGAAGAAATAGATCTGATTTAGGATACATAAGATCTAATTTGGGCGGAATAAGTCTGGTTTCAGGGGGGGCATGTCTGATTTGGGGAAAACATGTCTTATTTGGGGAAATTTGGTCTGATTTTGTCAAATTAAGGCTCGTTTAGGTCAATGTAGGACAAACTAGGGGAATTTACATTTGATTAGGCCATGTAAATGCTGAAATAGGTCTGACTTAGGCCAAATTAGGGCAAATGAAGTTAAATTAGGTTGAATTTAGATCTTGTTAGGTCAAATTAAGACTGAATAGGTCAACCTTAAGTCATGACATGTGTGATGCAAGTGAAATTATGATTCATTAAGCTTAGGCTTAACTAATACAAATGTACATAGCAAGGTATATATTTGATTATATAGAATTCTATACGCAAAAAAATTTATGTATATGTAACATATAAACTAATATGAAGATCGCCTAGAAACGCCTAGGCTCCCACCTCGGAGCCTTGGCCCCCTAGGATTCCCTTGGGTGGGAAGAACCGCCTAGACAAGTATGTTTGTCATAAGTGCATTGTCCAAAGGGGGACCCAGCTAGAAATTCGTATGAGAACCATACCTAGGCTTAAAGAGAATCTCATCCTCTATCAAACATCAGAATGACATTGTTATTGCCTTGCCTAGCGGAGCCCATGAGTCCAACACTTGATCTTGATGGACCTTGGAGTTATCTATTTAATCTTCTCCATGAAAACTAAGCAACAGTAATCTAACTGACTAGGATCTATTCCCCAACTCTTGTGGAGCCTAAAACTCCTACGAAAGGTACCATCAACACTTGGCTTCCCCAACATCCCGTCAACATTTTTGAGCATTAAACGTCATTCTTGTTCTTCATATCCAAGAAAGGTCAAACATTAAATCCAAATTTCTCCAAGACGGTTCATGAACAAACATATTTTTTCACTGTCTTAAAATCTTGAAGATCCCGAAAAATAAGGGGCAGTCATTCTGAATCCAAAACTATTAATTAATATGGAGACACAAAATTCCCCTCCTAGTCTTGATGCTCATATGACAAAAATAACACAAACTCAAAATTCTATCCACTCTAAAATTCCTACAACACCAAGAAAAAAGACAATCGATCACCCAATGTCGATGTTTGACATGCTCATGAATGGGTCTGACAATCTCCTCACTCCTAAAAATGGAGATGAGAACCCTAGCCAATGGTTGCCGAGTGGGTTCAAACCTAATTCTTACCGCTCCTCTCATCAATCCCCAATCTCTTAATCAAATGCATGCTCCAACTAGAAGGGGGTGTGAAGGAATAAAGAATGGTTGACATTTTTTGTGATAGTTTCCTATTAAGGTGTGTATTGCCTGTTATAATTGTGATAGTTTCTTGTTAAGGTGTGTATTGCCCATTATAATTGCTCTCTTTGTCATCTTAAATACTATGAGTTAGAATGAGATTAGTTATTGTGTGCTTCCTTCTTCACTTGTGCAATGATTTCTAGGCCCTTTTGTAAATGCATTGGTCCTTTCGACAAAAAGGGTGTGAGCCTCAGTGAGAAAGCATCAAGGCACACTACGTGCTAGAGGAGGGGCCCAAACCTAGGCAGCTAGGCCCTCAAGTGATATGGGTAGGCGCCTAAGCCTTTTTTGTCTAATTTAAGTCACATTAAGGTGAAATGGGCTTACTTTAGGTCGTGCTTAGGTCAAATTAGATCACTAAGATCATTTTAGAGTTAATTGGTCAAATTAGGTCTAACTTGGCCCAATTAAGTTGATTTAGCACAGTCATGCCAATTTGTCAGGGACTAAATTGGTTCAGATTAGGTAGGTAGTATGCTTGGCTCATGGCAAATGAGTTCTAATTTAGGTCAAATCAGGGCAACTGAGTTTGAAATAGGCATAGTGCAGTCAAATTGGGGCCATATAGATCGAATTCATGTTAGTGCCATTTATGCCAGCTTAAGATAGATTAATCTTAGTGAAAAGTGATATCTAGACTTACTAATATAAATATTTGAATATAACTCCATATAAACAAAAGATTTGTGAGCCAAAGTATGTGTAACCGATATGTAGTCCTTTTCTTTTTAGCATGTTTGCAATACTCCTTAGCACATAATCCAACTATATACATTTTCTTCTACTTAGATTACATTTGCTTCAAAAATCATCCGAATCAGACACTTACGGACTATTCATCTAAAGAAGACATGCAATCTCTAATCAGTTGTAAGTTGTAAATTGAAGATATCATCGGATCACTTTTAGTTACATATCATGATATACATGAGATATGATTGTGAGTTTGTAAATACTTCTAATCTAGATTGTATTTTTCAACCTGTGTTGTTGGACATAGTTTACAATTCTACATGTATCATTTTGGTGGTACATGTAAGTTACATGTACCATCGCACACACACTTCCCAATCATATGTATTTGTGTGTGTCTGTAAATCCGACTAATAATTTAAAAGAAATATAGGCCTAAGAACACCTAAGCCTAGTCGCCTTGACATGTAGGAAAAAGAAAAGATTTCATTCCGTTCTGCTACATTCATGGAAAGCAAGAACTGGATTTAGTCTAACAGCCAAAACACTGCAATACAGAGCCAGGGTTTTTCTTAAATTCAAACTGTGCTATCCAAAGAATACTACAAGTTTATTTGATCAATAAATTTAGTTATGCACTAGTTAATCCATCTTCAAAAATGCACTTTTATTTTATATAATTATGATGTAGGAAACAGACGGGATATACTAGAACAATGAGCCAAAAGGAACCAACTCATAATCAGGTCATTTTTCTAGTAAGAAGGTCACGGATAGTGTAGGGAAAGCATGCATTGAAGAAGCAGAATAGATGTAAATATAAACACACGATTCACCTTATACTCTTCACAGTTAATACAGTACAGTCCCTCATATTCTGCACGATAGATGTCCTTATTGGCTAGTACTCTGGAATAAAATTCCCTCACAATTGCCTCGTGTTTGGGATCGGTGGTTCGGATGAATTTATCATGTGATATATCTAGCTGCAAACACCAAAAAGAAAAGGGGAGAGAAAGCAAGGTGGCATTATCATCTCACGCCTTAGTGGTGGAAAATAGGAAGAGTCATCTAGACAACTTAAGAAGTCAAACAAGTTAATCAGTAACTCCTACAAACTAGAATTTCCAGACAAAAGAAAGAAACAGGCTAGAAAACATACATGTTCCCACAGAGACTTGTAAGCTAATGAGATGGTGTCGCAGTGCTCCTTAGGGCTGGTGCCGCTGGATGCAGCAGCTGCAGCTATTTTTTCTCCGTGCTCGTCAGTGCCAGTCACAAAGATAACATGCTTACCCAGTAATCTCTGCTTCAGAAGTTACACAGTAAGTGTGGACCAGAAATCGAAGATGCTATTTGTGTAAAAGGAAAAACATAAAGAAACAGCTAAGAAGCCCATGGGTTATAAATTTTGAATTGCGCGGCAAGCAGCTCTCTACCTGGAATCGAGCAATAGCGTCGGCTGCAATGGTGGTATAGGCGCTGCCCATGTGAGGAGGGGCATTGACGTAGTATAGAGGAGTTGTGAGCACGAAAGTCTCCTGCACTTCCTGCTCCTTGGCCTCGGTGCTTTGGCAGCGGACGCGGACGGAAAGAGGCCTCTTCTCAAGCGAGCGCCAGTGGAGAGGTTTTTTCCTGGCTGAAGTCATTGACATGAAGGCGGGGGAAGAGGCTGCCGTGGAGGCCAGCCAGCATAACGCCGGCTTGTACGGATATGCCGGTTGGTAGGACAGTGTCAAGGGAACGGCGGCCATTTCTTCGGGCCTGACTTCGTCTTCGCAGGACGGGCAGCGGTTGGCCGGGAGTGACGTCCGGTGGGTTTACTTTATCCATTCGTGTTGCAGGTTTTTCTCAAAAGTAAGACCTTGCCACTGATTTTTCGGAGAAAAAGATTTTTATAGCCACACAATGAGTTGAATTGAAAAACAAAGTAGCATCGTTAGTGTTTAAAAGCAAGTTTAAGCTTTATTTCATCGGGTGTACTTTACATTGCATCATTGTACTCCACACCTTGCAACATAACTTTCTCTAATCAAACTGGCATCAAAGTCTAAGTTATTTTATATGCTAACTGAATGAATATTTTACCGGAGGCCGAACATGCACAAAGGATAAAGTCTGCTCACTAACAAAAACTTTGGCATCTAGATGGCAATGGCATGGCTCCATCGTTCATACCCATTTACCCTAACCGGTTTGCACAAATTGTAAATTAATCTATTCATCCATGTTCCTTTAACTATATTCTTCATGAAGTTCAAAAATATGTGGGAATCATTTTACTCGAGAGGATTTTGAATATCTAGCTCATGCTTGGACCTGGTTATATGAATTTGGCATGTAGAAATTAAAACTACGTTGGCATTGCATGTTGTGAAGTACATATCGAACACTAATCAATATTTCAAAGGAATTACATCTTAGTCAAACTTGATTGGGTGTTATTTGGAGTTTTCTTTTAGGTGATAGATTTTATGTGCATTAGTTATTGTAGGTTCCATCGTCCTAGATAATTAGACTCACAAAAGCTTGCACATCTGTTATGGGTGTCTATAGGGGGAACTCGATAGAGTCATTGCCAACGCACAATGGTTAGTAGATAACCCTGATGCCTCAATCATTGTGCTTTCTCGTGTGGATTCAGACCATGATCCACTCCTTTCGGACGTCATATTTTGTACAAAGGAAAAGTTGGCCTTCAAAACCAAATTAGTGTGGAAGCCCATCCCTAAGTTCCATAAGGACCTCCTCCCTCTCTGGATAAAAGGTGAACCTTTCCTAGACACTTTGGCTTCCTTCAAGCACCAGGCAATGAAGTGGGACACCATTCACATCCAGCACCAATGCAAGGAGAAATGCAAACTGCTTTCTCAAATTGACCAATGCCAGGTACACGCTCAAACCTATAATACTCTTTCCTTTGATGTGTGATCCATTGCACTTTGATAGTAATACAATAGACCCATGTTTTGCAAGGAAGCTAATTGTCAATAGTGTGCACACATCTAATGGCTTCAGTATGGTGATTAAAACACCAAGTTCTATCAATCCTATGTCAAGGAACACCGACACTTTACAAAAAAGAACACATCTCAAGAATAGTAGGGGAAACTAGCTTATTACTACTTCGAGTATCAAGGAGTTGATCCTCCGTTTCTTCTCCAACTTGATGACAACAAAGAATATACATGACTAGATTCACATCAACAAATATGCAAGTAACTTCCTTGACATTAGGAAACTCAAGTAACAACATATGGTGTCCAACCCCTCTCTAGAGGAAATTAGAATAATCATGTTCCTAATACCTCCATCAAAGGCTCTCAGGTCAGATGGGGTCTACAATGAATTTTTCCAAAGCAATTTGGTCCATCCATCATCAAAGCAATAGTTAGTGTCTTCATAAGTGAGCACATTAATCTTGAATCGGCAAACTCCTATACGGTGCTTATTTACAAAGTTAAAACACCTCAATATTACAGTGAGCTTCATTCTACCTCGATCAATAATGGCTTCTTCAGATAGATCTTTAAGGTGATGGTTGATAGAATCCAACCCTTTCTTAACTCTATGCATATCCTCCACCCAGTCAAGTTTCATCCCAAGTGGATCAATCGATGACAATATCCTCTTAGTACAGGATGTGATCCACTCCATGAAAGCAAGATCTACAACTAAGAAGTGGGTGTGCATCAAACTTGAACTTTCCAAAGCTTTTGATCAAATGAACTGAGAGTTCATTTATGACACGCTCTAGAGGACTGTAATAACCCCAAAACTTTGCACCCTTATTATGCATATCATCACATTGCTTCACAACTCCATCCATTGGGAAGACGAACCTCTTTCGTCCCTCAAATCCGCAAAGGGCATGGTACATAGTGATCTAGTCCCTATGTCTTTGTTCTTTGCATGACATACTTAGTATATCAATTACTAGTGTAAGGCCCCTAACCTAGTTTAGTGCTTGATTGTGTTTGCTTTGCCTAGTAAGATTCTTAATACTTAATCTAATCTTTTGAGATGCATTAATAGCATGTGACAAGTTTATGTTTTCAATTTGGTCATGTTTGGTTGATGTTTGAGCTAGTTATGTTTGTTTTGGACCAAGTTGTAATTTACCCATGTTGAGGGTCTATCTTGCAATTTGTCACATGTAGGTTGTGCCTTAGCATCATGAGAGAGATAGTGATGCCTAGGGGCACCTTGTTTTGAGCCTTGGTTGGTGATGTGACATCATGTGTGGTTTTAGGGTTTTCATGGATTGCACGAGTGATGGTGTCGACCATGTGTGTTTCTTGAGTGTAGCGACCTATGTGTGTGACTCTTCTTGTTGTGTTTTGACCGAAGCTCTTCTTTGGTTGTGGTTGTGGTGACCTTGATGCATTTTTCTCTGTGTTGGTCGCTAGGGTTTGCTCATGTGGAGATGTGTTGCGACCTTGAATAATTGTGTTGTGGTCGATACCCTAGTTTTGCTTCGACCTTGAGGGTGTAGTGGACCTAAGTGGTGGCTACGCAACCTTTCTGTATCACCCTTTGATGCATGCATGTCTAGAGTACTTGCATGGCTGATTTTTTGAGGGACATGTGTCTTTTTGGTGCCCTCATATCTTGACACCTCATGATTTTACCTCACTCCTACCATTGAGTATATATGCTCTCTCTTTCACATGCAAGTATTCCCTTAAGCTCTTCTTTCTCCCTTGTGTTTGGCCTTGAGCTTGATGGAGCTAGAGAAGGTATTAGTCTTGGAGCTTTGGTGGCTGATCACCTTTGCATGTGGTGATCTTGAGCTTGATCATCTTCTTTGTGGTGGTTTTTGGTGATCTTCCTTCTTGGTAAGTTGTTATCTTCCTTGATCTCGTTTTCTTCAAACCTTACCTCTTCTTTTCTTCTTCTTGGTCGTGAGACTATGGGTTACCATGGTGACTATCTTAAGGAACTTATCTCTAATAGAGGTCGAGATCCATGGTTTTCCATGGGAGTACCTAAGTGAGTTGAAGTTTCCCTCTTACTTCTTTCTTCTCTCTTGTTTGGCCTAGGGTTTATGCTTCTTCTTCTTGAGCTTTCCTTTGACCTTAGTTTTTTCTTATTCTTAAGGTGATCTTATTGGCCATGGAGTTGATCCAAGTTTGGATTTCCTTCTTGTTGGATCGATGGGCTCTAGAAGGGGGTGAATAGAGCTACACACACTTCACAAAATCGATTAGACCACCAATTTAATTGTAAGTGCAAAAACTAATGCAAGCAGCAATTTGATATCCTATTCTAGCATACAAAGCAAGGATAAGAGATAATGAATATCATGCACTTGGACAGGTGGTTTAGAGTGGTTCCACGTCCTAAAAATAGGAGCGATGTCAGTCCACTACCTAGAGTTGGTTAGACTCTAGGATTTGCAACTTGGTCCTCTTATATATCACGATAAGATTACAAGAAACATAAACCACACAACCAAGGGCTTAATTACACAAGCTAAGATCTTCTACCTATCCAGGGACTTACCCACAAAGCGAGATTCTTCGGCCTTCTACAAAGGACTTACCCAATCTCACCTTTGTCTTCAACCTTGCAGGAATTACCTATCTTACTTGAGCTTGCCTTGCACCTCTCCTTCACTTGGAGAGCTTGCCCACGTTTTCCCTTCACCAAGGGAGCTAGAGAAACGATCAATCTTCACTCTTGAAGATCAGCAACACATCTTCCCCTTCACTCGGAGAAGAATAGCAGCAACTCCTCTTTCACTCGGAGAAGTAGCTTCAATCAATCTTCAATTTGATTTGGAGGTGGGAAGAAAGAAAGGAGAGCTTTACATAGAACAAAGGATAGCTCTCATACACAGGGACCTATCTCACTCATGAAATTGTCTTGAAGGTAGAGAGAGAAAGGGGCTCAAGGGCTTGGAACACTCTCAACTAAGCTAGAACCAAGTTTGCAATGGAAGAGCAGCGGAAGAGCAGCTTGGAATGAAGTCCAAGGGGTTCTATTTATAGTTGAGGGTGGCCCTTTATGTTGTGGGACACTTGGGTGCAAAAGTGGTCATTTTTCCTTCAAGAAAACGGCTATATTTTTGCCCAAAACAATTCACCAACGGTCATATTACTTTTTCTGCAAATTCCGTACAGTGCATTCGGTCGAGTATCAATGGGTGTAACTCGACCGATCAAGTAGCAGGAAATCCGATTGTCAAATGATCGGTCGAGTTTGTCCTGAGGAAACTCGACCGACCATTTCAACTGGAAATGGCCTACTACCCAATCGGTCGAGTTATGTGAGTGCACAACTCGACCGATTGCAATCTTCAGAAAATCGACTCAGGATGATCGGTCGAGTTTCAGGGTGGGAAACTCGACCGACCAAGTGCCTGAAATGGATTTTCTAATTTGCAATAAAAGTGATTAGCACTTGGTGAATTTTGTCCCAAACATTTTTCTCTTCTAAGTTACAAGCATATTCATCATTACAAGTGATTACATTTATGTTCTAAGGTGATTTACATGGAAATCCTAAATTGCACACTTGTAGTCAATTTGGCTTGCACTTGGCCCATTCTAGGGCTTTGTATATGTGATCCTTTTCATGTACCTAATGTCTGCAAACAATCTTTAACGCACATGTTAGATACATATGAATGGAATGGTTAAGTCATTATCAAAATATAGGTAATGTACAACCTCTAGGTCAACATTCTCCCCCTTTTTGACAATGACAAACCATTCCTCAAACATATTGAAAAGGATAAGAAAGTTATACTTTTTCCTTGTGAATTTGGGGGATTCATGATAAGAACAATTGGAATTGCTCCCCCTCAAACTATGCTTCCTTTCACCTGCATGTTAGGTTTTCTATACATAGCAAAAACCAATATCCATGTAATATGTAATCCTTTACATGTCATACGAGCAATCAGCAAATTAACAAGAAAAGGATCACTTAGGTAAGAAAACAATATTATTATCACAAGAAACAATATGATTGAGTCTCAAACCATGACATATATCTCCCCCTTTTGACATTATCAAAAAGGAAGGGGGTGTAGAAGAGCAAAAACAAGGTCTTCTCCAAGACTCAACCACACATATATGCAAAAGATAATAGACAACATTGTAAAGGCATATAACATACAACCACAGAGGAGAAACATACAATCCAAGTCAGAATCAAAATATAGCTCATCAAACACCAAGCATAAGATAACACAGATTAAATAGCCAAAGTGTATTGCAATGATATTCCAACTCAGACATATGTTCTCATAAGCGACTACAACCATAAAAGTGAGAAAACAGAGAATAAGAAAGTAGTACAGCTCAGACTAATGTGTCAGGATGTTGCTTATACAAAAGAGTCTAGAAAGATATATATATAATAGGCATGCTAGACTATAATCTAAGACAACCTCCTAGACATCTAAGCTATCTATGTCAACTGCTTCCTCGTCATCGCCTGGGTTGTAGTCCTCATCGCCATCCGAAGGCGGGGCAGCTGTGCCAGCAGCAGAACCAGCACCATCATCGCCATCATCGGCAGAAGAACCATCACCATCAGCATCATCAACATCCTCGTCGGCATCCTCATCGGCATCCTCAGCCTGGTCGGGCATGTCCTCGTCAGCAGGACCAAAAGAGCGATCGGGCCAGCGGGCATTCTACTCAACCCACGACATGTCAAGAGCTAGAAGCTCCTTGGTCTGCGGAAAGGATGGAGCAGAGTCCCCCAAGGACGCGAGCAGAGTAGCCAGGGGGCCAGCAGGTAGCAGTAGATATGCAAGAGTGGAGCTACTAGAGGGATACTGAGGTGGAGCAGCAGCGGAAGGCTTGGCAGCAAATGGTGGTGGAGCAGGAAAGTAATGCTCATATGCATAGGAGGCATAAGCACTACCCGGATATGGTTGGTAAGCTGGGTAGGGTGAGGAGCAGGACAGGTTCATGATGGACATGATCGAACACAAATCTTGATGGAGGTGCTCCTGGACCTGGCGATTGTACGCCTGTTCATGCATCATGTAACCCAGAAGGGTTTCATTTGATGCTCTGAAGGACGCACGGCTAGGGCGAGGGTGGGGCTGCGGGGGTGGAGCCTGGGTGGAGGTGGGAGGGGCACCAGAAGCAGAGGCTGAGGCAGAGGCTGAAGCACCAGGGGCAGGGGCATGGGTAGGTACAGCCTTCAGAAGAGTGGTTTCACTCATGCACACTCCCTTTCTAGCAACCGGGTAATGGAAGTCAGAAAAGAGTGAGTGGTCAGTAGCGAACTGGAAGAGACCACAGATTAAGGCTGGGTAGGGAGGGTGGGTGCCCTTGGTGTTCTTGCCTTTGTCAAAGCAGGTCATATGATGTAGAATGTAATGAGCCCACTTGACACCTATGTTGTTCAACAAACAATACATCAAAATTGTTGTGTTTTCCGCAATATCCGTTTGAGTATGCTTTGGATGGATGTTGCAGTTAAGCACAAGGGCTAGGATGTGCTTCTGGAGGTCAAGGGAGGAGGAGGGAAGGGTGGACCGCTTCTTATAGGCCATGTCAGGCTTCTTCAAAAATCGATGAATATCCGGTAAAGTCAATTCATGATGTTTGTAAAAGCCTTCCGGGTCTAAAAGATCAAAATACTCGTCATAGCCCCGACGCCAAGTAGTGGTTTCTTCGTCTCCGGCAAGATAGAGATTGAAAGTCTCCTCGGAGATTTGAAACCGATGACCAGCAATCATCGATGTTAGGACTGTTTCAGTATTTGGCGGGGGAACAATCGAATCATAGTTCCAGCGTAGATTAGCATAGAACTTGTGAACCGCTTTGGTACTAGATAGCTGATTGTTGAAGCAGTCACTTTCGATTGCAAGGGCGGAAAGGTTGTGTTTTGCAAGAAGTTGAGCGATGGAGTTGATATGATTTTGAAAATGGGTTGGACCAACTAAGGGGCGAAAAGGAAAAGGAGACCGAGGAAGGAGATCCTTATACCTATTTACCGCCTCAAGAGATACAAATGTAGTGTTATCAAAAGGAATCAACCGTTGGGTCGAGGAAGAAGCTGGAGCATTGCTAGGGGCGGGTCGTTTTCTCCTGTGGAAAGCCATGGAAGCAAAAACAAGAGGAGAAAACACGCACACAAGCAAAACGAACCTCAAAACCCAACAAGTACACACAACCGTCGCCCGGGAAGGTCAGGAGCAAGCAGCTAAGGCACCCTAGGGTTAGGAACGGGGAAGGGTTAGGGCTAGGGTGGAGAGCACGAGCCAGGAGAAGAGGAATCGATCGGCTATTTTCAAGTTGCAAGTGAAAATAGTCGGCCGATCCTAACTTTTAAGTTGGCGCAGCCCGTCGATCGGTCGAGTTCTGAGAGTGGACAACTCGACCGATCGGTCCACTGAAGAACATCTCTCGGCTCCTGATCGGTCGAGTTTTCTGGGGTGAAACTCGACCGAAGGTCAACCTGACCTAGCAGTCTAAATCTTTGATTCTAGCCACATACATTCCTATTAAATTTATTTTTCTATTCTATTATGCATAAATAACATACCTAGGCACATTTTGCTCATCATTGGGCACTATTTAGCGATAAAACGCGAAATTTGATAAAAGCCCAAAACCAAGCAAAAACTAAGCATATTGATAGGCAAATTAAGCACAAGTAAGCATGTATAGGCAACATAAGGTGAAGAATGACATGAGCAAGCATATATGATAGAGACCACTAGCTAGATCACATAGCAATATCATTTAAATCAATAATGAGCAGTTTAGATCGAATAAAATTAAATTGATCTCTAGCTAGAGGTTTTGTAAAAATGTCCGCCAACTAATTTTCCGTGTCCACATGTGTGATATAGATATCTTTCTTGGTAATGTGGTCACGAAGAAAATGATGGCGAACCTCTATATGCTTAGCTCTACTATGCAATATAGGATTATAAGAGAGGTTAATTGCACTAGTATTGTCACAAAAGATAGGAGAAGCATCAAAAAATATGTTAAAGTCTTGGAGCATTTGCTTCATCCATAGGACCTATGCACAACAACTCCCGGTTGCAATGTATTCAGCTTCGATAGTTGATAATGCCACTGTGCTTTATTTCTTGGAGAACCAAGACACTAAGCATGGTCCTAGAAGGAAGCAAGTGCCACTTGTGCACTTTCTATCAATCAAACACCCTGCATAATCCGCATCACTATATGCTGTAAAAGTAAAATCCCTTGATTTAGGATACCATAGACCAAAATGTTGAGTTTTGGCTAAGTACCTCAAAATTCTCTTAACAACAGTGAGATGCGACTTCTTAGGGCAAGATTGAAAGCGAGCACACAAGCCAACACTAAACATTATGTCAGATCTAGAGGTAGTTAAATAAAGTAAACTTCCTATCATACCTCTATAGAGCTTCTCATCTACCTTTTCACCTTCTTCATCTTTGTCAAGTTTGGCGGTGTTTGACATGGGTGTATCCATCGGCTTCATGTTCTCCATCCCAAAGCGTTTGAGTAGTTCAATTATGTATTTGCCTTGGTTGATGAAGTTTCCTTCCTTTGTTTGCTTGATTTGAAAGCCGAGGAAGAAGGTCAACTCACCCATCATGCTCATTTCAATTTCACTCTGCATAAGAGAACTAAACTCCTTGCAAAGATCAAGATTAGTCCCGCCAAAAATGATATCATCCACATATATTTGAATAATTAGAAAATAGTTAGAAGTGTGTTTTAGAAACAAGGTAGAATCAACTTTTCCCATGACATACCCATTATCTAACAAAAAGTTCTTTAATTTCTCATACCAAGCTCGAGGTGCTTGTTTGAGTCCATAGAGAGCTTTTTGTAACAAATAAACATGATTGTGTAATTTGTCATTTTCAAAGCCCGGAGGTTGAGCAACAAAAACTTCCTCCTCGATTGTACCATTCAAAAATGCACTTTTAACATCCATTTGATAAAGCAAAAAAATTTTATAACTAGCAAAAGCAAGTAGCATACTGATAGATTCTAATCTAGCAACAGGAGCATAAGTTTCATCAAAATCAATACCTTCCTGTTGGTTGTAACCTTGTGCTACTAACCTTGCTTTGTTCCTTACCACTTTTCCTTGCTCATCAAGCTTGTTGCGGTAGACCCATTTGGTGCCAATGATCTTTCTATCATTTGGTCTTGGCACTAGAGTCCACACACGATTCTTCTCAAATTGCTCAAGCTCTTCTTACATGGCGAGGATCCACTCATCATCACCAAGGGCCTCTTTGATGTTCTTTGGCTCTAGTTTGGGAGATGAAGGCACTATCTGCTTGTTCTTTGTTGTGAGAAGCTCGTGTCCTCACTCTCTCAAACGGATTGCCAATGATCAACTCCTTGGGGTGATTCTTTGCAAAGCGGGGAGTGGGATCCTTCTTTTCTTCTTCTTTTTCTTCTTCTGCAACTTGCTTGCCTTTGTCTTTGATGTTGAGATCTTTTAAGATAGGAATTATTTCATCTGCAACATCATCACCACCAATATGCTTGCCAATAACAGGGTTAGTTTCAATAAATTTAACATTTATAGATTCTTCAATTTTTGATAGTTCAATGTTAAACACTCTATATGCCCTGCTAGTAGTGCTATAGCCTAGGAAGAAAGCCTTGTATAATTTCAGATCAAACTTGTCAAGAGAATCCTTAGTGTTTAAAACAAAACAAGGACATCCGAAAACGTGAAAGAAATCAATAGACGGCTTCCTACCATGCCATAGTTCATAGGGGTTTTCTTGAAAGTCGGATGTGTGAAAACTCGGTTTTGCACAAAACAAGACGTGCTAACGGCTTCAGCCCAAAGCTTCTTAGGAGTGTCAAACTCAAGAAGCATGGTCCTAGCCATCTCTTGTAGCGACCTATTCTTCCTCTCAACAACTCCATTTTGTTGAGGTGTGCGAGGAGAAGAGAAATTGTGCGAATAACCCGATTTTTCACAAAAACATTCAAAAAGATCATTTTCAAACTCTCCCCCATGATCACTACGGATAGAAACAACATGGCAAGAAGCTTCGTTTTCAACTCATTTACAAAAGCTCAAGAAAACATCAAGTGTATCGCTTTTAGAAATGAGAAAGAAAGTCCAAGTATATCTAGAAAAATCATCAACAATAACAAGACAATACTTGGAGCCACGAAGTGTTTGTGTTCTCATTGGTCCGAATAGATCAATATGAAGAAGCTCAAGAACTCTCTTGGTACTCATGACTCCTTTGGATTTGAAGGAGGATTTGGTTTGTTTCCCTTGTGTGCAAGGTTGGCATTCCTCTTCCTTATCGAAATCCAATTTAGGAAGTCCTCGAACCAAGTCCTTTTTATTCAATTTCTTCATTTGATGCAAATTCACATGACCCAAACGACGATGCCAAAGCGAAAGATCATTTTTATCCACAACTAAGCATCTATTTAGTATGGGCTTAAGAGCATCGAGAACAATAACATAGAGATTACCATTTCTAGTTCCCTTATATATAACATTGTAGGATAGGGAATCTAGAAGCAAACATTCTAAAGAAGTAAATAGCACAAGATAACCATTGTCACATAATTGTCTAACACTAATTAAATTGTGATGTAGGCCATCAACAAGCAACACATTTTTAATACATAATTCATTGCCTACATCACCCTCACCTATAACCTTACCCTTCTTGTTGTCCTCGAAGGTTACCGATCCTCCTTTCTTTTTCACAAATTTTTTGAAATGGCTGATTTCTCCAGTCATATGCTTAGAGCAGCCACTATCAACAATCCATTTCTTTTGAACCTGCAAGAAAAGAGGATGTCGGAACCCAACTCAAACTTTGGGGTTCGGGGTTAGCTTGGGGACCCATTTCATCTTTGGGTTGGTTCCCTTGGGCTTGTAAGGACAATAGGTAGAATAATGGTCATCACATTTGCAATGAATACAAACCATAGGGTTTTTAGAGCCGGAAGACTCTCCATTGAAAATTGGAGGTTCCACACTCTTCTTCTTACCCTTCTTCTTCTTACCTTTGGGAGCAGTCCCATTATATCCTAAACCACTAGTACCAACTTGTTTGGTAGAGTGCTCTAGGACATCATTTAGGGATTTCTTTCCCGAAAGAAACCTTTGCAAAGTAGATCTTAATTTAGCATTATCATCACTAAGATTTACAATAGTAGTAGATAGACTAGAAAGATCTTCTCTAGTATGCAAAAGGTCAGCCTCAAGACAGAGGGCTTTAGTAAGAAGAGAATCTTTTTCTAGAGTTAAGCTAGCAACTTCATTTCTAGGCAAAACAGGTCTAGAGGATAAATCATTAATTTGAGCAAGCAATTGTGCATTTTCGGATTTAAGAACAACTATCTCTCTTTGATAGGCATAGATTTCTTCTCTCCTAGAATCATCAATAAGCTTGAGTTCTACATTTTCAGTTTTAAAAGTATCAAGCTCATCTAGGCACTTTTGGTTTTCTATCTTAAGATTTTCAATATTTTTAAGATATGTACCATTTTAAACCTCTACTCCATTGTATTGAAGTTCAAGGTCAAGATATTGCCCTTGCAAGGATTCTATGCTATCAAGATGCAATTTTTCATTTTCCTCAAGAATGTCAATTTTTGCATAAAGATCATCAACTATTTTGCCTAATCTTTTCCTCTTAGATTTACATTTAGCAAAAGATGATTGGAATTCATTAAGCATATCAATGAGAGTTTCCTTAGATAGCTCAAGTAAATTAACATCACTAATCTTGCTTACCTCACTTACCTCAATTACATCTTCACTAGTTGATGCCATGAGGGCAAGATGGCATTCTCCATCTTCAGAGCTTGAGGAGGTTGAAGAAGAAGACTCCCATGCCGCATGAGCTGCATCTTTGGACCTTCTCTCCTTCTTGTCTTTTCTTTTGTACGTTGCTTCTTTCTTGTACTTGTCATCCTTCTTGTGGCTGCTCTTATGATGGCTCTTCTTGGCCTTTGGGCAGTCACTCTTGTAGTGGCCTTTTTGACCACACTCGTAGCACCTTGGAGTCGAGGAGGAGGGCTTGCTCTTGAAATTCTTCCCTTTTGAGTAGTTGGCTTCATGATCATTGACACCTTCATCTTCACTTGAGGAAGGGCAGGGAGACTTCATGGCAAGTTGTTGTTGCCGGACCATTTCTTCAATTTGAGCTTTGAAGGTTGTGTCCTTTATCTTCTTTGATTCTTTTTCTTCTCTTTTCTCCTCTTCCTCTTGCTTATCAAGCCTAGGTTCATGGGCTTGAAGGTTACCAACCAGCTCCTCGGTTGATAACTCTCTTAGCTTGTATACTTCTTCAATTGAAGTGACCTTTGGCTCCCATCTCTTTGGAAGAGATCTCAAGATCTTGGCATTGATTGTACCTCTATCCATGACACTCCCAAGGGCAGCAAGGCTGTTCAAGATGACATTTAACCTTGTGTACATATCCGCCACTCTTTCATTCTTCCCCATCTTGAAGTTCTCAAGAAGACCACCAAGCATGTAGACCTTGGCCTCCTTGACTTGCTCAGTCCCTTCATAGGTGACACACAACTTGTGCCATATCTCATGCGCCGTGTCCCACGAAGAGATGCGGTTGAACTCCGATGGTGTAAGGGTGGCGTAGATGATGTTCATGGCTTTGGCATTGAGTTGAGCATGCTTCGTCTCCGCTTCCATCCATGTGGTGATGTCCCCTTTTGGATCTTCATACTTGAGATGGACAATCTTCCACATTTCGAAACTCACCCCTTGGAGATAGAATTGCATTCTCCTCTTCCAATATAAGAAGTTTGTGTCGTCGAAGACCGGAGGTCTCATGGAGAAGCTTCCTTCAAGGTTGAGTGACCCAAGAGCCAAATCACCCATCTTCTCCTACTTGTAGAAGTAGCTTGGAGAAGACCTGCTCTGATACCACTTGTTGGATCGATGGGCTCTAGAGGGGGGGTGAATAGAGCTACACACACTTCACAAAATCGATTAGACCACCAATTTAATTGAAGTGCAAAAACTAATGCAAGTAGCAATTTGATATCCTATTCTAGCATACAAAGTAAGGATAAGAGATAATGAATATCATGCACTTGGACAGGTGGTTTAGAGTGGTTCCACGTCCTAAAAATAGGAGCGATGTCAGTCCACTACCTAGAGTTGGTTAGACTCTAGGATTTGCAACTTGGTCCTCTTATATATCACGATAAGATTACAAGAAACATAAACCACACAACCAAGGGCTTAATTACACAAGCTAAGATCTTCTACCTATCCAAGGACTTACCCACAAAGCGAGATTCTTCGACCTTCTACAAAGGACTTACCCAATCTCACCTTTGTCTTCAGCCTTGCAAGAATTACCTATCTTACTTGAGCTTGCCTTGCACCTCTCCTTCACTTGGAGAGCTTGCCCACGTTTTCCCTTCACCAAGGGAGCTGGAGCAATGATCAATCTTCACTCTTGAAGATCAGCAACACATCTTCCCCTTCACTCGGAGAAGAACATCAGCAACTCCTCTTTCACTCGGAAAAGTAGATTCAATCAATATTCAATTTGATTTGGAGGTGGGAAGAAAGAAAGGAGAGATTTACATAGCACAAAGGATAGCTCTCATACACAGGGACCTATCTCACTCACGAAATTGTCTTGAAGGTAGAGAGAGAAAGGGGCTCAAGGGCTTGTAACACTCTCAACTAAGCTAGAACCAAGTTTGCAATGGAAGAGCAGCTTGGAATGAAGTCCAAGGGGTTCTATTTATAGTTGAGGGTGGCCCTTTATGTTGTGGGACACTTGGGTGCAAAAGTGGTCGTTTTTCCTTCAAGAAAACGACTATATTTTTGCCCAAAACAATTCACCAACGGTCATATTACTTTTTCTGCAAATTCCGTACAGTGCATTCGGTCGAGTGTCAATGGGTGTAACTCGACCGATCAAGTAGCAGGCAATCCGATTGTCAAATGATCGGTCAAGTTTGTCCTGAGGAAACTTGACCGAACATTTCAACTGGAAATGGCCTACTACCCAATCGGTCGAGTTCTGTGAGTGCACAACTCGACCGATTGCAATCTTCAGAAAATCAACTCAGGATGATTGGTCGAGTTTCAGGGTGGGAAACTCGACTGACCAAGTGCCTGAAATGGATTTTCTAATTTGCAATAAAAGTGATTAGCGCTTGGTGAATTTTGTCCCAAACATTTTTCTCTTCTAAGTTACAAGCATATTCATCGTTACAAGTGATTACATTTATGTTCTAAGGTGATTTACATGGAAATCCTAAATTGCACACTTGTAGTCAATTTGGCTTGCACTTGGCCCATTCTAGGGCTTTGTATATGTGATCCTTTTCATGTACCTAATGTCTGTAAACAATCTTTAACACACATTTTAGATACATATGAATGGAATGGTTAAGTCATTATCAAAATATAGGTAATGTACAACCTTTAGGTCAACACTTCTCTCTCTTAGATCTCATGGCTTTGGAACTTGATCTTCATCTTAACACATGTTACATAACTTTCCCCTCTTCTATTATTGCACCATTAACTTGCTTGCATGTTGTTTTCATCTCTAAAAAGTGATCCTAAGATGCTAGATGATTTTATCATGATCTAGGGTTTAAGAATTTAAAGTATACATGCATAATATTACTCTTTTTCCTAAACCCTAATTTCTTGTACCCGGAGATATGGTGATGGTGGAGATGATGGTTCTTTTATGTATCTTGAATGTTGGTTTTATCACCATGCTTATGGTTCAATTATTTTATTTTGGATGGATGGTTTAGATTCCTATTTGCATTCATTATAAGTCTGGTTTCATTGTTCATATCATGGTTTTCATGATTGATTCTTGTGGCACTTGATATAGGGTTTTAATGTCCATCTTTGCATGGAGCTTTTCCCATTCTAATGATGCTTAGTTTTCTTGATGTTTATCATCTATTTTGATCGTGGTTCAACTATGCTTTAAGGTCGGTTATGTTCTGTTTGGAGTAGCTTGATCTTGAGTTCACTACACATGCCTTAGTTTGGTCGCAAGGGTGAGCTAACCCTAATGGTTGCTATACCTCTAGGTGGTGATGGTCGCTACCCATGATTAGGTGAGTGGTCGCTAGAGGTAGCTATGTTTTGGTTGCTACCCACATTGGTTCTTGTTGTGGTCGAAGTGTTATGGACCTTGAGTTTGGTTGCTCCATATGGTTTCCTTTAGTTGATCGCTACACCTAGTCTTCTTGTCGTCACATCCCCCTTTGAATTTAATTGGTTTGGTCGATACCTTGGTTGATTCTTGGATGGTTGCAACAAGTGGTTGCTACATGCAGGATGGTCGTTACACATGCATAAGTGTTGTTCGCTACACTTTGTTTTGGTCATTACATGTCAATGATGGAATAATTGTCTGACCATGATTTAATTCTAAATCCTCATGTACTCCATTAATATGGGAAGTGATGTGCCTAGGGTTTAATGATAAGTTTTAACAGAAACCCTAATCGGCTATATGAGAAACCCTAACTCTAATTTCAAGTGTATGATGTACTTGCTAATCTTGCTTGAATGAATAAGCATGAGATGATATTTTCTCTCTCCTACTTGTGTAACCCTAATGTTGTAGGTCAAATACACATCATAGCTGGTGAATGTTATGGTATCTCTTACATGATATAGGGTGATGATTACGAGCCTTGCTATGGCGTATTGAGATAAGTAATAATGTGATTGGGTCTTATGACCTGGCAGAGGCTTTATGCCTAATGTGAGGTGATATCCTCTAGTGGTGTGATTTGGGATTATTATCCTATAGTGATGTGATAATGTGGATGGCTTGTATGGAAGTGATATCAAGTGATTATGTGACAGGTTTATACCTCATAGGTTTTATAACTTCTGGAGTTGTATCCTACTTTCATCTTTGTAGAGTTTGTTTAGGGTTTTTAAATTGTAGCTTGATTGATGATAAAAGACACCCAATTGGCTTAATTAATCAAGTGAAACCATAATCATGTAGTGCCTTGTGCCATAGATCCATTCTAGAGTCAGAACTTTGCTGGATGGTGAAATGGGTATTCCCAAGGGAAAACCTAGAGTGCATACTATTGAGTATGTGAGGTGCAAGTGACTGTGTGTCCTTGAGACCTTTATCTCAAGTGTTTTGAGAATGCTTGTGATCGGGTCTTAGTGATGGTGAAATGAGATATGATGCGATAGAGGACAATTGCAGTTGTACCTCAGTGATTGGGTTATTGTAACGTCCCAGGGTTTGAGGCCTCAGATATAATGATCTTAAAAGGAATGATCAGCCTACCCATGTCACCAAGGTGCACCTCCTTTTTCGGAAGCCCATCACTAAAGAACTCCATAGTTAAGCGTGCTTAGTTTGGAGTAGTACTAGGATGGGTGACCAGTCGAGAAGTTGACCCTGCTTGCACGTGAGTGAGGATAAAGCGCGCAGTTAAAGCTAGTTGTGGTATGTGGGGCCAGTCGTCATTCTTGAAACTCTACTAGAGCCTTGGGCAGTGGGCTCAGGCGTTACAAATGGTATCAGAGCCAATTTCCCTCTAGTAGGTGGGGCTCACATGGTCATGTGGCATGCCAGTCTTGAGTCATACGGTCCAGGCATGTAGGAAAGGGCTATCTATGGTGATGTAGCCACCCTTGTGCTGGTATTCCGTGATCGGGAGCTGGGTGTCCATGGGCTATGTTGGATCTGCACTGAAATGGGGAAATATTATGAGGCCACATAGTTGAGCCTTGATGAGGACGTCAAGAGTATAAGTGGGGAGATTGTAATGTCCCAGGATTTGAGGCGTTAGATATAATGATCTTAAAAGGAGTGATTGGACTAACCATATCACCAAGGTGCACCTCCTTTTCTGGGAGCCCATCACTAAAGAACTCTATAGTTAAGCGTGCTCAGTTTGGAATAGTACTGGGATGGGTGACCAGTCGGGAAGTTGACCCCGGCTTGCGCGTGAGTGAGGATAAAGCATGCAGTTAAAGCTAGTGGTGGTATGTGGGGCCAGTCGTCATTCCTGAGACTCTATTAGAGCCTTGGGAAGTGTGCCTAGGCATTATAATTATATACCTTAGTTTCTAGCATTGTGACATGTACCAAGGTGGGTTAGGTGTTTACAAGACTATAGCTTTGACTATAGTTTGTTGTTTTGCAGTTTGACTAATATGTCATTGTGGTGCAGACCTGAATTGACCGAGTAGTGTGGGAAGATCATGGAGTCTGGTTCTTCCGTAGGTCTTATATGGAACTGATTTCAACTTAGCAGTGGTCAATTGTATTTGGGTGGTACGGCTCAAATCTTCAGGGCAAATAAAAGATGTAATACAACAGTGTAGTATATTTTCTTAGGGTCAAACACGATTCACATCGGATGACCCCTTTGCCTTGTTTCTTATATTGTTTAGTTGATAATGGTTATACATGCTCTTCATATTCCTTCTAAAAGTATAAGATGGTCTACGACTCAATTGTAGATGCCTAAATTTCTTAAACAATGTTAACTACTTTGCTTATATCAATTAGATGAATCTGCTTGTCTTGATAATAATGATATCTTCTTGCTTTAATCTATTTGTGTTAATAATAGTTGTTGGTGAAGAGTTATATCTCTCACTGGGATGTTGGTTTCACCCCATGGGTTTCGAAATCTTTTAGGTGGTCATGCACGATGAGGTAGAGATCGTTTGGTTGAGGTTGAGCAGTAAGAGGAGCAGTAGTTGTTAAAGGTTGGATATGCTGCTAGTATATTTTAGTAGAGTCCTATATGTCGTCCCTGCACTCTTAGGTCCTTGGGGGTGTTTTGTAGACGTTGTATATCAATACGAGGTTTTGGCAGTATGCCATGGTTGTACAGATACGACTTGTATATGTGAACATGTTTATGGCACGTTAGCGGCTGAATAGTGATATGTAATATCTTTTGGCATGACATAAGATACACATGGCATAGTTTGTGGACTTATATGTAGTATCTTTCTGCATTGTGGTTATATGGAGTCAGTTTTAATTTACATTATTTCGTGGTAATTTGGATGTTTGATATTAGTTCCGCCTTTTGTTTTGAGTAATCTCACTTTTGTGTGGCAAGTGTGTCACAATTTGGTTGGTATCAGAACTCTAGGTTTGTTGAGTCTACAGGGACATAGGACTAGGATTTGTTTCTCTTCTAGTGTCATCCAACATATCTGATGGTACCTTCTGCTTATGCAAAAGAAGAAGAAGAGAAGAAAAGACATGTGTGAATAATAGAGGAACACGTAGAGAGCAGTGTTGTTTCACCAGGTGGTGGTGCCAGGAGGCGGGCAAGAGATGACAGAGTGCTTAAGGTGCTTAGTTTGACCATGTGGTCATGTAAAATCTCATTTTCTGGTCCATTTTTGGACAGTTCATGACCACAATAATGCATATGGAAGATAGAATGTTCGTACCCCAAGCAAGGGTAGCAATCCACAATGTAGAAACTCAAAATTATGGGAAGACCTTTGAGAGGTTAAGGTGTGTGGGGGCATTGGAGTATGTTGGTATGATGGATCCGACAGATGTTTATATGTGGTTGATCGAGTTCCTTTAAGATCCTCAATATTCCTAAAGATGATAAGGTTAAGCACACAATGTACCTGTTGAAAGGGAGTGTTGGCCATTGGTGGGCCATCAAGGAGGAGAAAAGGCCTGATGTCGTGATTAGTTGGGAAAATTTTTGGCGAGAGTTTGTGAGCCGATACTTCCTAGAAACCTATCTGGATGAGAAGATCATGCAGTTTGAGAAGATCTGGTAGGGATCAATGATGATCAACGAGTACAAGGTGAAGTTCATGGAACTTCTAAGGGTTTTCCCTCACATGGTTGTAATAGATAAGGAGATAATCTGGCATTTTGAGAAAGTTTGAGCTCAGAGTTGATGAGCATGGCACCCTCTTTAGAGGATCATGATTAGTTTGCCACGTGTGTGAAATCGGTAAGGGGATAGAGAGATCAACTATGGAGAAATGTGAGGTGAACACTAAGAAGAGATCGACACAGTATCAAGTACAGTCGTCTAGAGGCTTCAAGAAGCCTAGGTTCTCATCGCCTCAGTCATAGAAAAGGTCGATGATTTAGTCTCAGTGGTTTCCAAGCAAGGGTAGAGGTCATACCTTTCCATCGCTAAGATGTCACGGTGCTACAGTAGTGTCAGTGAAAGGGTCGTCTAGGCCATGGAACAAGAGCAAGGCCTACTATAAGTATCGGCAGGTTGGGTATACAAAGTGGTTTTGCCCTGTGAAGGATGAAGAGGTGATGCAACAACTGAGACAAAGTCAACAAGGGTTACAACAATAATAGTTCAGCAGTGGTGCTGACAAAGGACGTGGTCAGGTGTCACATGTTGGTTTGTCCAGGCAAGCCAAGAGAGGACGGGGCGACAATAGGCAATGGCTCAATTCTATGCTATGAGTCAACCGGAAGGAGTAGTCAACCCTCAGGTCATGATAGGTCAGATGGAGTTATTTCATTCTGATTTGTCTTCTTCCTACTTTGGATCTATTTCGGTTGAGTCGGGTACGACACACTATTTTATCACTAGAGAAGTGATAGCTAGTGGTTCTTTTCTAGTTAGTCATAGATCAAATAGTCTATGCTTAGAAACCCCTTTGGTTGGTTTTGTCGAGTTACAGGAGGTGTGTCCATCATGTGTTCTTTCTTTCTCAGGATGCAACATTTGAGTGGATCTCATATCACTTGATATGCATGGATTCGATGTTATCTTTGGAATTGATACTTTGGAGAAGTATCGAGTGGTCTTGGACTATAGTGCCAAGATGGAGACTTTTTATGACAATGATGCTTTGTGGATCTTCCAAGGAGATTGGAAGATCCCCCCAATGTGTGTGGTGTCAGCTATGACAGCGAAGAGGCTGATGAGGCAAGGTTGTGAAGCATTTTTGGCACATGTGGTGGAAACACTAAGGTGAGGAGCCGTAGTATCTAAGAAGTGCAAGTTGTTTGTGAGTTTGAGGACATGTTTCTCGATGAGTTCCTAAGTGTTACCCCACCTAGAGAGATTTTTTTGGAGATCAATATGGTTCCTGGTACATAGTCGATAGCACAAACACTGTACAAAATGGCATTAGCTGAGATGCAAGGGCTGAAGAAGTAGTTGCAGAAGTTTCTTGAGAAGGGCTTCATCCATCCGAGCACATCCCCTTGGGGTGCTCCAGTGTTGTGTGTGAAGAAGAAAGATGGATTCACGAGGTTGTAGATTGACTACTGGCAATTGAACAAGATGACAATCAAGAACAAGTACTCTTTGACGTGAATAGATGATCTGTTTGACCAGTTGCAAGGTGGCATAGTGTTCTCAAAGATTGATCTGAGGTCAGGATATCATTAGTTGAGGATCAAGGCGGATGAATACCCAAATCAGCTTTAGGACTAGGTATGGTCACTATGAGTTTGTCGTTATGTTGCTTGGGCTAACTAATGCACTGAAAATGTTTATGGATTTAATGAATAGGGTGTTTAGACCTTATCTTGATCAGTTTGTAGTGGTGTTCATAGATGACATCCTGATCTACTCCAGAGACAACCGACAACATAAGCAGCATTTGCGGCAAGAATTGACCTTGTTGAGACAACATAAGTTGCACGCAAAGTTCAACAAGTCTGAGTTTTGGATGAAGGAGGTGTCATTCCTTGGATACATGATTTCTACTGAGGGTGTTTGTATTGATCCCAAGAAGGCTCAATCTGTGTTAGAGTAGGAGCAGCCAAAGACACTGATAGAGGTTCGTAGTTTTCTTGGCTGGGCAGGCTATTATAGAAGGTTCATCAAGAACTTCAGTGCAACAGTGTTACCCCTAATGAATTTGATGAGGAAGGGTGTGATGTTTGTTTGGGATGACAAGTGTTAGGGTTCATTCTAGCTTTGAAGGAAAAGTTGACTAGTGCACTATTGTTGGTTCTGCCATAACAAGGAAAAGGATACATCGTTCTCTTTGGTGCATCAAATAATGGTTTGGGTTGCATGATGATGCAAGATAAGAACATGATTTCTTTTGCTTCATGACAGCTTAAGAAACATGAGGAGAGCTACCTGACACATTACCTAGAGCTTGAAATGGTGGTCCAAGCTTTGAAGATATGGAGACACCACCTTTATGGAGAGAAGTGTCAGATCTTCACCAACCACAAGAATCTACAGTAAATCTTCTCAAAGTAGGAATTGAATATGAGACAAAGACGTTGGATGGAGTTAATCAAAGACTATGATTGCACCATATACTACCATATTGGGAAGGTGAACGTGATGGCAGATGCTTTGAGTATGAAGTCTTCTTCGTCCTTGTAAGGACCCTTGTAAAGACCACATAATCTTTACTAATTAATCATAGCAAACAAAAACACCAATTGTGAAGCAGTGGAAGTTAAAACTTTGACTATATTCTATTGTACAAAGAGTATTTTACAAATTCCCCAAAAGGGTGTACAACTTTATACAAACAACAAAAGGATCTAGTTAGATGAAGACTCAAACCAAATAAGTAGTGTCTCCAAAGAAAAACAACTTAATATATAGGTAGCTAAGTCCAAGCTAGATGGTTGAACTCCTTATTCCTATCCTTAGGCAGGTTCCCAAGCTTCAACAACATGCTCTGATCCTATACATGGGTGGTTGAGATCACCCAGCAAGAGAGAGATAAAAGTATGTGTCAAACAAAAGGATAAGGACAATTATAAATAAAAACATTGCATAATAAAAGATCCACTATACTAAGAGAGTCAAAAGTATGAGGCAAGTATAATAATTAAGAATTTAGAACTTCTACCAAGATGCATCTACCACAATAATAATCAACAAGCATGGATGATATTTTGACAACAAATATTCTAATGCAGGGTGAGGCACCTATCGGACCTCAACCAAGAGGAGAGGGGGAAATGCACATCCCAAACCTCAAAAATATATATAATATGGGGAGAAAATGCACATTCCCTAGGGCAAAATTACACATGCCTTCTATGGGTGGTTTGTACTCATGTATACTACATTAGTTATTTGGTCAACAATTCCTCATGTTGTGTAATCCACTTGGCAGTAGTGGAAATATAAATAATATCCCATGAAATATATCAAGTAAATGAATGGGCCAACATTGGCCATAACATTATTCAAATAACCAAATAAATGAGCCACAATGGCTATAGAAGATTCAAGTAAATAAAGATCCAAATAAAATGAAATAGAGATATTCCAAGGCTAGCACATTATGAATGTAGGGTTGGATAAAAGCCCAACTGGAGGTTAGGTTAATTGCACATTCTTACACAAATTAGGGTGTACATATATAAATAGATTTCACATACCTTATTGAAGATTCATGAACATCCATTTCACCAATTAGATGTGTTCCATGATCACATTATCCTAGTTACAAATATTTCACATAAATTAGCATTTATTAAGAATAAAGTATAAAGGAAAATACCCATTTTAGACCTTATTCGAAAACCAATGATTTAGGACTCAAACTAGGACCAAAAGCTCACATAGGTTTCACTGATTAAGAAAACATATTTTATTTCTCAATTTGGAGTTAAAATGCATTAATTATGATTTCTAGAACATTTAACATACTCAAAATGGAATTCAAGGTAAACTTCGAAAAAGCATTGGGAATCAGGTCTCAAAAACTATAAAATCAGATTATACATGAAAAATCCTTTCCAACGACTATTTATTTGCATTTTTCTGAGTAAGGACCAATTTACTATGAATTAAAGAAACTGGACCAATCAGATTGCAAGAAAAAACCACGTAGGCCTAATGCTAGCGAGAGAGAGGGAGCAAAATGACCAGAGGGTCCTCAGAGTTTGAACAGGAAATGAGGAATGTCGGGGGGGGGGGGGCAAAATAGGAAAATCTCCATGAGTCATCTTCTTCCTCGTGAGCCAGCCATGGCCGCGAAGGAGGTGTTTGCCCAGTTAGGCGTTTTTGCTATACTTGACCAAAACGGACGTACAAGTACTCGAAACAAAGCTCAAGACGAGAGAAACTCACCCGTATGCTTTATTGGGGTGCTTCTATCACCGAGAAGCCATGAAAAGGGTTGTAAGATAGGGAGAAGGTGGAGGTGGTTGTGGCTAACGAGGGAGTTTCGGGCCAAATTAGCACTTGAGGAAGCTCGCACGGAGGTCGGAGGAGTTGTGGATGGTGATATATATAGGTGCGGAGGTGTGAAGAGCCCAAATATTGTGGGAGAGGAGAAGCCATGGCCGGCGCCCCTAGACATTTCGGCCATGGTGTACGAGAGCATGCATGTAATGGCTTAAATGAAACGGTGCGTTGCGGCGGACCCGTTGGCGAAGAAATCTCGTGAAATGATCGAGAAACGAGGGAGAATGAAGTGGAGGATCCTAGGCCTCCTCTTAGTCAGTGGGCTGGAGGTTGAAGATGACCCCAGATCTGTTGGATCGAGATCCAATGGGGGTCGAGTGCGTGACACATGAAATAAATGACATAAATGAAAAATCGATTGACATTCTATCATTAAACCTTAAGGGAACTTGCAAAATCCATTTAGAGGGTCAGATAAAGTCCAAATGACCTCAAATTTTAACCATGGGTTAATTACAACATTTAGAACAATGCTATACCATTGGTTTCTCGAAAATCACATGGTTAGGTCCCTAATTAATTTATAGACTATTAAAGCATATAATAAAGCATAAAAAGAGCAATTAATATAAAGAATATCTTTTAATGACATAATAAGGTGAATCTCAAGATATTAGCCACATATAAATAATATGAGTCATATCTCAACATATAATACTCTTATTAGTGCATTATTTCCCTATTTAGAGGAGAGAGAAAGTAAAGGGGTTAATTACTCCCATATATTAACTCAAATACACATTATTACTAATATATTTATCCAAAAAGCTCCAAATTAACATTATATACTTATATTTCCTAATTAATGGCCAATTGCATAATTAGTCCTCAAATATCACATTAGGTGGGTTATTTGTGCAAAACCCCCTACATTATCATAAATGTGGGTAGATTGTAAATTACATCCTCGAGAAAGGCTCAATTTCAATATTGAGGCCAAAGAAGACTCAAAATGATGGGAAATTTATTAGAAGAGTCCAAAAGGACTAGAAGGCAAAGAAAAGTATAAAAGTGGGTAAATTGCGTAAAGGATACTGAGATTCAGTATGTTACAACCCTGACCTTCGTTTTGGGCTTACCCTATTTGCTTTGCCTAAACCTTGTGTTTAGATGCTTGTTAACCACCTGAAGTTGTGATTAGGGTTTGTTTGTGCTTTGTTAAGAGGTGCAAGTGTAACTTGTAAATTACCCAAGTTTTAGGGTTGGTGTGCATGTTTGTCACCGTGAGAGATGTCTTTCTCTCTCCTTGCATCCTCTAGGGTTGAGAGGATGGGTTAGGTTCTTTGCTTGAGTAGCTTTGGGCTTTGTTGAGCCTTATTGAGCCTTGATTTTGGGTTGGACCTTGGTATATCGGCCAAGGGAGTGCTGGTAGTATCGGGCAAAGAGGTGTATCGGCCACGGTGTGTTGGGTTACCATCTTGGGTGACACACACCCTTCACCTAGCCTCGTTTGTGTCACCTTCTTTGGACAAGTGGTAGTTACTTTGCTAAGTGGGTGTCAACTCATGGGCGTGTGTTTTTGGGGTGATAGCATGTGGCACAATCCTTAGACAAGTGTGCTAGGGGCGGGTGCCACCTTGCCTTGCTCTTCCCCTTCACCCCTTAGTATATAAACGACCCCCCATGCTTGCTAGGTCTCTTTGGTTCCTTTAGTTGCTTCCCTTCCTTTGGTGGCCGAGCTAGGAGAAGAGATGAGAAAGTGGTATCCGATACAACTGGTGTCTTGGGCGACACACCTTGCTAGCTTGTCCCTTTCCTTCTCTTGTGGTGGTGCCTTGGAGCTTGGAGCTTGGTTCTAGGAGCTTGTAGCTTTAGAGCTTGAGGCGGGTTACATAACTCCTAACCCTACTATACTACTTATTTATCATGTTGCCTTGTTATACGATATCTTGATTGACCATGTATCTTGCTAGATATGTTTCTTGCTTTAATGGTTATAAGGTTGCCTTAGATGTACCCTAGACCTTGTTGAGATGGTTGCCTTGGGTTGGCCTAACATTTGGATGTGGAGTTCCTTGGGCAAAACCCCTCTCTCACTTAGTTGTTGAGAGGTGAGCCTAGGGTCTCCTAATTCAATGGTGAGTGGAGTTTTGGGTTGGTTGGCCGATGTGGAGATGGACCTCCTTGTTGCCCGATAGGTGATGAAAGTTGTACAAAACCCCTCTCACTTAGTTGTTGAGATGTGAGACAACTCTCTTGATCTTCTAGGGCTTCTTGGTGATAGTCTTGAGGTTGAAGATGATCAACCCATCATGGCCTTTGGACCCTTGCACGATACCCTAAGTTGTGTTCTGCCCGATATCCCTCTTCTAGGGTTGAGCTTGGGTGATATGCTAGGTGGACACCTTGTTGACCTCTTGACTGATATGGACCTTTACCCAAGATGTAGTTGGGTGATATGTCCTTGGCCGATATGATGCTTGGTTGTCATCCCTTCTTGGTGCCTTGGGCAACATGGTTAGGCCATGCCTTGTTGGTTGAGCAACACCCCTCCTTCCTTGAGTTGTGAGGTGAGATCCAACCCTTGGCTGATATGGTGTTGCCCGATATGGAGACTTTGTTGGTGTAACCCTGGCTGGGTGACATAGTGTTTGATCGATATGAGCACCCTAACCTTGATGGGCGATATGGTGCCTTGACCGATAGAGAGTCCCAAACCCTAGCTTCATTGATAGGGCTACCTTGGGCGATATGGGAGATCCTTGGACACCATGGTGTACTGCTCAAGATGTCACTTGATGGATGGTAGTGATACGCCTTGGGCGATATGGCTTCGGTGGTTGCCTGGTGTGGAAAACTATAACCCTAACCCTAGAAGGCGATATAGGTTCTTGGCTGATATGATGATAGTGCTGCCTGATACACTCTTGTTGGTTGCCCGATATGCTGTGACCAATATCGTTTGGGCAAGGGATGATGCCCTACTTGATATCCTTTGGGTGAGGGATAGTTCCCTACCTGACACACCTTTGGTGAGGGTAGACGACACCTTTGGTGAGGGATGCACCTAACCCGGTAACCCTAAGTGGGTGAATATGTTGTCTTGAGCCCACATCTTTGGTTATGATGATGAGATATGATAGTTGGGTTGTAACCAGTAACATGGTGGTTACCTAAGGTTGATGATAAGGTGAGATGACACGATCATGGTTGTGTTCATGATGTTATGAGATATATGGCATGGTAGATGCTCACGGTTTGATAAAAATAAATTAAGTTGTTTGACATACCATCTATAGTTTTATGCTTCATGTGTTCATAATAATGGATGTTGTTCCCATCCTATGTATGTTAAATCTTAATGACATGATAATCATAATATGCTCTCTAAAGATCTGTATTTGGTGATCAAGTTATCTCTCCTGATATGCATACTAACCATGCATGTATTATCAAATGAATTCATAGCCAGGTAAGAGCTATGATGTATATGCATGACACTTAATAATGATATTCCTTGTTGATGAGATAACATGCATCACCAGTATGACGAGAAAGTTCTGGTGACCTGATAAAGGTTGAGTGCCTGATTGAGGTGTTATCCTCTAATGATGACATGATAACCATGATGGTGTATGATGATGAAGCCTTAAGAGGCAATGGTATTATGTGATGTGGGATTGAGATCCCATGGCATTATGATAATGACAGTAATTGTGTGACAAAATGTTGTTTATGTTTTATAACCTGGTTGCCTCAACAATTCACTTAAAATATACTAATTAATTACAGATGAACATTTCATGTAGTTTGCCCCGGCCATAGATCCATCATCGTCAGTAGCTGCTTGTAACACCCCTGACCTGGGTTATGCTTAACCCTAGATGATTTGCTTAATAAAGTTTCTTATATGCTTGCTCTTATCTCTTGAAAAGTAATTAAGGCTCAAGAGGAACTTATATTTCAATTTTAGTCCTTTTTGAATAACATTGAAATAATGTTTTACTTGTTTTGGACTAAAGTGCAAATTACCCAAGTTGAGGGGTTAAATTGCAAATTTAGCATGATAATATTTTCCTCATGTGTTGAAGCATCATGAGAATGAAGATTATGTAGAGGTATGGCTTGTGGTAGCCTGAGTACCAAGAAAGAGCTGATAAAGCAATGTTTGTGCATTAAAACCTAGTTTTGGTGTAATGTGCAATTTACCCAAAATCTAGGGTTCAATATGAAAATTACCACTTCAAGAGGGTCCCTAATGTTTCTTGGCATAATGTATAGAAAATAAAATGAGAAGGGCGCCTCATTTGAATCACTTTGGAGGAGAGAGAATCTTGATATTAAAATAATCAAGATTTAAGCATAATTGGAACTTTACTTCAATTTAATGCAAAAATAAATATATTAATTGAAGTGCTCTTCAACCAAAATTTTGTTGGTTGAAATCCATGTATATGTACTATAATGTGCCTTGTAAATGCACGAAAATATCCAAAGGAAGTGGATAACTCACTCACATTATTATAAGAAAAAGAAATATCCACTCTCATATGGATGTTATTATAATATGATTTAAGGTGCTTAATTTGCTTTTCTTTAAAACATGTATAATTGAGAGGAATAAGAGTCAAAGAGGATAGAATTGTCCCTAAGGAAGATAAGGGGGCAAGTGGTAAGGATATGGGGGAGATAATTCCTACTTTCTCTCTCCTAATTGAATTTTTAATAAAAATTGCATATAAGCTCATTTATCCCTAGAGTAAAGGGGGAATTTCGAATTCACTTCCACCCTTTGCTTGCAAAACGACCTTGGGAGCAAGATTATAACGAGCCCCAACCTGTTGGTAAGCTTCTTGACCCTCTTTCACCTTGAATCCATGGTGGAAATCACAAATCAATGCATGATTTCTTCTTATCTCGGTCCCCTCTTCAATTCTAACCATTCCTTTTCACTCAAAGCTTGAGGACGAGCCTTGGAATAGTTAAAGGAGTTTCATCCACCATTGTTGACGTGATATTGAATCTTTGGAGCTCAATTGGAGGCGGGTTTTATAACTTGAACCCTTAATATTATTATTGCATTCAATTCCTTATCAATTGTTGAACCTTTCTTCATTCTCAGAATTTTATTTGATTGATTGATGCAATCACCATGGAAATCATAGCAAGCTTCATGGGTTTATAGCTTTATGATGACGACATCATCATAAGCACACACCTCTACTAATATCTATTGCAAATGGTTTTGTAATTATGGTCCAAACGGTTTCACCAAACCATTTGGAGACCAAACGGTTTGCAAACCGTTTGGTGATTTGAGTCCCAAACCGCATAAGGGTGTTGTCCGTTTGGATGGGTTGACCGTTTGAGGTTTGAACCCTAGTACATGATTGGATGATGATCCAATGGATCCAATTCATTGATTAAATGTATGGACAATCCACTAATTACAACCCTAATCGATTTGTTGGAGGTCCCATAAAGTGATCCATTCGATTTTAAGACTTTTTTGGGTCAAACGGCCTTGAGACCGTTTGAGCCCAAACGGTCTTGAAACCATTTGGGATCAAACACTTTCAAAACCTTTTGGTGATCCAATGGTTGAGATTTGAGGTTTGTAGATCCAAGAGCTAATAAATATTGAACTTCAATAACTCAATTGATTGAAGGTTTCAATGTAGCAAATCATGTTCAACCAATTGATGAATGTACCTAATGAACCCTTGCGGTTTTGAGACTAATTTAGCCCAAACGGTCTTGAGACCGTTTGAGTCCAAATGGTCTTGAGACCGTTTGGGGTGAAACAGTTTCAAAACCGTTTGGAGGGTTTAAGGTTGATTCATGATTGATGGATAGAGATCCAATGGTGATGATTGATTGATCTTTCAATTGCCTAATTGATGGCCAATTCAATGATGCAAATTACATTCAATTTGACTTGGAGATTGCCCTAAGTGGCCATGCGGTTTTGAGACTGATTTGGCCCAAACGGTCTTGAGACCGTTTGAGTCCAAACGGTTTGAAAACCGTTTGGTGATGAAACCTCAAAACCGAATGAAGGTCAATTGTGATTCAATCATTTGGAAATTGAAGGTGATGATTGTTCCAATAATCCAATGATTGATAGTGATGGTAATCAATGAAGGTACAAAGGTTGAAATCCTAAAAGTACCTAAATGATTAGTACCATTAAAAGGATAAACCCTAATTGCTTATAAGAACAATAACTTATTACACTATGTCAATCATAGTTGTATGTACTTGATTGAAGGGTTGATATAACCTAATCAAGTTGAGAGGATGATAGAATGGAAATTCATACATGAGTATGATTCATGTGGTGATTAAGGGTATGATCCTTAGCAAAGAGATCATGAAACCCTAATCATGAATATAAACCCTAATTGACATGGTTATTGACCCTAACCCTAATTCAGGACAATTCTAAGTGAAACCCTAATTGGGATGGATAGTAAACCCTAATTATGGGTAATGGAACATGAAACCCTAATTTGGATGAACAATAAACCCTAATTGTGGGTTATTGAATGTAGACCCTATTCTAGGGTGAAATTTATGTGAAACCCTAAATTAGGGAAAAACTAGGTGAAACCCTAATTGAGGGAGGTGTCAAGTGAAATCCTAATTTTAGGTAATACTAAGTGAAACCCTGATATAGAAGGATGATATGTGAAACTCTAAATGAAGAGAGATACTAGGTGAAATCCATATTTATGAGAGATGCTATGTGAATCTCAATATATAAATATGGAAAATCCTATTCCTAATAATGGAATAGTGATTAATGTATTGACAAATGTAACACCTAGAGAGGTTGATAATGGATATCCTTATATCAATAATTCCTAACTCAAGGATGAGTCCATATCATTAGCAATGGTTGTAATTTCTAAATATAGTGACTTGTGACCAATACATTACATTATAAATGTGATGAAATGGTATATAAAGTATTAGGATGGGAAATACCCTAATACAAGCTAAGTGGATGAACTCAAGTAAGGTAATGGTGATGAGAGAAGTGATACATCAAAATATGATAGATATCACATCCAGCACCTCAAGTGTGATATACCTTAATGTATTTTAAATCCAATATATTTGGATGAGTGACACATGAAGGGTGTCATGTCAGTTGTTGCATTCAGATGTAATGCATTTTGATAAGTGTAGGCTAATATGCCGTATGAAAAGGTTAATCCAAATCGATAAACTATGATGCAATCATATTTTGGTAAAGATGAGAGAGAAACTCATACTTTGTGATGATAATTCATTTAATGATGAATGGTGAGAATAAATAAGTATGATTGAATACTTATGTTATCCATATTGATTCCTAGTTGTGTGAAGTAATGAAATAGGACTTGATCATTAATAATATGATCTTGAGAACCTATATGGTTATTTCTAGAAAACCCTAATATAGGGCAATGCTATGTGAAATCCTAACATAGGGCAATGCTATATGAAACCCTAATATAGGGCAATGCTATGTGAAATCCTAACATAGGGCAATGCTATATGAAACCCTAATATAAGGCAATGCTATGTGAAATCCTAACATAGGGCAATGCTATATGAAACCCTAATATAGGGCAATGCTATGTGAAATCCTAACATAGGGCACTAGCTATGTGAAACCCTAATACATGGTGATGTTATGTGAAGTCCTAACACAGAGTAATCCTATGTGAAGCTCAAATATAGATTGATGAGTTATGAATGTAATAAGAAAACCCTTGTATTGCATGGTACTGATATATAATTGTTATCATGAGTACTAATCATGCAGGTATGTTGAGATGATGAGCATAGCCATGTATGGGCTATGATGCTCTGTATATTGAAAATGTCTTATGGATTTCATAAGCCATAATATGCCTTGTTGCTTATTAAGGGGTAATAAGAGGTGATATGAGCTTTGTGAACTATGTGGAATACTTTGTGTAATAAGAATCATAATGACATTGGTCAAATGACCTGAAGGTATTAAGTTACCTAATAGGTGGTAACAAGTATTCTATGATGAGTTAAGGGTTTGAATACCCATATTCTATAATCATGATGATGAACTTGTTAAGAGATGGAAATGTACTTGATAAGATGAGGGATTAAGATCCCAATACTTTATTAAAAGAATATGGCTACATGCCATGAATCCACAAAGACAATACCAGACATTAGCTATGTGATCTAATCCTGAAGAGAGTATATGTTGTGATTATAACTCTATAGTGAATAAATGTTATACATGTTCTTCATATTATTTAATGGATAAGTGACATGCTGCTCTATCAGGTTACAGCTGCAATGCTTTAGATAAGAATAATGTTCTAATATGTTAAACAATTATGATTCCTCTGTCCAAGTTTATCCTTTTAAACTGCAATAATAATGTTTCTGGCGGAGAGTTATATCTCTCGCTGGGACAATTTACAATTGTCTCACCCCCGTGGGAACCACATTTTTAGGTGGACGTGGACGAGGAGGCAGGAATCCTTCAGTAGGTGAAAGACAACAACAACAGTAGCAGGAACAACAGTGAATTCTCAGGTGGAGACACTGGCTGTTATGCCGTGTATATATGTATATGTGTTGTCTCTGTACTCTCAGGTCCTCAGAGTAGTAGTTAGCACTTTCGAGATTTTGGCTCAGTGCCTCGAGATTTTATACTGCCTATGTTTAGTTTAACAGAGCAGTTGATGCTTGTAATTCACAGAAAGAGATGATACAGGACATGTACCTTTAAACCAAAATGTAAATGTGTTACTTTGGTTCTATGTGAGAAAGTTTTCCTTTGATGGATCTCTTGGTAAAAAGGTTTTATTTTTTAGTGATTTTTCGGTAATCTGTTTCTTAGTGATCGCTTCCGCATTAGTTAATCATGTTTTTGTGAGTTGGATGCTACAATTTAGTGGTATTAGAGCTCTAGGTTCGTTGAGTATACAGAGACATAGGACTAAGATGTTGAGTCTGTTCTAATGTCTTCTAGTTCATCTTATAGTGACTTCTGCTCATATAGGAGGAGAAGAAAAACTTGAAGATGTCTGTGACACATGAAGAACACGCTGCTGATAGCAGTGTTGCTGCACCAGGAGGAGGTGCAAGAGACCAGAATAGGGAGGGGCATGTACCTAAACAACCCCAGATTGACCCAGTTGTGATAGAAAACCCATCCCTCCATGCTCTATTTGAGAAATTCCTAACAGCCATGACATACATGGCAGACAGGATGCCACCACCTGCACCTAGGGCACCAGTCCACCATGAGGGATATGGAGCTGGTAAGACTTTTGAGAGGGTTCGTCGGGTTGGAGCCATAGATTATGCTGGCACATCTGATCCAACAAATGCTGATTTGTGGCTAATAGAGCTGGAGAAAGCTTTCAGGATCCTTGATATCCCTGAAGTAGAGAAGGTAAGATATGCAGTGTACCTCCTAAAAGGGAGTGTTGGTCACTGGTGGATGATAGAAGAAGATAAGAGACCAGGTGAAGAGATTGGATGGGAGGTATTGCGATGAGAATTCGTTAGTAGATACTTCCCTAATACGTATCTAGATGAGAAGATCTCTCAATTTGAAAGGATCAGACAAGGGAAGATGAACATTAGCGAGTATGAAGCTAAGTTCATGGAGCTATTGCAGTTTTGTTCGCAAATGGCAGTTAATGATGAGGAAAGAATTCGACATTTTGAGAAGGGATTGAATGTTGAACTGACCACTCCTGTGTCTTCTTTAGAGAACAGGGAGAGGTTTGCCACCTTTGTGGAGTCAGTAAGGAGGATAGAAAGGTCTGAAATCGAGAAATGACAGACCAGTGGAAAGAAGGTGTACACTCAGTCTCGAGGATAGAGATCTGAAAGTTTTAAGAAGCTGAGATTTTTTGCATCAGCAACACCATCGAGATTCCATACCCAGACGCAATGGACGTCAAGTAGGGGTAGGGATCATAGTAATGCTCCAAGTAGAGCCCTCGACATAGCATCAACATTGGTGACTGGATCTCACAGACACTATTTTGCACCCAGGATCTGTTACCAATGTAGACAACCATGACATCTAGCAAAGGATTGTCCAGAAGGGAATTCGATGATGACTCAACCCCAGGGACAGAGTCAATAAGGCTCATAAAGGAGTTAATTTTCTAGTAACAATAGAGGACGTGGTTAGATGTCCCAGACAGGTCAGATGAAATAGTTTCATTTTGATATTCCATTTCATGAATCTATGTGTTAAAAATAAGAAAGTAGTTGTTTTGAGATTCCTTTGACTAGTCCTATAAGGACACAAGGAAGATGAGAACTTACATTTTACTCAATATTCTTTAAATGCTTTATAATATCTCTTATCTATGTGATAAAAGATTTGATATAGAAGTGATGCCGGAAGAAAAATTCAGAAATGAAAAATCATGTGTGTATAATGATATGAAGAGTGAGGAACATGATAGTAAATAAAGTGCATACTACCTAATCTCAATACTTGTATACCCTGGCCAAGTATATGATTATTTGAGATAAGGCAAGTATGAAACTCGTAGATTTTTATCTTTCTGATTACTCTGATCAAGGAGTCATTCCGAAACAATCTAGTGAGTATAATGAATCTAAGGATGAAGAGCTAAGTGAGCATTCCCAACCAATAAGGAAGAGCTAAGTGAACATTTCCAACTAATGAGGAAGAGCTAAGTGAGCATTCCCAACTAATGAGGAAGAGCTAAGTGAGCATTCCCAACTAATAAGGAAGAGCTAAGTGAACATTCCCAACTAATGAGGAAGAGCTATGTGAGCATTCCCAACTAATGAGGAAGAGCTAAGTGAGCATTCCCAACTAATGAGGAAGAGCTAAGTGAGCATTCCCAACTAATAAGGAAGAGCTAAGTGAACATTACCAACCAATGAGGAAGAGCTAAGTGAGCATTCCCAACTAATGAGGAAGATCTAAGTGAGCATTCCCAATTAATAAGGAAGAGCTAAGTGAACATTCCCAACCAATGAGGAAGAGCTAAGTGAACATTCCCAACTAATGAGGAAGAGCTAAGTGAGCATTCCCAACTAATGAGGAAGAGCTAAGTGAGCATTCCCAACTAATAAGGAAGAGCTAAGTGAACATTCCCAACCAATGAGGAAGATATAAGTGAGCATTTCCAACTAATAAGGAATAGCTAATTGAACATTCCCAATCAATAAGTAAGAGCTAAGTGATCATTCCTAACCAATGAGGAAGAGATAAGTGAACATTCCCAACTAATGAGGAAGAGCTAAGTGAACTTTCCCAATTACATAAGAGTTGTTGAGTGAATTTCCCCAATTACATAGAGATTGCTAAGTGAACTTTTCCAACCACATAGGGTTTGCTAAGTGAACTTTCCCAAACAAATAAAGGATTGCTGAGTGGATTACCCCTGTTAAATATACATGTTTCTCCTTTGATAAACAATCTTGGGCGATGATAGGAGTATGTTACTTTGTGTTTCTTCCTTTCATTTACATGACAATCAAGTAAGTATTATGACAATTGATGTACTTGGATTAGAAATAATCCATTTATGGATACTTAGAAAAGTATCAGTTTGCTTTCGACTTTGGTTCCAAGATAATGATATATGGAACAAGCAATGTCCTAAAGTAAAAGAAATACTGTGTGCATGTGTACCCTTGGTGGTAACAACAGGGAATCAAACATGATAATGATGAGAGGTGTTCTCAATACATATTATGAATATCAAAGTAAGGTATTTATGTTGGTTACCTATATTATCCAACTATGAAATCAATCTAGTTACCTAAAATAATATGGACATCATATGTTAGCGGTTTATGCTCTGCATAAACATAAACATTGATAAGGTTGAACTAATGGAAGGAACTTTGTGTGGATTAAAGATCTATGGTATCTCCATGACATTAAGATGTTATGTAGAGACTTGATGGTATGATAAATGATTAAAAATTATCTCTCTTTTTTTTCCTGGGATTTCGGGGACGAAATCCTTGTTAGGGGTTTATAATTGTAACACCCCTGACCTGGGTTATGCTTAACCCTAGATGATTTGCTTAATAAACTTTCTTATATGCTTGCTCTTATCTCTTGAAAAGTAATTAAGGCTCAAGAGGAACTTATATTTCAATTTTAGTCCTTTTTAATAACATTGAAATAATGTTTTACTTGTTTTGGACTAAAGTGCAAATTACCCAAGTTGAGGGGTTAAATTGCAAATTGTGCATGATAATATGTTCCTCATGTGTTGAAGCATCATTAGAATGAAGATGATGCATAGGTATGGCTTGTGGAGCCTGAGTACCAAGAAAGAGCTGATAAAGCAATGTGTGTGTATAAAAACCTAGTTTTGGTGTAATGTGCAATTTACCCAAAATCTAGGGTTCAATATGCAAATTACCACTTCAAGAGGGTCCCTAATGTTTCCTGGAATCATTTAGAGCAAAGAAAATGAGAGGGGCGCCTCATTTGAATCACTTTGGAGGAGAGAGAATCTTGATATTAAAATAATCAAGATTTAAGCATAATTGGAACTTTACTTCAATTTAATGCAAAAATAAATATATTAATTGAAGTGCTCTTCAACCAAAATTTTGTTGTTTGGAATCCTTGTATATGGACGATCATGTGCCTTGCAAAGGCACGAAAATATCCAAAGGAAGTGGATAACTCACTCACATTATTATAAGAAAAAGAAATATCCACTCACATATGGATATTATTATAATATGATTTAAGATGCTTAATTTGCTTTTCTTTAAAACATGGATAATTGAGAGGAATAAGAGTCAAAGAGGATAGAATTGTCCCTAAGGAAGATAAGGGGGCAAGTGGTAAGGATATGGGGGAGATAATTCCTACTTTCTCTCTCCTAATTGAATGTTTAATAAAAATTGCATATAAGCTCATTTATCCCTAGAGTAAAGGGGGAATTTCGAATTCACTTCCACCCTTTGCTTGAAAAACGACCTTGGGAGCTTGGGAGAAAGAGGAGAACGAGCCCCAACCTTTTGGTAAGCTTCTTTACCCTCTTTCACCTTGAATCCATGGTGGAAATCAGAAATCAATGCATGCTTTCTTCTTATCTCAATCTCCTCTTCAATTCTAACCATTCCTTTTCACTCAAAGCTTGAGGACGAGCCTTGGAATAGTGAAAGGAGTTTCATCCACCATTGTTGACGTGATCTTGAAGCTTTGGAGCTCAATTGGAGGCGGGTTTTATAACTTGAACCCTTAATATTGTTATTGCATTCAATTCCTTATCAATTGTTGAACCTTTCTTCATTCTCGGAATTTTATTTGATTGATTGATGAGAAATCACAGCAAGCTTCGTGGGTTTATAGCTTGATGATGATGACATCATCATAAGCACACACCTCTACTAATATCTATTGCAAACGGTTTTGTAATTATGGTCCAAACGGTTTCACCAAACCGTTTGGAGACCAAACGGTTTGCAAACTGTTTGGTGATTTGAGTCCCAAACCGCATGAGGGTGTTGACCGTTTGGATGGGTTGACCATTTGAGGTCTGAACCCTAGTACATGATTGGATGATGATCTAATGTATCCAATTCATTGATTAAATGTATGGACAATCCTCTAATTACAACCCTAATCGATTTGTTGGAGGTCCCATAAAGTGATCCATTCGATTTCAAGACTTTTTTGGGTCAAACGGTCTTGAGACCGTTTGAGACCAAACGGTCTTGAAACCAGTTGGGATCAAATGGTTTCAAAACCGTTTGGTGATCCAATGGTTGAGATTTGAGGTTTGTAGATCCAAGAGCTAATAATTATTGAACTTCAATAACTCAATTGATTGAAGGTTTCAATGTAGAAAATCATGTTCAACCAATTGATGAATGTACCTAATGAACCCTTGCGGTTTTAAGACTAATTTGGCCCAAACGGTCTTGAGACCATTTGGAGTCAAATGGTTTCAAAACCATTTGGAGGGTTTAAGGTTGATTCATGATTGATGGATAGAGATCCAATGGTGATGATTTATGGATCTTTCAATTGCCTATTTGATGGCCAATTCAATGGTGCAAATTACATTCAATTTGACTTGGAGATTGCCCTAAGTGGCCATGCGGTTTTGAGACAGATTTGGCCCAAATGGTCTTGAGACCGTTTGAGTCCAAACGGTCTTGAAACCGTTTGGGGTCAAACAATTTCAAAACCATTTGGAGACCAAACGGTTTCAAAACCGTTTGGTGATGAAACCTCAAAACCGAATGAAGGTCAATTGTGATTCAATCATTTGGAAATTGAAGGTGATGATTGTTCCAATAATCCAATGATTGATAGTGATGGTAATCAATGAAGGTACAAAGGTTGAAATCATAAAAGTACCTAAATGATTAGTACCATTAAAAGGATAAACCCTAATTGCTTATAAGAACAATAACTTAGTATACTATGTCAATCATAGTTGTATGTACTTGATTGAAGTGTTGATATAACCTAATCAAGTTGAGAGGATGATAGAATGGAAATTCATACATGAGTATGATTCATGTGGTGATTAAGGGTATTATCCTTAGCAAAGAGATCATGAAACCCTAATCATGAATATAAACCCTAATTGACATGGTTATTGACCCTAACCCTAATTCAGGACAATTCTAAGTGAAACCCTAATTGGGATGGATAGTAAACCCTAATTATGGGTAATGGAACATGAAACCCTAATTTGGATGAATAGTAAACCCTAATTGTGGGTTATTGAATGTAGACCCTATTCTGGGGTGAAATTTATGTGAAACCCTAAATTAGGGCAAAACTAGGTGAAACCCTAATTGAGGGAGGTGTCAAGTGAAATCCTAATTTCAGGTAATACTAAGTGAAACCCTGATATAGAAGGATGATATGTGAAACTCTAAATGAAGAGAGATACTATGTGAAATCCATATTTATGAGAGATGCTATGTGAATCTCAATTTATAAATATGGAAAATCCTATTCCTAATAATGGAATAGTAATTAATGTATTGACAAATGTAACACGTAGAGAGGTTGATAATGGATATCCTTATATCAATAATTCCTAACTCAAGGATGAGTCCATATCATTAGCAATGGTTGTAATTTCTAAATATAGTGACTTGTGACCAATACATTACATTATAAATGTGATGAACTGGTATATAAAGTATTAGGATGGGAAATACCCTAATACAAGCTAAGTGGATGAACTCAAGTAAGGTAATGGTGATGAGGGAAGTGATACATCAAAATATGATAGATATCACATCCAACACCTCAAGTGTGATATACCTTAATGTTTTTTAAATCCAATATATTTGGATGAGTGACACATTAAGGGTGCCATGTCAGTTGTTACATTCAGATGTAATGCATTTTGATAAGTTTAGGCTAATATGCCGTATGAAAAGGTTAATCCAAACCGATAAACTATGATGCAATCATATTTTGGTAAAGATGAGAGAGAAACTCATACTTTGTGATGATAATTCATTTAATGATGAATGATGAGAATAAATAAGTATGATTGAATACTTATGTTATCCATATTAATTCCTAGCTGTGTGAAGTAATGAAATAGGACTTGATCATTAATAATATGATTTTGAGAACCTATATGGTTATTTCTAGAAAACCCTAATATAGGGCAATGCTATGTGAAATCCTAACATAGGGCAATGCTATATGAAGCCCTAATATAGGGCAATGCTATGTGAAATCCTAACATAGGGCAGTGCTATATGAAACCCTAATATAGGGCAATGCTATGTGAAATCCTAACATAGGGCAATGCTATATGAAACCCTAATATAGGGCAATGCTATGTGAAATACTAACATAGGGCAATGATATGTGAAACCCTAATACATGGTGATGTTATGTGAAGTCCTAACACAGAGTAATCCTATGTGAAGCTCAAATATAGATTGATGAGTTGTGAATGTAATAAGAAAACCCTTGTATTGCATGGTACTGATATATAATTGTTATCATGAGTACTAATCATGCAGGTATGTTGAGATGATGAGCATAGCCATGTATGGGCCATGATGCTATGCATATTGAAAATGTCTTATGGATTTCATAAGCCATAATATGCCTTGTTGCTTATTAAGGGGTAATAAGAGGTGATATGAGCTTTGTGAACTATGTGGAATACTTTGTGTAATAAGAATCATAATGACCTTGGTCAAATGACCTGAAGGTATTAAGTTACCTAACATGTGGTAACAAGTATTCTATGATGAGTTAAGGGTTTGAATACCCATATTATATAATCATGATGATGAACTTGTTAAGAGATGGAAATGTACTTGATAAGATGAGGGGTTAAGATCCCAATAATTTATTAAAAGAATATGGCTACAGGCCATGACTCCACAAAGACAATACCAGACATTAGCTATGTGATCTAAGCCTGAAGAGAGTATATGTTGTGATTATAACTCTATAGTGAATAAATGTTATACATGTTCTTCATATTCTTTAATGGATAAGTGACATGTTGCTCTATCAGGTTACAGCTGCAATGCTTTAGATAAGAATAATGTTCTGATCTGTTAAACAATTATGATTCCTCTATCCAAGTTTATCCTTTTAAACTGCAATAATAATGTTTCTGGCGGAGAGTTATATCTCTCGCTGGGACAATTTACAATTGTCTCACCCCCGTGGGAACCAAATTTTTAGGTGGACGCGGAAGAGGAGGTAGGAATCCTTCAGTAGGTGAAAGACAGCAATAGCAGCAGCAGGAACAGTAGTGAATCTCAGGTGGAGACACGGGCTGTTATGCCTTGTATAGATGTATATAGAGTCCTATGTATTGTCTCTGGACTCTCATGTCCTCAGAGTAGTAGTTAGCACTTTCGAGATTTTGGCTTAGTGCCTCGTGATTTTATACTGCATGTGTTTAGTTTAACAGGGCAGTTGATGCTTGTAATTCACAGAAAGAGATGATACAGGACATGTACCTTTAAACCAAAATGTAAATGTGTTACTTTGGTTTTATGTGAGAAAGTTTTCCTTTGATGGATCTCTTGGTAAAAAGGTTTTAATTTTTAGTGATTTTTCGGTAATCCACTGCTTAGTGATCGCTTCCGCATTAGTTAATCATGTTTTTGTGAGTTGGATGCTACACTGGTGATGGTGAAATAGGTTTATCCTGCGGGATTACCTGAAGCGCATATTGTTGAATATGTGGGGTCTCTCCTAGCCAAAAATAGGAGAAGTAGAGTGCAACTTCGGTTGTAGACTCAGTATGGTTAGAGCATGGTGAACAGGCCCATGGCTCAGCGTGATAGAGCATGAATGCGTTCATGGCTCAGAGCACGATGAATAGGCTCGTGACTCAAGGTATGCTAGCACCAAGACCTATACCAAGGCGGTTTAGAGAAAAGGGTAGCCTACGAAGCTGACCTTGTGGTTGAGGCCACTTAAGAAAGAGACTGCCATCCTACTTTGGTTATCGTGCACTGACCATGAGGAGGTGAGGTCGTAGAGTTTGGCTCTTCCATTGACCTTGTATGGTAGTGGTTTTGGGCTTCACAGCCGAAGGTTGGATTTGAGCGGTACGAATCACTTCCTCAGGGCATAATAAATTGTAATCTAGCCGTATAGTATATATTGCTTAGGGCAAAACACAGAACATTGCTTGAGGCCTTGCTTGTATAGTTGCCCTAGTTATATCTTACAGTTAATTATGTGTTCCTCATATCTTATGATAAGTTCTTATATAACTTATCTTGTCAATCATGTTTCATAAAGAATATCTGGTTATATGCCTCCAAGATATCTTGGTAAGTTTGTTAATAAAGTTAGTTCTGCTCAGTATACTACACATATGATCTGCTTATATCAGTCATCTGCTTTATTTGTTCTAGATTTTCTGAAGTTTTATAGTTTGGTGGGGAGTTATGTTTCTCGCTGGGACTGTGTGTCTCGCCTGTTAGTTTTAAACCTTTTTAGGTGATCATGCTAGATGGGGTGGTGGTCGTGAGGTTGCGGTCGAGCAGCAAGAAGAACAGTAGGAGGCAAGAGATGGATATGATGTTGTCTTGGTTGTTTTGTAGTAGAGTCCTAGAGTCATCCCTGTACTCTCAGGTCCTTGGAGGTGTTTTGATGACGTTTCATGATGTATAGTTGTTGTAGCTTTGTTATCCTACTGTTGGCCTGATATGGCCTGTTCTATATATAAACAGGTGGGGAACTCTTTGTGCTTATGAGACAGATGGATCCTATAAGCTGTGGATATGTATTAAGGTCATGTATGTTTATATAATATGTTTCCTTGCAAGATATGGATCTGGTTGTAATGATTGCTTTTCTTACGACGTTTTCTGCAATCGGTTTTAATTAACCCGTGTTTTTGGTAATATGATGTTTATGATGGTTCCGAACATTTTCACGTGGCGTCTCATTGTCTTGGTGATGACAGGATGTCACAAATTAGTTTGGTATCAGAGCTCTAGGTTCACTGAGTCTATAGGGATCTAGGACTAGGCTTGTGTCTGTTCTTGTGAGTTTTCCAGATTTTCTTACAATAACCTTTTGCCCCCAACAGAATATAAAGCTTAAAGATGTCTAGAAATCATGAAGAACATGTTGCCGAAAGCAGTGATGCTGCATCTTTTGATGGAGCACGAGTGTAGTCACATGAAGATCGGGTGCCTGAGGTCCCCCAGCTTGACTCGACCATTCTCGAAAACCCTTCCTATCAACATCTTATGGGGAAGTTAATGGCTACAATGAATCTCATGGTGGAAAGATTGCCAGTGCCTCTGCCGCGAGCACATGCTCCCCATGGTGAATCTTTGGGTATTGGGAATACCTTTGAGCGGCTTTGCCGAGTCGGAGCTTTGGATTATGTTGGAACGGTTGATCCAACGGATGCAGATCTGTGGCTGACAGGTCTTGAGAAGGCCTTCCGGATCCTTGACATCCCTGAAGCAGACAAAGTCAAGCACGCTGTCTACCTTCTAAAAGGTAGTGCTAGCCACTGGTGGTCCATCGAGGAGGAAAACCATCCTGGTGAGGTGATCGGTTGGGACGTCTTTCGACGGGAGTTTGTGAGTTGATACTTCTTGAAGACCTATCTGGATGAAAAGATCAGTCAGTTTGAGAGTTTGCGCCAAGGATCTATGAGCATCACTGAGTATGAAGCCAAGTTTATGGACCTGCTGAGGTTTTTCCCTCACATGGAGATGATAGATGATGAGATAATCAGATGGTTTGAGAAAGGTCTAAGTGCCGAGATGACAACACCTGCTACTGCTTTAGAAAACCAGGAGCGGTTTTCCATGTTTGTGGAGTCAGTCTGAAGGATTGAATGGCCAGTCAAGGACAAGAGAGAGACCATGACCAAGAAAAAGCTTGCTCAGTTCCAAAGGTAGAGGTTTGATGGCTTCAAGAAGTCGAGGTTTTCTGCACCTTCTGTGATGCAGAGCTCCAGTGCGCCGTCACAATGGTCTCTGAGTAAAGGAAGAGGGCGCATGTTTTTGCCATCTAGAGCCCACAGTACAACTTTAGTAGCAGTGACATGGCCATCTAGGCCACAGATAGAAGACAGGTCATGCTATCACTATGGATAGACAGGGCATTTGAAGTAAAATTGCCCAAGGAGATATGTCAAAGTGACGCAACAGCTGAGGCAGAATTAGCAAGGGTTGGATAGACAATAGTCCAGTGGTAACAGAGGGCATGGTCAGGCATCACAAGTAGGATCATCTGCTCAAGGAAGTAGAGGATGTGGATGACAACAAGCAACAACTCGATTCTATGCCATGAGTCAGCTGGAAGCGATAGTCAACCTGCAAGTGGTGGCAGGTCATATGGAGTTATTTCATTCTGATTTGTCTTCTTCTTACTTTATATATGTTCTGGTTGACCCAGGTGCTATGCACTCTTTTATCGCACGTAGTATGCTTGATAGTTGTCTATTACCTGTTAGCTACAAGAAAGTTAGCTTGTTGTTAGAAACCCCTCTTGTTGGGCCCGTGTTGCTTCGAGCAGTGTGTCCATCTTGTGTTCTATCTTTTTTGGGACACAAGATACAAGTGGATCTTATACCACTTGATATGCATGGATTCGATGTGATCCTTGGGATGGATACCTTAAAGAAGTATAAGGTTGTGATGGATTGTGGTTCCTAGAAAGCGGTGTTTGTTGACGGTGGTGAGAAGTGGATCTTCCAGGGAGATAGGAAGATTCTTCCGACGTGTTTAGTGTCAATAATGGTGGCAGAGAAGTTGTTGCGGCACGAATGTAAGGCGTTCTTAGCTCATGTTGTGGATACCAAGGTGGAAAGTTCTATCCTTAAGGATGTGCATGTTGTCAAAGAGTTCGTAGATGTGTTTCTCGATGAGTTTCTCGGTGTTCCCCCACCTCGAGAGATTGACTTTGAGATCAATCTAGAGTCAGGGATACAGCCAGTTGCTCAGACACCGTACAGGATGGCTCCAGCTGAGATGGAAGAGCTGAAAAATAGTTACAAGAGCTACTGGATAAAGGTTTCATTAGATCGAGCCCATAGTCATGGGGTGCTCCAGTCCTATTCGTAAAGAAGAAGGATGGATCGATGTGTTTGTGCATAGATTACCGACAATTGAACAAAGTTACGATCAAGAACAAGTACCCTTTACTGAGAATAGACGATCTGTTTGACCAGTTGCATGGTGATATAGTGTTCTCAAAGTTCGATCTACGGTCTCTGGATATCATCAGTTGAGAATCAAGGATGAGGACATAACAAAGTCAGCCTTTAGGATGAGGTATGGTCACTTTGAGTTTTTGGTTATGCCGTTTGGGCTAACCAATGCGCCTACTGCTTTCATGGATCTGATGAATAGGGTGTTCCGTCTGTTTTTGGATCAGTTTGTTGTGATTTTTATAGATGACATCTTGATCTATAGTCATGACAGTCAAGAGCAAGGACAACATCTTCGACAAGCGTTGACTCTCCTTCGCCAACACCAGTTGTATGCCATGTTTAGTAAGTGCGAGTTTTGGTTGAAGGAAGTGACTTTCTTGGGTCATGTGATATCTACAGAAGGAGTCAGAGTGGACCCCAACAAGGTGGAGTCTGTTGTAGAGTGGGAGCAACCGAAGACGCCGACTGAAGTTCGTAGTATTATGGGTTTAGCAGGATACTACCGGACGTTTATAAGGAACTTCAGTGTGATCGTGTTGCCATTGACGAAGTTGACCATGAAGGATGTACCTTTTATTTGGGATGATCATTGTCAGAAAGCTTTCTAAAGTTTGAAGGAGAAGCTGAATAGTGCTCTAGTGTTGGTGCTGCCAGAGCCTGGGAAAGGCTACGTTGTTTTCTGCGATGCTTCCAAGAAAGGCTTAGGATGTGTGCTAATGTAAGGAAGATCATGTGGTTTTTTTGCTTCACGATAGCTTAAGAAACATGAGGAGAGTTATCCAACACATGATTTGAGATTGACAGTGGTGGTCCATGCGTTAAAGATTTAGAGACACTATCTTTATGGGGAGGTGTGTCAGACCTTTACAGATCATAAGAACCTGAAGTATATCTTCTCACAGAATGAGCTGAACATGCGACATCGTCGTTGGATGGAGCTGATTAATGATTATGATTGCACCATCAAGTACCATCCTGGTAAGGCGAACGTGGTAGCTGATGTTCTTAGCAAAAAGTCTTCTTCTCTTCCTATGAAGATGGCACAGTTGAGTTCTTTGATATGCCATAGACGGGATATGTTCATCTCTTTGTGGCAGATGAATGTACAGTTGGAAGTCTCCTTATTAGCAGGACCGTCAGCACAAATTCAAGTGAAGCCTATGTTGAGGCAGCAGATCAGAGAAGCACAACAGGCAGATGCTATAGTTCAGTTGATCAGGATAAAGTTTGGTAGCAAGAAGCATGATGGCTTCCATGAGTCTGAGGATGGACTAGTTTGTTATCATAACAGGATGGTGGTCTCTGATGATGATGATCTGAGGAAGTTAGTGCTCGAGGAATCACACACGTCAATGTATGCTATGCATCTAGATGTCACCAAGATGTATCATAATTTGAAGGACTTGTATTAGTGGTCTGGCATGAAGAGAGATGTAGCCGAGTTTGTGGCTAGGTGTGCAGTATGCCAACAAGTTAAGGCTGAGCATCAGAAGCCGGCAAGTACGTTGCAACCCATGTCGATACCGCAATGGAAATGGGATCATATAACCATGGATTTCATAGTTGGTCTGTCGAGGACATCTAGAAATCATGATTCCATTTGGGTGATAGTAGACCGATTGACGAAGTCTGCTCATTTCATACTTGTGAAGACAACGTATACCACAAAAAAGCTTGCTCAGGTGTATGTGTATGAGATAGTGCGTTTGCACAGTGTGCCCGCAACGATAGTCTCTGACAGAGGCCCCAGTTCATGAGCCATTTTTGGGAACAATTGCATAAAGCATTGGGAACGCAAGTGAGGTTCAATACTGCTTTCCGCCCGCAAATAGATGGACAATCTGAAAGGACTATTCAGACTTTGGAAGATCTTCTCTGAGCTTGTGTTTTACAGTTCCTAGGTAGTTGGGATGTGCATCTCAGTCTGACATAGTTCACCTACAACAATAGTTACCAACGGAGTATCCACATGGCACCTTATGAGGCTTTATATGGCAGAAAGTGTAGATCTCCTTTATGTTGGTATGAGTCTGGTGAGTATCAACTTTTGGGTCCTGAGTTAGTGCAACAGATGACAGAAAAGATAAAGGTGATACAATAATAGTTGAAAGTGGCACAAGACAAACATAAATCATATGTAGATAATCACCGACGACCTCTAGAGTTCCAGGTGGGAGACAAGGTGTATCTCAAGGTCTCACCATGGAAAGACGTACTGAGGTTTGGCCAGAAAGGCAAGTTGGCACCCAGGTATATGGGGCCATATCTGGTAATAGCATGTGTTGGGAAGGTAGCTTAAAAGTTAGAACTACTGCCAGAATTGTACAGGTTACATCCGGTGTTCCATGTCAATATGCTAAAGAAAAGTCATCCAGCACAGATTGAGCATGATGAAGATGTGACCTATGAGGAAGGTTCAGTGATGATCCTTGACAGAAGAGTGAAGAAGTTGAAAAGGAAAGACATGATGCTTGTGAAAGTTCTTTGGCATCATCGTGGCATTGAGGAAGCCACATGGGAGCTCGAGGAAGAGATGAGGAGGAGTATCCCTCACTTTTATCTTCAGATTTCGGGGATGAAATCCTTTTGTAGAGGTTTATGGCTTGTAAGGATCCTGACCTTCATTTTGGGCTTACTCCTATTTGCTTTGCCTAAACCTTGTGTTTAGATGCTTGCTAACCACCTGAAGTTGTGATTAGGGTTTGTTTGTGCTTTGTTAAGAGGTGGAGGTACAACTTGCAAATTACCCAAGTTTTAGGGTTGGTGTGCAAGGTTGTCATCTTGAGATATGTCTTTCTCTCTCCTTACATCCTCTAGGGTTGAGAGGATGGGTTGGGCTCTTTGCTTGAGTAGCTTTGGGCTTTGTTGAGCCTTGTTGAGGCTTGATTTTGGGTTGGACCTTGGTATATCGGCCAAGGGAGTGCTGGAAGTATCGGGCAAAGAGGTGTATCAGCCATGGTGTGTTGGGTTGCCATCTTGGGCGAAACACACCCTTCACCTAGCCTCGTTTGTGTCACCTTCTTTGGAAAGGTGGCAGTTGCTTTGCTAAGTGGGTGGCAACTCGTGGGTGTGTGTTTTTGGGGTGCTATCATGTGGCACAATCCTTGGACAAGTGTGCTAGGGGCGGGTGCCACCTTGCCTTGTTCTTCCCCTTCACCCCTTAGTATATAAACGACCCCCCTTTCTTGCTAGGTCTCTTTGGTTCCTTTAGTTGCTTCCCTTCCCTTGGTGTCTAAGCTAGGAGAAGAGAGGAGCAAGTGGTGGCCGATATCGCTTGTGTCTTGGGTGACACACCTTGCTAGCTTGTCCCTTTCCTTCTCTTGTGGTGGTGCCTTGGAGCTTGGAGCTTGGTGTTAAGAGCTTGGAGCTTTAGAGCTTGAGGTGGGTTACATAACTCCTAACCCTAATATACTACTTCTTTATCATGTTGCCTTTCTATATGATATCTTTATCGGCCATGTATCTTGCTAGATATGTTTCTTGCTTTAATGGTTATAAGGTTTCCTTAGATGTACCCTAGACCTTGTTGAGATGGTTGCCTTGGGTTGGCCAAACCTTTAGATGTGGAGTTCCTTGGGCAAAACCCCTCTCTCATTTAGTTGTTGAGAGGTGAGCCTAGGGTCTCCTAATTCAATGGTGAGTGGAGTTTTGGGTTGGTTGGTCGATATGGAGATGGACCTCCTTGTTGCCCGATAGGTGATGGAAATTGTGCAAAACCCCTCTCACTTAGTTGTTGAGAGGTGAGCCAATTCTCTTGATCTTCTAGGGCTTCTTGGTGGCAGTCTTGAGGTTGAAGATGATCAACCCGTCATGGACTTTGGACCCTTGCATGATACCCTAAGTTGTGTTCTGCCCGATATCCCTCTTCTAGGATTGAGCTTGGGCGATATGCTAGGTGGACACCTTGTTGACCTCTTGACCGATATGGAACTTTACCCAAGATGTAGTTGGACGATATGCCCTTGACCGATATGATGCTTGGTTGACATCCCTTCTTGGTGCCTTGGGCGACATGGTTAGGCCATGCCTTGTTGGTTGAGAAACACCCCTCCTTCCTTGAGTTGTGAGGTGAGCTCCAACCCTTGGCCGATATGGTGTTGCCCGATATGGAGACTTGGTTAGTGTAACCCTGGATGGGCGACATAGTGTTTGATCGATATGAGCACCCTAAACCTGATGGGCGATATGGTGCCTTGACCGATAGAGAGTCCCAAACCCTACCTTGGACGATAGGGCTACCTTGGGCGATATGGGAGATCCTTGGGCACCATGGTGTGCTGCCCAAGATGTCGCTTGATGGATGGTAGTGATACACCTTGGGCGATATGGATTTTGTGGCTGCGCGGTGTGGAAAATGCTAACCCTAACCCTAACCCTAGAGGCCGATATAGGTTCTTGGCCCATATGATGATAGTGCTGCCCGATACACTCTTGTTCATGGTTGCCCGATATGCTGGTTTCCCCATATGTGGCTTGGTGCCCTAGGGTTTGGGGTGACCGATATCGTTTGGGCGAGGGATGATGCCCTACCTGATATCCTTTGGGTGAGGGATAGTGCCCTACCTGACACACCTTTGGTGAGGGTAGACGACACCTTTGGTGAGGGATGCGTCAACCCGATAACCCTAAGTGGGTGAACTTGTTGTCTTGAGCCCACATCTTTGGTTATGATGATGAGATATGATAGTTGGGTTGTAACTAGTAACATGGTGGTTACCGAAGGTTGATGATAAGGTGAGATGACAAGATCATGGTTGTGTTCATGATGTTATGAGATATAGGGCATGGTAGATACTCACAGTTTGATAACAATAAAATAAGTTGTTTGACATACCATCTACAACTTTATGCTTCATGTGTTCATAATAATGGATGTTGTTCCAATCCTATGCACCTTAAATCTTAATGACATGATAATCATAATAAGTTATCTAAAGATCTGTATTTGGTGATCAAGTTATCTCTCCTGATATGCATACTAACCATGCATGTATTATTAAATGAATTCATATCCAGGTAAGAGCTATGATGTATATGCATGACACTTAATAATGATATTCCTTGTTGATGAGATAACATGTATCACCAGTATGACGAGAAAGGTCTGGTGACCTGATAAAGGCTGAGTGCCTGATTGAGGTGTTATCCTCTAATGATGACATGATAACCATGATGATGTATGATGATGAAGCCTTGAGAGGCAATGGTATTATGTGATGAGGGATTGAGATCCCATGGCATTATGATAATGACAGTAATGGTGTGACAAAATGTTTTTTATGTTTTATAACCTGGTTGCCTCAACAATTCACTTAAAATATACTAAGTAATTACATATGAACATTTCATGTAGTTTGCCCTGGCCATAGATCCATCATCGTCAGTAGCTGGTGATGGTGAAATAGGTTTATTTTGTGAGATTACCTGGAGCGCATATTGTTGAATATGCGGGGTCTCTCCTAGGCAAAAATAGGAGAAGTAGAGTGCAACTTCGGTTGTAGACTCAGTATGGTTAGAGCATGGTGAACAGGCCCATGGCTGAGTGTGATAGAGCATGAATGTGTTCATGGCTCAGAGCACGGTGAATAGGCTCGTGACTCAAGGTATGCTAGCATCGAGACCTATACCAAGGCGGGCTAGAGAAAAGGGTAGCCTGTGGAGCTGACCCTGTGGTTGAGGCCACTTAAGCAAGAGACTGAGATCCTTCTTTGGTTATTGTGCACTGACCATGAGGAGGTGAGGTTGTGGAGTCCGATTCTTCCATTGACCTTGTATGGCACCGGTTTTGGGGTTCACAACCGAAGGTTGGATTTGAGTGGTACAACTCACTTCCTCAGGGCATAATAAATTGTAATTCTGTCGTATAGTATATATTGCTTAGGGCAAAACACAGAACATTGGTTGAGGCCTTGCTTGTATAGTTACCCTAGTTCTATCTGCAGTTAATTATGTGTTCCTCATATCTTATGATAAGTTCTTATATAACTTATCTTGTCAATCATGTTCCATAAAGAATATCTAGTTATATGCCTCCTAGATATCTTGGTAAGTTTGTTAATAAAGTTAGTTCTGCTCAGTATATTGCACATGATCTGCTTATATTAGTCATATGCTTTATCTATTCTAGCTTTTCTGAAGTTTTATAGTTAAGTGGGGAGTTATGTTTCTCACTGGGACTATGCGTCTCACCTCACTGGTTTTAAACCTTTTTAGGTGATCGTGCTAGACGTAGTGGTGGTCGTGAGGTTACGGTCGAGCAACAAGAGGAATAGTAGGAGGCAAGAGATGGATATGCTATTGTCTTGGTTGTTTTGTAGTAGAGTCCTAGAGTCATCCCTGTACTCTCAGGTCCTTGGAGGTGTTTTGATGATGTTTCACAATGTATAGTTGATGTAGCTTTGTTATCCCGCTGTTGGTCTGATATGGCCTGTTCTTTATATAAATAGGTGGGGAACTCTTTGTGCTTATGAGACAGTTGGATCCTATAAGCTGTGGACATGTATTAAGGTCATGTATGTTTATATAACATGTTTCCTAGTAGGATATGGATCTAGTTGTAATGATTTCTTTTCTTATGACGTTTTCTGCAATCAGTTTTAATTAACCCGTGTTTTTGGTAATATGTTGTTTATGATGGTTTTGGATGCTTTTGTGTGGCGTCTCGTTGTCTTATTGATGGCGGGATGTCACAAATTAGTTTGGTATCAGAGCTTGAGGTTTGCTGAGTCTACAAGGATCTAGGACTAGGCTTGTGTCTGTTCTTGTGAGTTTTCCAGATTTTCTTATAATAACCTTCTACCCCCAGCAGAAGATAAAGCTTAAAGATGTCTAGAAATCATGAATAACATGTTGCTGAGAGCAGTGATGCTACGTCTGTTGATGGAGCACGAGTGCAGGCACATGAAGATCAGGTGCCTGAGGTCCCCCAGTTTGTCCCGACCATTCTCGAAAACCCTGCCTATCAACATCTTATGGGGAAGTTAACGGCTACAATGAATCTCATGGTGGAAAGATTTCCAGTGCCTCCACCGAGAGCACATGCTCCCCATGGTGAATCTTCGAGTATTGGGAAGACCTTCGAGCAGCTTCGCTGAGTTGGAGCATCGGATTATGCTGGAACGACTGATCCAGCAGATGCAAATCTATGGCTGATAGGTCTTGAGAAGGCCTTCCGGATCCTTGACATCCCCAAAGTAGATAAAGTCAAACACGATGTCAACCTTCTAAAAGGTAGTGCTGGCCACTGGTGGGCCATTAAGGAGGAAAAGCGGTCTGATGAGGTGATCAGTTGGGACATCTTTCAACAGAAGTTTGTGAGTCGATACTTCCCGAAGACCTATCTGGACAAAAAGATCAGTCAGTTTGAGCATCTGCGCCAAGGATCTATGAGCATCACTAAGTATGAAGCCAAGTTTATGGACCTATTGAGGTTTTGTCCTCTCATGGTAATGACAGATGATGAGAGAATCAGACGGTTTGAGAAAGGTCTAAGTGCCAAGCTGACGACACCTGCTGTTGCTTTAGAAAATTGGGAGCGGTTTGCCATGTTTGTGGAGTTTGTTTGAAGGATTGAATGGCCAGTCAAGGAGAAGAGAGAGACCATGACCAAGAAAAAGCCTGCTCAATTCCAGAGGCAGAGGTTTGATGGCTTCAAGAAGCTAAGGTTTTTTGCACCTTCTGCGATGTAGAGCTCCAGTGCGTCGTCACAGTGGTCTCCGAGTAAAGGAAGAGGGTGCGGGTTTTCACCATCTAGATCCCACAATACAACTTCAATAGCAGTGATAGGGATATCTAGGCTACAAATAGAAGACATGTCATGCTATCACTATGGACAGACAGTGCATTTGAAGTCAAATTGCCCAAGGAGAGATGTCAAAGTGACGCAACAGCTGAGGCAGAATCAGCAAGGGTCGGATAGACAACAGTCCAATGGTAACAGAGGGCAAGGGCACAATCAAGTGTCGCAAGTAGGATCATCTGCTCAAGGAAGTAGAGGATGTGGACGACAACAAGCAACAACTCGATTCTATGCCATGAGTCAGCCGAAAGCGATAGTCAACCCGTGAGTGGTGGCAGGTCAGATGGAGTTATTTCATTCTGATTTGTCTTCTTCTTGCTTTATATTTGTTCTAGTTGACCTGGGTGCTACACACTCTTTTATCACACGTAGTATGGTTGATAGTTGTCTTTTACCTATTAGCTGTAAGAAAGTTAGCTTGTTGTTAGAAACCCCTCTTGTTGGGCCTGTGTTGCTTTGAGAAGTGTGTCCATCTTGTGTTCTATCTTTTTCAGGACACAAGATACAAGTGGATCTTATACCACTTGATATGCATGGATTCGATGTGATCCTTGGGATGGATACATTAGAGAATTATAAGGTTGTGGTGGATTGTGGTTCCAAGAAAGTGGTGTTTGTTGATGGTGGTGAGAAGTGGATCTTCCAGGGAGATAGGAAGATTCTTTCGACGTATTTAGTGTTAGTAATGGTGGTAGAGAAGTTGTTGTGGCAAGGATGTAAGGCATTCTTAGCTCATGTTGTGGATACCAAAGCAGAAGGTTCTAGCCTTGAGGATGTGGCTGTTGTCAGAGAGTTCGCAGATGTGTTTCCCGATGAATTTCCTGGTGTTCACCCACCTCGAGAGATTGACTTTGAGATCAATCTAGTGTCAGGGACACAACTAGTTGCTCAGACACCGTATAGGATGGCTCCAACTGAGATGGCAGAGCTGGAGAAGCAGTTACATGAGCTGCTAGATAAAGGTTTCATTAGATTGAGCACATCGTTGTGGGGTGCTCCAGTCCTGTTTGTAAAGAAGAAGGATGGATCAATGTATTTGTGCATAGATTACCGACAATTGAATAAAGTTATGATCAAGAACAAGTACCCATTGCCGAGAATAGACGGTTTGTTTGACCAGTTGTGTGGTGCAACAATATTCTCAAAGATCAATCTACGGTCTAGATATAATCAGTTGAGAATCAAGGATGAGGACATACCAAAGTCATCCTTTAGGATGAGGTATGGTCACTTTGAGTTTGTGGTTATGCCGTTTAGGCTAACCAATGCACCTATTGCTTTCATGGATCTGATGAACAAGGTGTTCCGTCCGTTTTTGGATCAGTTTGTTGTGATTTTTATAGATGACATCTTGATCTATAGTTGTGATAGTCAAGAGCATGAACAACATCTTCGACAAGCATTGACTCTCCATCGCCAACACCAGTTGTATGCCAAGTTTAGTAAGTGCGGGTTCTGATTGAAGGAAGTGACTTTCTTGGGTCATGTGATATCTATAGAAGGAGTCAGAGTGGACCCCAAGAAGGTGGAGTCAGTTGCAGAGTGGGAGCAACTGAAGACGCCGACTGAAGTTTGTAGTATTCTGGGTTTAGCAGGATACTACCGGAGGTTTATAAGGAACTTCAGTGTGATCACGTTGTCATTGATGTTGTTGACTAGGAAGGATGTACCTTTTGTTTGGGATGATCATTTTCAGCAAGTTTTCCAAAGTTTGAAGGAGAAGCTGACTAGTGCGCCAGTGTTGGTGCAGCCAGAGCCTGGGAAAGGTTACGTTGTTTTCTGTGATGCTTCCAAGAAAGGCTTAGGATGTGTGCTAATGCAGGAAGATCATGTGGTTTCTTTTGCTTCAAGACAGCTTAAGAAACATGAGGAGAGTCATCCGACACATGATTTGGAATTGTCAGTGGTGGTCCATGCGTTAAAGATTTAGAGACACTATCTTTATGGGGAGGTGTGTTAGATATTTACAGATCGTAAGAACTTGAAGCATATCTTCTCGCAGAATGAGTTGAACATGCGACAACATCGTTGGACGGAGATGATCAATGATTATGATTGCACCATCGAGTACCATCCTGGTAAGGTGAACATGGTAGTTGATGCACTTAGCAGAAAGTATTCTTCTCTTCCTATGAAGAAGGCACAATTGAGTTCTTTGATATGCCATAGACAGGATATGTTCATCTCTTTGCGGCAGATGAATATACAGTTGGAAGTCTCCTTGTTAGCAGGACCGTTGGCACAAATGCAAGTGAAGCCTATGTTGAAGCAGCAGATCATAGAAGCACAGTAGACAGATGCTACAGTTCAGTTGACCATGATAGAGTTTGGCAGCAAGAAGCATGATGGCTTCCATGAGTCTAAGGATGGACTAGTTTGTTATTATAACAGGATGGTGGTCCCCGATGTTGATGATCTGAGGAAGTTAGTGCTTGAGGAAGCGCACACATCAATGTATGCTATGCATCCAGGTGTCACTAAGATGCATCATAATATGAATGACTTCTATTGGTGTCCTGGCATGAAGAGAGACATAGCCAAGTTTGTGGCTAGGTGTGCGGTATGCCAGCAGATTAAGGCTGAGCATCAGAAGCCAGTAGGTACATTGCAACCCATGTCGATACCTCAGTGGAAATTGGATCATATAACCATGAATTTCATAGTTGGTCTGCCGAGGATAGCTAGAAATCATGATTCCATTTGGGTGATAGTAGACAGATTGACAAAGTCTGCTCATTATATACATGTGATGACAACATATACCGTAGAAAAGCTTGCTCAGGTGTACGTGGATGAGATAGTGCATTTGCATGGTGTGCCCACAACGATAGTATCCGACAGAGGCCCCCAATTCATGAGTCATTTTTGGGAATAATTGTGCAAAGCATTGGAAATGCAGTTGAGGTTCAGTACCGCTTTCCACCCCCAGACAGATGGACAGTCTAAAAGGACTATTCAGACTTTGGAAGATCTTCTCCGAGCTTGTGTTTTACAGTTCCTAGGTAGTTGGGACATGCATATCAGTCTGATAGAGTTTTCCTACAACAATAGTTACCAATGAAGTATCGACATGGAACCTTATGAGGCTTTATATGGCCGAAAGTTTAGATCTCCTCTATGTTGGTATGAGTCTGGTGAGTATCAGCTTTTGGGTCCTGAGCTAGTTCAGCAGACAATAGAAAAGATCAAGGTGATACAACAATAGTTGAAAGTGGCACAAGACAGATAGAAATCATATGCAGATAATCACCGATGACCTCTAGAGTTCCAGGTGGAAGATAAGGTGTATCTCAAGGTCTCACCATGGAAAGGCGTGCTGAGGTTTGGCCGGAAATGCAAGTTGGCACCCAGGTATATGGGGCCATATCCGGTAATAGCATGTGTTGGGAAGGTAGCTTACAAGTTAGAACTACCGCCAGAATTGCACAGATTACATCCGGTGTTCCATGTTAGTATGCTGAAGAAAAGTCATCCAGGCACAGAGACAATGATACAACTAGTTGAGGTTGAGCTTGATGAAGATGTGACCTACGAGGAAGGTCCAGTGATGATCCTTGACAGAAGAGTGAAGAAGTTGAAAAGGAAAGACCTGATGCTTGTGAAGGTTCTTTGGCATCATCGCGGCGTTGAGGAAGCCACGTGGGAGCTCGAGGAAGAGATGAGGAGGAAGTATCCCTCACTTTTCTCTTCGGATTTTGGGGACGAAATCCTTTTGTAGAAGTTTATGGCTTGTAAGGACCCTAACCTTCGTTTTAGGCTTACCCTGTTTGCTTTGCCTAAACCTTATGTTTAGATGCTTGCTAACCACCTGAAGTTGTGATTAGGGTTTGTTTGTGCTTTGTTAAGAGGTGGAGGTGCAACTTGCAAATTACCCAAGTTTTAGGATTGGTGTGCAAGTTTGTCACCTTGAGAGATGTCTTTCTCTCTCCTTTCATCCTCTAGGGTTGAGAGGATGGGTTGGGCTCTTTGCTTGAGTAGCTTTGGGCTTTGTTGAGCCTTGATTTTGGGTTGGACCTTGGTATATCGGCCAAGGGAGTGCCGGTAGTATCGGGAAAAGAGGTGTATCAGTCATGGTGTGTTGGGTTGCCATCTTGGGTGACACACAGTCACACACCCTTCACCTAGCCTCGTTTGTGTCACCTTCTTTGGACAAGTGGCAGTTGCTTAGCTAAGTGGGTGGAAACTCATGGGTGTGTGTTTTTGGGGTGCTAGAATGTGGCACAATCCTTGGACAAGTGTGCTAGGGGCGGGTGCCACCTTGCCTTGCTCTTCCCCTTCACCCCTTAGTATATAAGCAACCCCCCTTGCTTGCTAGGTCTCTTTGGTTCCTTTAGTTGCTTCCCTTCCTTTGGCGGCTGATCTAGGAGAAGAGAGGGGCAAGTGGTGGCCGATACAACTGGTGTCTTGGGCGACACACCTTGCTAGCTTGTCCCTTTCCTTCTCTTATGGTGGTGCCTTGGAGCTTGGAGCTTGGTGCTAGGATCTTGGAGCTTTAGAGCTTGAGGTGGGTTACATAACTCCTAACCCTACTATACTACTTCTTTATCATGTTGCCTTGCTATATGATATCTTGATCGGACATGTATCTTGCTAGATATGTTTCTTGCTTTAATGGTTATAAGGTTGCCTTAGATGTACCATAGACCTTGTTGAGATGGTTGCCTTGGGTTGGCCAAACCTTTGGATGTGGAGTTCCTTGGGCAAAACCCCTCTCTCACTTAGTTGTTGAGAGGTGAGCCTAGGGTCTCCTAATTCAATGGTGAGTGGAGTTTTGGGTTGATTGGCCGATATGGAGATGGACCTCCTTGTTTCCAGATAGGTGATGGAAGTTGTGCAAAACCCCTCTCACTTAGTTGTTGAGAGGTGAGCCAACTCTCTTGATCTTCTAGGGCTTCTTGGTGGAAGTCTTGAGGTTGAATATGATCAACCCTTCATGGCCTTTGGACCCTTGCACGATACTCTAAGTTGTGTTCTGCCCAATATCCCTCTTCTAGGGTTGAGCTTGGGCGATATGCTAGGTGGACACCTTGTTGACCTCTTGATCGATATGGACCTTTACCCAAGATGTAGTTGGGTGATATGTCCTTGGACGATATGATGCTTGGTTGACATCCCTTCTTGGTGCCTTGGGTGACATGGTTAGGCCATTCCTTGTTGGTTGAGCAACACCCCTCCTTCCTTGAGTTGTGAGGTGAGCTCCAACCCTTGGCCGATATGGTGTTGCCCGATATGGAGACTTGATTGGTGTAACCCTGGATGGGCGACATAGTGTTTGATAAATATGAGTACCCTAACCCTGATGGGCGATATGGTGCCTTGACTGATAGAGATTCCAAACCCTAGCTTGGACGATAGGGCTACCTTTGGTAACATGGGAGATCCTTGGGCACCATGGTGTGCTACCCAAGATTTCGCTTGATGGATGGAAGTGATACACCTTGGGCGATATGGCTTTGGTGGTTTCCTAGTGTGGAAAACTCTAACCCTAACCCTAGAGGGCGATATAGTTTATTGTCCGATATGATGATAGTGCTTCCCGATACACTCTTATTCATGGTTGCCCGATATGATGGTTTCCCCATATGTGGCTTGGTGCCCTAGGGTTTGGGGTGACCGATATCGTTTTGGCGAGGGATGATGCCCTACCTGATATCCTTTGGGTGAGGGATAGTGCCCTACCCGACACACCTTTGGTGAGGGTAGACGACACATTTGGTGAGGGATGCGTCTAACTCAGTAACCCTAAGTGGGTGAACTTGTTGTCTTGAGCCCACATCTTTGGTTATGATGATGAGATATGATAGTTGGGTTGTAACCAGTAACATGGTGGTTACCTAAGGTTGATGATAAGGTTAGATGATAAGATCATGGTTGTGTTCATGATGTTATGAGATATAGGGCATGGTAGATGCTCACGGTTTTATAATAATAAAATAAGTTATTTGACATACCATCTACAACTTTATGTTTCATGTGTTCATAATAATGGATATTGTTCCAATCCTATGCACCTTAAATCTTCATGTCATGATAATCATAATATGTTCTCTAAAGATTTGTATTTGGTGATCAAGTTATCTCTCCTGATATGCATACTAATCATGTAGGTATTATCAAATGAATTCATAGCCAGGTAAGAGCTATGATGTATATGCATGACACTTAATAATGATATTCCTTGTTGATGAGATAACATGTATCACCAGTATGACGAGAAAGGTCTGGTGACCTGATAAAGGCTGAGTGCCTGATTGAGGTGTTATCCTCTAATGATGACATGATAACCATGATGTATGATGATGAAGCCTTGAGAGGCAATGGTATTATGTGATGAGGGATTGAGATCCCATGGCATTATGATAATGACAATAATGGTGTGACAAAATGTTGTTTATGTTTTATAACCTGGTTGCCTCAACAATTCACTTAAAATATACTAATTAATTACAGATGAACATTTCATGTAGTTTGTCCTGGCCATAGATCCATCATCGTCAGTAGCTGGTGATGGTGAAACAGGTTTATCCTGTGGGATTACCTAGAGTGCATATTGTTGAATATGTGGGGTCTCTCCTAGCCGAAAATAGGAGAAGTAGAGTGTAACTTTGATTGTAGACACACTATGGTTAGAGCATGGTGAACATGCCCATGGCTCAGTGTGATGGAGCATGAATGTGTTCATGGCTCAGAGCAAGGTGAATAGGCCCGTGACTCAAGGTATGCTAGCGTCGAGACCTATACCAAGGCGGGCTAGAGAAAAGGGTAGCCTGCAGAGCTGACCCTGTGGCTGAGGGCACTTAAGTAAGAGAATGCGATCCTGCTTTGGTTATCGTGCACTGACCATGAGGAGGTGAGGTCGTGGAGTCTGACTCTTCCATTGACCCTGTATGGCACCAGTTTTGGGCTTTGCATCCGAAGGTTGGATTTGAGCGGTACGAATCACTTCCTCAAGGCATAATAAATTGTAATCCAGCCGTATAGTATATATTTCTTAGGGCAAAACACAGAACATTGGTTGAGGTCTTGCTTGTATAGTTGCCCTAGTTATATCTTGCAATTAATTATGTGTTCCTCATATCTTATGATAAGTTCTTATAAAGCTTGTCTTGTCAATCGTGTTCCATAAATAATATCTGGTTATATGCCTCCTAGATATCTTGGTAAGTTTGTTAATAAAGTTAGTTCTGCTCAGTATACTGCACATATGATCTGCTTATATCAGTCATCTGCTTTATCTATTCTAGCTTTTCTGAAGTTTTATAGTTCGGCGGGAAGTTATGTTTCTCGCTGGGACTGTGTGTCTCACCCCATTGGTTTTAAACCTTTTTAGGTGATCGTGCTAGATGTGGTGGTGGTTGTGAGGTTGCGGCCGAGCAGTAAGAAGAATAGTAGGAGGCAAGAGATGGATATGCTGCTGTCTTGGTTGTTTTGTAGTATAGTCCTAGAGTCATCCATGTACTCTCAGGTCCTTGGAGGTGTTTTGATGACGTTTCATGATGTATAGTTGATGTAGCTTTGTTATCCTACTGTTGGCCTTATATGGCCTGTTATGTATATAAATAGGTGGGGAACTCTTTGTGCTTATGAGACAGCTGGATCCTATAAGCCGTGGACATGTATTAAGGTCATGTATGTTTATATAACATGTTTCCTTGCATGATATGGATCTGGTTGTAATGATTTCTTTTCTTATGATGTTTTCCGCAATCGGTTTTAATTAACCCGTGTTTTTGGTAATATGTTGTTTATGATGGTTCCACATGTTTTCATGTGGCGTCTTGTTGTCTTGCTGATGGCGGGATGTCACAATCCTCATTTGCTGATAAGGCACAATTATGCTCTTTGGTATGTCATAATAGAGACATGTTGGTCTCCTTGTGTTAAATGAATGTGAAGTTGAAAGTCTCCTTGTAGAAAGCTTGTTGGTCCAATTACATGTGAAGCCTATGTTAAGGTAGTAGATTAGAGATGGACAACATGATGATAATGTGATTTAGCAGATCTAAGCATAATTTGGCAGCAAAAAGTGTGATGGCTTTCATGAGGTAGAGAATGGGACAATATGTTACCACAATAGAGCGGTGGTACCTGATGTAAATGATCTAAGGAAGTTGGTTCTGGAAGAGGCTCACTCTTCGATGTACAATATGCATCCAGGCAATACCAAGATGTACCACAATTTGAAAGATTTCTATTTGGTGGCATGGTTTGAAGCAAGACGTGGCTGAGTTTATGGCTAAGTGCACAGTGTGTCAGCATGTTAGGATAGAGCACATAAACCTGTAGGAACTTTGCAACCGTTGCCTTTACCATAGTGGAAATGAGATCATATCATGATGGACTCTGTGGTTGGACTTATTAGGACAACCAAAGGCCATCATTATGTTTGGGTGATCATTGACAGGTTGACCAAGTCAGTGCATTTTCTTCCTCTGAAGACAGTGTATACAGTTGAGAAGTTGGCACATGTTTATGTTGATAAGGTCATTCGTTTGCATGGTATTTGATTCAGCCCTATTTTAGGGCCTCATCTTGTGTCATATTGCATTTCAATCACATATATACCTATTATGTAACATCCCTGACCTGGGTTATGAGTTAACCCTAGGTGTTTTGCCTAAATATGTAATTAAATCCTTGTGATTAACTCTGAGCATGTAATTAAGTTTCCCAGAAACATGTATTTCAGTATTTGCTCCTTTTTATTTAAAGTTGTAGCATTGTTTTGATTTACAGGGACCTATGTGCAATTTACCCAATTGAAAGGGTTATCTTGCAATTTTCACAAGATAAGATGTTCCTCTGATGTTGAGACATCATGAGAATCATTTTGGCAAAGTTTGAGGGATTTCCCAAGCTGGGCACCAAGTTGCAGCTGTGGAAGCAATCTCGGGGCTTGAAACCTTAATTTGGGGTAAAATGCAATTTACCCAAATTAAGGGATGCAATTTGTAAAATATGTCATCTAAAGTATCTTTTCAGACTCTTGCCATCATTTAGAGAAGAAATGATGAGGAAGTCACCTCAATTGAGTTATCAAGTTATGAAATATGCCTTGTGATTGAATAATCAGGATATATGTGCAATATCTCTTTATGTATGTACCTTATTATTAGATTGTTCTTCCTTGCCTTCTTTTCTAGACCTTAAGATAAGGTTTGTCCTTAGAATGAAGAGGAAGGGACGAGCAAGTAATAAAGGAAGGACTTAGTTGGAATTAGGGGAAACTTATGGGCCTTTAATGAAACATCACCCAAGTATATGTATACCCTACCTCTCAAGCAAAGGAACTTTTCCTTCGTGCATATCACTGTTTCCTCTTTGCTTGGCCGACTAAGGACTGTCTTGGAGCTCAAGAGAAACGACCAAGGGTGCAAGGTAGGTTTGAACCCCTCTTCTTGCCTAATTCCATGGTTAAAACTCGAATTCAAGGTCATCTTCATGGCTAACTCTTGAAACCCTACCTTTCTAGCCGTCTCTTTTCATCCTTTCTTGGAGTTTTCACCTTGGCCAACCTGTGGGAACTCAAGGACGCCATTAGATCTTGGAGCTTGAAAGCTTGGAGCTCAAGAAGCAAGCTTTAGGCGGGTTTTATAACTCTAAACCCATGCTTTACTACACACATCTTTTATATGCGGTTAGATGATAGTCCTTCATGTATCTTGCTGTTCTTTGCTATTTTGCAAGCAAACCCGTGGGATATCTGTACTGTTCTTGATCTAGGAGATGAAGGCGTGATTTACAAGAAAAACCCACCGCTTTTCACTTTCTTAAACGGTCCCAACAGGTTGCTCTCTCGGGATCAAGACCGCGAGGTGAGCAAACGGTCTCGAGACCGCGACAGGGCAAACGGTCTCCAAGACCGTTTGGCCCCGTTGACCGAGCGTGGACCGTATAAGAAATCTGTTCCTAATTATATAGGATAATTACCCTCAAAATTTGGGAGGCTAATTCTAAAGTATTAGGGAGATATGACCTTTTTAAGTGACAACTTTAAATGAATTTATTACTGATTTGCAAACGGTCTGAAATTGCCTTTTTGGGCAAACGGTCCCAAGACCGTGTAAGGTCGTTGACTAAGCGTTGACCATATGAAATTACTGTTCAAAATTATGTTAATTAACAACTCACCAAGTTTTATGGTCTAATTCCAAACGGGCTAAGAGTTGAAGGGTGAATACTAGGGCTAACCCTAGGTAAAATCAGTACTGAAATTATGGTGACCTAATTAGGGTTTTTAGGGTTGATTGACCTAAACGGTCTCAAGACCGTTTGGGGGTCACCAAACGGTCTCAAGACCGCGAGGGCAATAAACCAAGACCGTTTGGAGGTCTGGGGTCAAGGATAGTTGACCAATTGAAGGTACAATTACACCAAATTACATTGCAATTAAATATTGATAAAATCATCAACTCAATTTGTTCAACCTTGATGAATTTCCACTAGAATCCAAAATTGGATGGGCAAACGGTCTCAAGACCGTTTGGAACTCATCCAAACGGTCTCAAGACCGAGAAGACAATCACCCAAGACCGTTTGAAGGTCTAGGGTTGAGTAATTTGACCAATTGAGGACCCAATTGCAAATAAGTTATCAATTTAATCAAAATTCTGTTTTGTGACTCAATCATGGTTCAACCCCTATCAAATCACCTTAGATTTTGATGAAATCTTGGGAAAACGGTCTCAAGACCATGTGGGGTCCACCCACATGACTTCAAGACCGTTTGGGCCAAGTTTGGGCCCAATTGGAGCTCAATTGAAGGGTTCAACCTTGTGTTGATGCACATTGTTGAGTATTGATGGGTGAACATTGATAGACCCTAATTGAATCGATTTCAATCCTAATTGGTCAACAATTGAGGGTCACTTGAATGACCAATTGGTTAAGAATAACCTTAATTGACCCAATCCATAGGTGGTCAACATAGCTTTGACCTTTTGAGGGCTTCAACATCGTTTGACATCATCGATTGCTTTATTGATTTTGTTGATGGACCAAACGGTTGAGACCTTGAGAGCCTCGCGGTCTCAAGACCGTGAGAGGGCTCGCGGTCTCAAGACCGTGAGGGGGCTCACGGTCTCAAGACCGAGAGGAGACTCACGGTCTCAAGACCACGAAGGGCCTCACGGTCCTGAGGTCAAGATGGGCAAACGGTCAACGTTTCTTCGCGGTCTCAACATCAATTTGACCTTCGCGGTCTCAACATCAACTTGAACCAATGAGAGGGCTTCGCGGTCTTGAACCACTTGAAGAGGCTCGCGGTCTTGAAGCCTAAGGGGGATCGCGGTCCTGGAGTTAGAAGGAGGCTCGCGGTCTTGGAAAGTCAAAGTAGGCAAACAGTCAACACTTTCAACCGATCTCAACTCAATTGATGATTAATGATTGAAATCAATCAATGTAATTCCAAGTTGATTTCTTTCAATCAATTCATAATATAAATGGTCCAATGTTGCCCAAATAAAACCCTAATGATAATCTAGGATAGTAAGGGGTTATTTGACTAAGGTTTTTGACCATAATGATGATCAATGGGGTGAATTACCAAAATACCCCTGAAGGGTCAATTGAGTTATACCTTGCTCAATTCAAACCCTAATTACATGAGAATGATGTTTTTAGTCATAATGACTCTATCCAACCTGTTTTAGAGTGATGTTGACATCACCTAACATTATGATGAGAGAGAAAGTACTTCTAGAGAGAGAAAGTACTTCTAGAAAGAGAAAGTACCCTTTTTAAGTGGAAACTCAAGTAAAGCATCTCCAATGCACATAAGTGAGCATAATTAGGGTATGGTCCACCTGTGTGAGATCATAGAAACCCTAATTATAATAAATGATGAACCTTTACCTAATCTAAGGGCATCAGTGATGATGTTGTTCATACATAATGATGTTATGAGTTCAATTCACCTTAATGAGAATAGTAAACCCTAATTCAAGGGTGATGACATGTAATGTGAATAGTAAACCCTAATTCAAGGGTGATGACATATAATATGAATAGTAAACCCTAATTATAGGGTAATGGCATGCTTTTGAGTATTAAACTCTATTTGATGTGAATTAGAGATTTAACTCTTATGACAAGAGTAGGGAGTATATTCCTTATTTTTATTGCCTTTATCAGTTGTATCAACCATGCAGGTTCTGATATGAAGGTAATCATATCCAGGTATGGATGTTGATGTTCTATTCATTAAAGGCATGTTGTTAGCCTTATGAATAAGAAAAGTAACTTGATGCCTTGTCAATGGCATCCTATGATGATAATGAGCTGTGAAAGCCATGAATACCATCAAGGTCATGCTTTAGAGATGACTTGTGATGAGGATAATAAGGAATGATGATTGATATGAGTTAGGCATATTACATTTAGTATTCTTATCTTATAGTTGTTATGCTACTGTTATTGTTTGAAGAACACTGTATGATGTTAAAGAATACTGAATATACCTAACTAATCAAGTATAATGTAGAGCCCTGATCATAGATCCATCATTGTCAGAGATTAAGTGATGGTGAAATAGGTTTTCCTCAGGGAACTCCTGGAGCACATACTTTTGAGTATGTGGGGTACATGGATGTGTAGAACCTTACATCCTAGTGTAGGAAAGTGATGTAGATGTGTAATCCATCCATCCTTCACTATAATTCCATAACGTATCAGTGGTAGGTAAACATGAAACCTCCTGATGACGAAGAAAGTATACATATCCGTATCAGTGGTAGGTAAACATGAAACCTCCTGATGACGAAGAGAGTACAGAATGCCACTGTGACTCTAGAATAGCGAAGGACCAGTTTACCCTGGTGAGCTATAGCAGTAGAGACACGAGATGTCCTACAAGTGATCCTCTTACTGACTGAGGAAGGTGAAGGTCATGAGAATCCGGCTCTCTTAATGACCTATGTATGATACTGATGTGACGTCTCAGCGATCAGTTGGAGTATGAGTGGTATGCCTCATCTCTACAGGGCATAATGTTGTTTGTAAAACATAATCAACCATGTAGTATAACTTGTTAGAGATAACTCCAAGTTATTGATTGATGTTACATTGCAATAGTGCTTATATTCTTCATATCTCCTAATTGTAGAGATCTTGTTATACCTGCAAATGTTATAGAATACTTTGAAGGTCTTACTGCTTAATATATTATTTGATGTTATAATAAAGCTTATGGCGAAGAGTTATAACTCTCGTTGGGACAATTATGTATAATTGTCTCACCCCGTAGACTTCAACTTTTTAGGTGGACGTCGGAGACGAAGGAACCAGCCTACAGGTGACCAGTCTCAGCAGCAGCAGCAGCAGCACCAGGGGCAGCAGTAATCTCAGGTGGAGATTTGTCCTGCCATGTGGTGTAGTTAGAGTCAGTCCTATGTGTCCTCTGTACTCTCAGGTCTTGGAGTCTTTTGTTTAGTGATCTTGAGATTTTGTATCTTGATGTATATAATTACTCAAGAAGTAATTATCCTGAGATGTAAACAGTTTATCTCTCTTTATGAAAGAAGTTTTTATGGATCCAAGTTCTTATCTCGAAAAGTTTTAATTTCCCATGATTTTTGTCTTCCGCTGATTACCGATTCGCTTCCGCTAAGTTTTAATCGTGTTTATGTCATGGTTTGGAGATCAGAGCCCACATATTAGATTACATGTTATTTCCCTCAATATGCATATTTGTATAAAATGCACTTATGGACATTATTTGCATGTTTTTCAGGCATTTGGACCACAATTGATGGAAGAGAGAGAAGGAGTGATCCTAGGGTTTCTCTACCCTTAGAGAGGCTGAAAGTTAAGTATGGGGCTCCCTCAACATACCCCTAGTGGCCAAAGATCCATTGAAGCAAAGATGTATAAGAAAATCTAAAGAAACAAGTCTAAGTGCTGATCCAGAGGCCAACATGACTGTCGTACCACATAACGGCCGTGCTAGAATACTTGCAAATCAACATAGCCACCTCCAAGCAAAGTAGAAATCACCACGGACATGCCACTCAGAATGGATGTGGTGGGTTCACTACAAAATGGTCGTGCCACATTGCATGACCGTGTGACCTTCATAGCAAAAGACCGTGGAGAAGAGAACGGGCTAAGCATTCCAAGCCACCACAGTCGTGGTTATCACCATGATCATGCTACCCTTACACCACCACAGTCGTGGTGACCACAATGTCTGTGGCACTTCTAGTTCAAAATCAACGATGTTACTGTTACTTTTCTCCATTTTTCACCTCGGTCGTTCCACTCCACCACGACCACTCACCCTCCCCACCACGGCTCTGGTGACCACCATGGTTGTGCTACTCACAAAAACCTAGATATTTTTGCACTATTTTACCCATTTCTCCCCTATTTTACCTAGTGCTTCCCCCACACATATATATACTCCTAGCTCCCCATTTTCAGATTCCACACATTCCACTCCATTTCCACCGACATTCCACTCCATTTCACCATTTCCACCACCAAAACCCTAGTTTGCTAGTGTTTTGCCTCTATTCCACCACCATCCCATGCCATTGCACCTTGGAGGAGAGAGGAGGCATCCTAAAGCAGCTGAAATGGGGGAATTCTTCATCTATACCAAGCTCCATGGATTCTTCTACCTCTTTCTCCTTTCTTTTTGTGTTTTGCATCGCTATGAGTAGCTAGGCCCCTTGGGTGGGTTGTTTGGGGTTCAAAATGTTACTTTGATACCATTTTGGGGGGAAATGATATGTAAATGTTGTAATTTCATTTGCTAATGATTATGTTCTATTTCTATCTCACTCTCCATGAATTGCTTGTTGGTTTGTGCCTAAAATCACCTAGGAATGTAAGGAAATTGCTTGTATGTGTGAATTTTGGGATTTGCTCCTAGGTCCAATTCTTAGATCCCTAGCTAGGTACCCATCCTCCTACATTCTAATCAATTCTCCTAACCCTAGTTGAGAGATCTAAGTATCTAGCTTTGATGAATTTGGCGTGCTTAGCATGGAACTTTCTCAAGGTTAGAATGTGGGTGATGGGAGGCCTAAAACCTCACTTCCACTCCCATTACTAACCTCAGCCCCTAATCATCCTAAGATAATCTAAACTAGAAACCTAGGCTTGTTTAGAATTTAATTCAATTGCACCTAGACCCTAACCCAATAGAGCCTTGCAAGGGTAGTAGGGGGTGTTAGGAACTAGTTCCCCTATACACAACCTAGCATATCCATGGCCAGTTAGTAGTTTAGGATAATTCACTAGACTCTAGCTTGTTGTTTTTTTTGGTGATATAAATGAAATCATTATGTTCATATGTCACCCCAACCTAATCGACAAGTGTATCCCCTAAACAACCCATACCTCTCTTGATTGCTTTAGGACCCTAATTGTCTTCTTGCTTAGATAGTGTTAACTTAGTTAGCTTATTTCTTGCTTAGTTATGTTCTTGCCTTGTTCTTGCTTTGTTCATGCTAATTTAGGTCTTTAATTGATCTTTTGCCTTGTTTGCTATCTTAGTGTAGTGTAGACCTTTCCTTGCCTACCTTAGAGTAGATTGTTCTTTTCTTGCCTTGCCTTGTCTTTCTTGCATAGTAGAACTAATTGTCCATGGTTGTGACGTCCCCAGATTTTCTAAAACTTAATATGATGTGTGACGTCCAAATTGAAACCTTACCTCAGCGAGAATCTCAATTTCAACACCACATACTAGGCTAAGAAGAAGAAAGATAGAGGAAGTCAGAAGGAAATAATCAGTAGCACATGCACATGAACAATAATAAAACCATACAACAAATGTTCACCATTCAACATATAATTACAACATGAGTTTTTACAACATTTGATATTACATATTGAACAACAAAATTTTACATATACATGTACTACCACTAAATAATAGGATCTTAAGACAACAAGTCCACATGTACATCATCTCACCACACAACTCTCAACTATCTTGGATCTTCAAGAGTATAACCACAACCTAAACAAAAGATTACCTATGGTACACGTCAGCACAATATTCAAGAATATTGTACTAAGTAAGCCTACGTGTCTTTTAATATACCTCTCATCATATCTTGGCAATACGATAAAACTAATACTTGGCAGTTATAAAGAAATATAACAAAAAGCATATACTTGAGCAAATATGTTTATTAGCAAAAGAGAACACATATCTTTTAGGCATATTTTCCATTATATCATCCATGCATTTTCCACATGAGGGAATAATGCATCATCTCATCTACCAAAAAGTTTGAGATGTAAGGCCTTATGATCTACTACCAAAGAGTTAGATCATTGTACAATGTGATCTGCTACCAAAGAGAATGATCACTTTCCAACACTATGCTACCAAAGAGAATTAATACTTTCATATAATGGAACATATATATTATGTTTCGTGTGTTCATAGCCATAAGTATGGAAAATCAAGGAACATATCATACAAGAACAATTATTTCATCCAATATAATATGCCAAATATTTTACTACACATATAATACAAGCATATTGTATAATAAGCCAAGTAAGAGGTAATGGCGTACCTTCCAAAGAGATAACCTAATCACATTCCTGATATTAGATATATCCTCATGTCAACTATATCTTTGTTAAACCTGATCAAGACAAGATCATATACTATCATTAGGTTCTTATCATCATAACCCTAGTTATATCCATTTTAGGGTTTACCTTATCTCTTTAGTACATTTCCATTATTACTTGCATTCTTGTCTTAGGATTATCTTATTGATGTTATTTTCTAGATTATGATTCATTATCTAAACATTAGATTCCATATCCTTTTTATGTACATAGTAACCCTAGTTTATATACATTATTCAAATTAGGGTTACAACCCATGCATTAAGGTCATCTTCATATAACATGGATTTCATGCATTTAACTGATCTGAAATTTACATATTATCTTTCAGTTACTGATATGAGGGTGTTCTATAAATTTCATCATTTATTGAGCATGCATGCATTTATTACATTTTATTTAGGGTTATTAGCCCTAACTAGCCATATTGAGCAATTTAAAGGATTATGTGTCATAACATGATCATATCTATCATCCATTGAATTCTATATCATGTTCCAGAGTTATTGGTAAATTATCATAATTTTAGGTCATCGTTTGATATTTATTATCTATGAAACAAGCATTTCATAACTTACATGATATCACTGTTATTAGTGCATCTAAAGCCTGATATTATCATTATACTATGTTCTACTCATTTTTTTGAGAATTTTGATATATTATATGTATTTTTCTAATATACATGCTAATTACTATGAGTTATATATGAGTTGAGAATTTTGAGGATTTTACCTTTTTCGAGCCAATCAGGAGGCGACACATGGCCCTGAGAAGGACACACCTCCTTTGGTTGTTGTGGTCTACTGTGAGCCGGGTTTGGAGGTGGATCCATGGATCCACAAATCTATGGACCCGGTTCGGGGCTCTGCCCTTTCTCTCACGTAAACACGAACGATATGAATGCCCGCTCGCCCCCTGTTCTCCACGTGCGCCACAGCAGAACACTACTCCGGCGAGAGCTCGAGCGTCCAGTCTTCCTCTTTGTAGAAACTTTCAGCTTCCAGTACCTTCAGGTATCCTTAAATGTTCATAATGGTGAGCACAAGGAGTTTCTCCTCCCCCAACACTCCTTCTTGGTCGAGCTCATCGGCGCCAACTGATGGTCGCCGCCGTAGTGGTGGGTGAAAGGGGGAACTAGTCTTCCCCACTTTAAAGCTTGAATCTGAGGCACCTAGAAGCTTCGGTGGAACTACAAGAACCGTTATAGCCACTGGGTTTGAGGTATAAGGGACCACTACAACTCCCCCAGCCATACCTTTTCTCCGGCAAGGATGGCCTCAACCTCCATCAAATATAGCATCGAAGAGCACGAAACAACCAGAAAAGAACTCTACTAATCTTGCACATCATTTTCCGCTAATGGATTCCCTTCGGGCAACCTCATATATCCATTTTCTGCTCCTACTCCAACTTCCTCCGACCTGCATGTTGCAGTGGAGAGGCTGTGGAGATGGAGAGCTTTTTCTCCCTACGGGAGTGGTTTCACATCTCGTCTAAGGGCTCTCCTCACTCATCTACTCGAGTCAAGTAAAACTGTCCGCTCATTTCTGCCACTAGAACCATGCAATGAGGGCACCATGATGTGTGTGGTCACCACCGACAGTCAAGCTCTAATTGCTAGGTTGAGGACATAATCACAGCCGTTGCCCCATCATGTGCGGTCCAGATGAAGTTTGCCCAACCCAGAATCTGGGCTCCTGCTTCTTAAAGGTTACAACCCCTGAATCAGAGATCCATGGCCATAAATTGGCCACACAGCCAATCCAGATACTCCAAGGGCACATGACAAACACTGAGGATTAAAACTTAGATCCATAAATCATCAATAATTTACATCATTTCACAAAATTCAAACATGAATATCTCTCTTTAGGAATATCCAATTTCCACCAAATTTTAACCATAGGTTCCCTATCTCTCAAGATACATTCTAATCAAATTTGGGGACAAAACTCTACCATATTCTCATCAACTTAAATACTTCAAAAAGGCATAAAGTTAAGGATCTTACTCATGATATCAACATAAATCAATAAAGCAACTTTACCAAAAAAGCTTGTAATTCCCGATATTATAAACTAAACACATTGATTCACTTATGTCCTTGATATTTAGGATCTCAAAAGTTCACTCCATCACATCCTACACACCTTAAAAGAAATTTCATCCTCAAAATTAAGCTAAAATCCAGTCTTTCACATCATATACATCTAAAAAGAAATTCCATCCTCGAAATTTAGCCATCCTCTTACTTCAAGGAACTTAATCCATTTCTAGGGCACCACTATAGGTGCAAAATTCTCATAAACATCATATCTAAACATATATGTACCACTCCTATGAAGGTTTCTAGAGCATTTAGGGTGAAACTTTTACATATACACGTACTACCACTAAACAACATGATCTTAAGACAATAGGTCCACCTGTACATCAGCTCGCCGCACAACTCTCAACTATCTTGGATCTACAAGAGCATAACCACAAACTAAACAAATATTAAATGTGGTACACGTCAGCACAATAACTAAGAATATTGTATTGAGTACACCTACGTGTCTTTAAATACACCCTCATCATATCTTGGAAATACAATAAAACTAATACTTGGCAGTTATAAAGAAATATAACAAAAAGCATATACTTGAGCAAAGATGTTTATTAGCAAAAGAAAACACATATCTTTTAGGCATATTTTCCATTATATCATCCATGCATTTGCCACCTGAGGGAATAATGCATCATCTCATCTACCAAAGAGTTTGAGATGTAAGGCCTTATGATCTACTACCAAAGAGTTAGATCATTGTACAATGTGATCTGCTGCCAAAGATAATGATCACTTTCCAGCACTATGCTACCAAAGAGAATTAGTGCTTTCATATAATGGAATAGATATATTATGTTTCGTGTGTTCATAGCCATAAGTATGGAAAATCAAGCAACATATCATGCAAGAACAATCATTTCATCCAATATAATATGCCAAGTATTTTACTACACATATAACACACGCATATTGTATAATAAGCCAAGTAAGAGGTAATGGCGTACCTTCCAAAGAGATAACCTAATCACATTCCTGATATTAGATATATCCTCATGTCAACTATATCTTTATTAAACCTGATCAAGACAAGATCATATACTATCATCAGGTTCTCATCATAATAACCCTAGTTATATCCATTTTAGGGTGTACCTTATCTCTTTAGTACATTTCCATTATTACTTGCATTCTTGTCTTAGGATTATCTTACTGATGTTATTTTCTAGATTATGATTCATTATCTAAACATTAGATTCCATATCCTTTTTATGCACATAGTAACCCTAGTTTATATACATTATTCAAATTAGGGTTACAACCCATGCATTAAGGTCATCTTCATATAATATGGATTTCATGCATTTAACTGATCTCAAATTTACATATTATCTTTTCGTTACTGATATGAGAGTGTTCTATAAATTTCACCATTTATTGAGCATGTATGTATTTATTACATTTTATTTTGGGTTATTAGCCCTAACTAACCATATTGAGAAATTTAAAGGATTATGTGTGATAACATGATCATATCTATCATCCATTGAATTCTATATCATGTTCTAGAGTTATTGGTAAATTATCATAATTTTAGGTCATCGTTTGATATTTATCCATGAAACAAGCATTTCATAACTTACATGGTATCACTATTATTAGTGCATCAAAAGCTAATATTATCATTTTACTATGTTCTACTCATTTTTATGAGAATTTTGGTATATTATATGTATTTTTTGATATATATGAGTTGAGCATTTTAGGAATTTTACTTTTTTCGGGCCAATTAGGAGGCGACATGTGGCCCTGAGGAGGGCGCACCTCCTTTGGTTGATGCGGTCTGTTGTGAGTCGGGTTTGGAGGTGGATCCACAGATCCACAGATCTACGAACCCGGGTCGGGGCTTTGCCCTTTCTCTCGTGTAAACATAGACGATCTAGACACCCGCTCACCCCCTATTCTCCGCGTGTGCCGTCGCAGAGCACTACTCCGGTGAGAGCTCGAGTGTCCGATCTTCCTCTTTCCAGAAACTTTCGAATTCCAACACCTTCAGGTGTCCTTGAAGGTTCACAATGGCGATCATAGGGAGTTTCTCCTCCCCCAACGCTCGTTCTTGGTCGAGCTCGTCGGCGCCAGCTGATGGTCACCGCCGCGGTGGTGGGTGAAAGGGGGAACTAGGCTTCCCCACTTCAAAGCTTGAATCTGAGGCACCTAGAAGCTTCGGTGCAACTACAAGAACCGTTATAGCCGTTGGGTTTGAGGTATAAGGGACCACTGTAGCTCCCCCAGCCATACCTTTTTCTCTAGCAAGGGTGGCCTCGACCTCCATCAAATCTAGCATCGGAGGGCATGAAAAGGCCAGAAAAGAACTCTACTAATCTTGCACATCATTTTCTGCTAATGGATTCCCTTTGGGCAACCTCATATCTCCATTTTCTACTCTAACTTCCTCCGACCTGCATGTTGCAGTGGAGAGGCTGTGGAGATGGAGAGCTTTTTCTCCATGCGGGAGTGGTTTCACATCTCATCTAAGGGCTCTCCTCACTCCTCTTCTCATGTCAAGTAAAACTGTCCGCTCATTTCTGCCACTAGAACCACACACTGAGGGCACCATGATGTGTGTGGTCGCCACCGACAGTCAAGCTATAATTGCCAGGTTGAGGACATAATCACAGTCGTTGCCCCATCGTGTGCGGTCCAGATGAAGTTTGCCCAACCCAGAATCTGGACCTCCTGCTTCTTAAAGGTTACAACCCCTGAATTAGAGATCCATGGCCATAAATTGGCCATACAGCCAATCCAGATACTCCAAGGGCACATGACAAACACTGAGGATTAAAACTTAGATCCATAAATCATCAATAATTTACATCATTTCACAAAATTCAAACCTGAATATCTCTCTTTAGGAATATCCAATTTTCACCAAATTTTAACCATAGGTTCCCTATCTCTCAAGATACATTCTAATCAAATTTGGGTACAAAACTCCACCATATGCTCATCAACTTAAATACTTCAAAAAGGCATAAAGTTAAGGATCTTACTCATGATATTAACATCAATCAATTAAGCAACTTTACCAAAAAGCTTGTAATTCCCAATATTATAAACTAAACACATTGATTCACTTATATCCTTGATATTTAGGATCTCAAAAGTCCACTTTATGACATCATCCTTGAAATTAAGCTAAAATCCAATCTTTCACAAGGGTTAACTTAGGTTTTAATCTTGTTTTCTTTCCTTTAGTTGCTTTCTTATTCAACTTAGTGTAATCAATCAAAAATCAACCTTTAAACCCTTCAACCCTAGACTCCCCAGTAGGAACCTAGCCCAAAAACTAACCTAGCTCTAGTGCCCCCTTTTCTCCCTGTGGATTGATCCTATACTTTCCGCCCTCCTATGCTACGACACGACCTTTTGCGCTTTCAGATGTAGTGTTTTGGTTTTTATGAGTGTGTTGAGTTTAGGTCTTTTTATAAATTTCGAAATTTCAATCCATCATGTGTTTCTATTCGTGGGGTTGCATCTATTCAAACTCCAATTGAGTAGTGTGTAATACCATTGGCAGAAAGCACACAAATATTCCAGTCCCATCGTGTCTGATAGAGGTCCTCAGTTTACTAGTCACTTTTGGGAACATTTAGATACAAATATGGGTATGCAATTGAGGTTCAGTACAACATTCCATCAACAGACAGATGGATAGTCTAAGAGGACTATACATACCTTGGAGAATCAGTTGAGGGTTTGTGTCTTGTAGTTTTTGGGTAGTTGGGATATACACTTTAGTTTGATAAAGATTGCCTACAGTAATAGTTATCAGAGGAGTATTGATACGACACCATATAAGGCTTTGTATGGGAGACATTGTAGATCTTAGATTTGTTGGTATGAGACTAGCGTATATCAACTTCTAGGTCTTGATCTTGTGTAGCAAACCACAAAGAAGATTAATATGATACAACATCAGTTGAAGGCAACCAAGGATAGGCATAAATATTATGATGATAATTGTCAAAGGCCCTTGGAGTTCCAAGTGGGAGACAAGGTGTATCTCAAGGTCTCTCCTTAGAAAGGCATGCTGAGGTTTGGGAAGAAGGGTAAGTTGGCTTTTAAGTATATGGGACCTTACCCTATGGTGGTACGTGTCACGAGAGTGTCTTATAAGTTGGAGTTGTGACCTGAGTTGTATAGGTTGCATCCGGTGTTTAATGTTTCAATGTTGAGGAAGTGTCACCCTAACACAGAGTTTGTTTTGCAATCACTAGAGGTAGAGTTGGAAGAAGATATGTCATATGTGGAAGGTCCTCTGTTGATCATGGATAGGAGGATCAAGAAGTTGAAGAAGAAGGATATCATTTTGGTTAAGGTTTTATGAAATCACCGTGGCGTGGAGGAAGCCACGTGGGAGCTTGAGGATGAGATGCATAGGAATTACTCGTCTCTTTTCATGTAGGGTTTCGGGGGTGAAATCCTTGTTAGGGGTTTATGGTTGTAAGGCACCTAATATATCTTAGTGCTTAATTATGTCTGCTTTGCCTAATAATATACATAAAACTTAATCTAATCGTTTGATATGCCTTAATAGCATGTGGCAAGTTTATGTTTTTAGTTTGGTTCTATTTGGTTGATGTTTGAGCTAGTTATGTTTGTTTTGGACCAAGTTGCAATTTACCCATGTTGAGGGTTTATCTTACAGTTTGTCACATGTGACATCATGTGTGGTTTTAGGGTTTTCATGCTTTGCATGGGTTGCATGAGTGTTGGTGTCAACCATGTGTGTTTCTTGAGTGTAGAGACCTATGTTTGTGAGTCTTCTTGTTGTGTTTCAACTGAATCTCTTCTTTGGTTGTGGCTGTAGTGACCTTGATGCCTTGTTATTTGTGTTGGTCACTAGGGTTTGCTCATGTGGAGATGTGTTGTGACCTTGAATAGTTGTGTTGTGGTCAATACCCTGATTTTGCTTCGACCTTGAGGGTGCAGTGGACCTAAGTGGTCACTGCACTACCTTGTTTGTATCACCCTTTGATGCATGCATGTCTAGAGTGCTTGCATGGCCGATCTTTTAAGGGACATGTGTCTTTTTGGTGCCCTCATATCTTGACACCTTATGATCTTTACCTCCCTCCTACCCTTGAGTATATATTTTCTCTCTTTCACATGCAAGTATTATCTTTAGCTATTATTTTTCCCTTCTCCCTTATGTTTAGCCTTGAGCTTGGTGGATCTCAAGAAGGTTCTGATCTTGGAGATTTAGTGGCCAATCACATTTGCATGTGGTTATCTTGAGTTTGATCTTCTCCTTTGTGGTGGTTTTTGGTGATCTTCCTTCTTGGTAAGTTGTTTTCTTCCTTGATCTCATTTTCTTTGAACCCTACCTATTCTTTTCTTATTCTTGTCTGTGAGACTATGGGTTATCATGGTGGCTATTTTGAGGAACTTCTCTCCATTAGAGGTCAAGATCCATGGTTTTCCATGGGAGTACCTAAGTGAGATGAAGTTTCCCTCTTTATTCTTTCTTCTCTCTTGTTCGGCCTAGGGTTTGTGCTTCTTCTTCTTGAGCTTTTCTTTGACCTTACTTTTTTCTTCTTCTTGAGGTGACCTTGTTATATGTGAAGTTGATCCAAGTTTGGAGTTCCTTCTCTCTCTTTGAGCTTATGTCTTTGGAGCTTTATCTTCATCTTAGGGAGAGTTATATAACTTTTCCCTCTTCTATTATTGCACCATTTTTAATTATTATTGCACCAGTAATTTGCTTTCATGTTGTTGTTTTCATCTGTAAAACATGATCCTAAGATGCTAGATGATGTTATCATGATCTAGGGTTTAAGATTTTGAAGTATTCTTGCATAATATTACTCTATTTTCTAAACCATAATTTCTTGCACTCGAAGATATGGTGATGGTGGAGATGATTATTCTTTTATGTATCTTGAATGTTGGTTTTATTACCATGCTTATGGTTTGGTTATTTTATTTTGTATGGAGGCTTTAGGTTCCTATTTGCATGCATTTGAAGTTTGGTTTCATCGATCATAACATGGGTTTTCATGATTGATTCTTGTGGTGCTTGATCTAGGGTTTTGATGTCCATCTTTGCATGGAGCTTTTCCGTTCTGATGATGCTTAGTTTTATAATGTTTATCATATGTTTTGATCATTGTTCAACTATGTTTTGAGGTTGATTATGTGTTATTTAGATTAGATTAATCTTGAGGTCGCTACACATACCTAGTTTGGTTGTAAGGGTGAGCTAACCCTAATGGTCGCTGCACCTAGAGGTGGTGATGGTCGCTACCCATGATTCTGTGAGTGGTCACCAGAGGTAGCTATGTTTTGGTCACTATGCACATTGGTTCTTATTGCGAGTGAAATGTTATGGACCTTGAGTTTGGTCGCTACATATGGATTCCTTTAGCTGATCACTACACATATTCTTATTGCGGTCGCAGCCCCCCTTGAATATAGTTGGTTTTGTCGGTACCTTAGTTGGTTCTTGGATGGTCGCAATAAGTGGTCGCCACATGCAGGATGGTCGCTACACATGCATGAGTGTTGGTCTCTGCACTTTGTTTTTGTCATTACCTGTTGATGATGGAATAATTGGTTGACCATGATTATAATTCTAAACCCTCATGTACTCTAAGAATATGGGAAATGATGTGCCTAGGGTTTAATGATAAGTATTGAAGTGGAAACCCTAATTGGCTATATGAGAAACACTAACTCTAATTTCAAGTGTATGATGTACTTGAGCTTGCTTGAATGAATAAGCATGAGATGATATTTTCTCTCTCTTACTTGTGTAACCCTAGTATTACATGTTGGATACACACAGTAGCTTGTGAATGCTATGGTATCTCTTACATGATATTGGGAGATGATTGCGAGCCTTTCTGTGACATATTGAGATAAGTGATAATGTGATTGGGTCTTATGACCTGGCAGAGACTTTATGCCTAATTTGGGGTACTATCCTCTAGTGGTGTGATACATGATTATTATCCCCTAGTGATGTGATAATTTTTATGACCTTGTAGGGCAGTGATATCAAGTGATGATGTGACAAGTTTATACCTCATATGTTTTATATCTTTTGGAGTTGTATTCTACTCTCATATTTGTAGAGTTTGTTTAAGATTTGTACGTTGTAACTTGATTGATGCTAAAATACACCCAAGTGGCTTAATTAATCTAGTTAAACCCTAATCATGTAGTGCCATGCGCCATAGATCCATTCTAGAGTCAGAACTTTGCTGAGCTGGATGGTGAAATAGGTATTCCCAAGGGAAAACTCAGAGTGCATACTGTTGAGTATGCAAGGTGCAAGTGACCATGTGTTCTTGACATCTTGATCTGAAGTGTTTTGAGAACGACTACGGTCGGGTCTCGATGATGGTGAAATGTGATATAATGTGACAGTGGACAACTGTGGTTGTACCTCTGTGATTGGTTTATATACCCTGGTTTCTAGTGTCGTGACCTGTACTAAGGTAGGCTAGGTGTTTACACGACTATAGCTTTGACTATAAATTATCGTTTTGTAGTTTGAATGATATATCACTGCTTTGCAAACTCGAACTGACCGAGTAGTGTGGGAAGATCATGGAGTTCAGCTCTTCCATATATATATATTGTATGCATTGATTTTGACTTAGCAATGGTCAGTTAGATTTGGGTGGTATGACTCAAATCCTCAGTGAAATAAAAGACACAATATTACAGTGTAGTATATTTGCTTAGGGTCAAACACAATTCACATTGGATGACCCCTTTGCCTTTTTCTTATACTGTTTAGTTGATAACGGTTATACATGTTCTTAATATTCATTCTAAAAGTATAAGATGTTCTATTGCCTAGTTGTATATGCCTAAATTTCTTAAACAATGTTAACTATTTTGTTTTTATCATTAAGCTAAATCTACTCATCCGTCTCACCTTGTGGGTTTCCACATCTTTTAGGTGGTCGTGCATGACAAGGTGGAGATCGTATGGTTGAGGCTGAGCAATAAGAGGAGTATTAGTTGTTAAAGGTTGGATATGTTGCTAGTGTTTTTAGTATAGTCCTATGTGTCATCCCTATACTCTTAGGTCATTGGGGGTGTTTTGTAGACGTTGTATATTGATACGAGGTTTTTGGTAGTATGCCATGGTTGTACATATATGGCTTGTAGAGTCCTACGTGTCATCCCTATACTCTAAGGTCATTGGGGGTGTTTTGTAGACATTGTATATTGATACGAGGTTTTGGCAGTACGACATAGTTGTATAGATATGGCTTGTATATGTGAACATCTAAAAGATTTGGAAATCGACAAGGTGAGATCAACATCCCAACGAGAGATATAAATCTCCTCCAACAACTATTATTAAGCTAAAAGTAGGCAACTAACATTATTATCAAGTTGAGAATATTCAGGTAAATGATATGAGTGAAGCAATTAACATTGTTTAAAAAATTCATGCATATACAACTGAGCAGTAGAACATCTTATACTTTTAGAAGGAATATGAAGAACATGTATAATAGTTGATTTCTCTTACCACATTATAAATCAACTAATCAGTACAACAAACAAGGCAAAGGGGTCATCCAATGTGAATCATGTTTAACCCTAAGCAAATACACTACACAACTATATTACATCTTTTATTATGCACCGAGGAGATGAGGTATCACACTCATCCTCCAACTGACCATTGCTAAGTCAAAATCAGTGACATAAAAAATCTAGAAGGAGCCACACTCCTGTGATCTCCCACACTCTCGGTCAGTTCGAGGCCTCCACAGTGACATATAAAGTCTATCTGCAAACCAACCTACTCTACCATGATATATATATATGCACAACACTAGTGAAAATGGTGTTACGACTGTAGTCACACTCTTGTCAAGGTATGATTGCATCCATCCTCAAAACATATCATATATATACTGAATCACATCACTGAGATGCAACCTTAATCATTCTCCTGCCAGGGTATGATTGTGGCCAATCCTATGAAATGCATCTACTCAATAGTATACGACTCTGAGCTTCTACTAAGGGAGAATCCATTCACCATCCAGCAAGTACTGACATCAAAGATGGATCTATGGCACATGGAAACTACATGATTAGGGTGTCACTTGATTAATTAAGCCAATTGAGTATCTTTTAACATGAATCAAGATACAATGTACAAACCCTAAACATATTCTACAAAGATAAGGGTATGATACAACTCCAGGAAAATATAAAGTGTATGAGGTATAAACTTGTCACATCATCACTTGATACCACTGCCATACAAGGCCATCAAAATTATAACATCGCTAGGGGATTCTGATGCCACGACATGCCATAAATAAGATTACTCAAATCCAAATGTGGAAATAACACTAAGCAAGCAGATTACCAGAAAACACATGAAATTAAAACTGATTTCATAAAAACACAAGGGCTAAAAAATTTCACATGTAAGTCCTCAACATGACACCTATATCACATAACAATATCATAAGGTGATTACATAATTGTTTTCAACCTTGTTGTCATCAACCTGTTAAATGATACACCTGTTCCATATATACATACATGTACACTAGCCGTATATATAAAATAAAAGGCACACAAGCCGAAAACCTTGCACCAGTGACATCCCTACAAAGCACATCGGAAACACCCCCAACGACCTGAGTGTATAGGGACGACTCTAACACCAAAAGACTAGCAACAAATCCAACCTTATCATCTAATGCTCTTGTTGTAGCTCTTCCTCTTCTGCACGATCTCCACCTCATCGTGCACGACCACCTAAAAGATGTGGAAACCCACAGGGTGAGACCAAACATCCCAGGGAGAGATATAACTATCTGCTAACATCTATTAAAGCATGAATAACTAAAGTAGATAGGTAATATGATTACTAGTTGAGAATATTCAACTAAATAATATATATCAACAGGTAAAGTAGGTTAAGCAATACTAGGTAGTTATCACAGAGAAATAGAACAATTAATGCTCTAAGAAGGAATATGAAGAACATGTATATTTTCTATCAATAAAATTATAAAAAATCAAGGTAAGGCTTAAAACAATCTTATCTGCATTAGTCCCTATGCAAATACACTACACGGTTGTATTACACCTTTTATTATGCCCTGAGGATATAAGGTATACCACTCATACTCCAACTAACCATTATTAAGTCGAAATCAGTTCCATAAAAGGTCTATGAAAGAGACAAAATTCATGACCTCACCACACCTCCCAGTCAGCATGAGAGAATACCACAAAGACATATCAAGTGTAGCTACAAAATAGCATAGTCTACCTTGGTATATAGGGACAACACTAGTGAAATAGAGCTACAACCTGTAGTCATACTCCTACCCGGGTATGGACGTAGCCAATCATGTGAAAGTATCATAACTATATAGTGAGTCACCTCACTGAGCTATGGCCCATAGCCGCACTTCTGCCAGGGTAAGGCCCGCAACCAGTTATGTGAATGCATATACTCAACAGTATACGACTCCAAGCTTCCACTAAGGGAGAACCTGTTTCACCATCCAACACTAAGACTAACACTAGAATGGATCTATGGCATAGGGAAACTACATGATTAAGTTTCCACTTTATTAGTTAGGCCAATTAAGTGTCTTTTAGCATCGATCAAGTTAAAACGTGTAAAGGCAAAACAAACTATACGAGAATAGGAGCATGGTACAACTTCAGAAGATATAAAACACATAAGGTGTGAACTTGTCACGTCAGCACATAGCATTGTAGCATTGCCATTCACAAGACCACCATCACTACCACACAACCATACAACACTATTATCTATGTCACATCACGGTGGGATCTCAATCCCTCAATCACATCTCTAGAGGATATCACCTCAAATCATGCACAAAGCACCTCCTAGGTCATCGAACCCAATCACATAATCCCTGCATATGCAACATCACATTATGCCTCAACATTTCTCATAATCACCATCCCCTATAATAGAGGATTTACCATAGCATTCAAATAACTATGCCATTCAAGTTCATATAACCTATAGGGTTAGTGCTTATAAGTAGGAGAGAGAAAATAGCATAAAAATACAACCTCTTTAAGAGAGAAAAGCAAACACATCACATTGCTCAACATCAAGATTAGGGATCCATTCATGGCCATTTAGGGTTTTATATTTGTATTCAATAACCAAGACTTAGGTACACAATATCCCACTTCTATGGAGCACATTAGGGTTGGGGAACATGATTAAGATTGATTAGAATTCATTGGAACAACACTCTACATGGTTCATCCATTACTCATATACATGTGTTGATTATGTGTTCAAGTATGTGTCTCAACCATCCATCTTACACATGTCTTGACCATTCATGCAAACAAGGTCGCGAACTCAACACAACCAATGTGTCTCGACCGTGACACATTGGGTGTCTTGACCGCGACAACCCACATGTCTCAACCCCTCATTAACTAGAGATTCAAACACCCCATGAAACTCATGTGGTGACCTTAAGAAACAAGGTTGTCTTGTCTTTAAAACAAGGACATGTTGCAACCAAAACCAAGCATGTCGTGACCTCCAACCAAGGACATGTCTCAACCCAAAACTAGAGCATCATATCGACAAGCAAGGGATCATCTTGTCCATCATCACCAACTATCTCAACCTCAAACCAAAATAGGTTTTGACCTCCAACCAAGGAAAGCATTTTGACCAAATAAACCATGGGTCACGACCATCATGGAGGTAGGTGTCTCAAACATCACTAGGTGTGATATCTTGACCCATCACATAAGTAACATTTCAACCAAAACACCAAGTACAAATCATCCCGACCTCAACTAAAACATGGTGTAGCAACTACTTAGATCAAGTTACCCTTAAGGTAAGGGGACTAACATCAAAGCAAAGATTATCAATTACCACAACAAAAAATTACCACGACCAAAATAGAAGACAAGACCATAGAAATACATCGTCAACATGGAGGAGAAGACCCCATGCAAATCGATCACCAAAAAGTTTAAAACTTGTATCATGAAAACATCATGAAAAACCTTTATGCAAGAGAGAGAAAACCACGACTCAACAACAATCACCAAAATCGGGTTCCATCAATTAGGGTTTTAGATTCCAAGCAAACCAAGCATGTTAACCACCATTAATCAAGTTCTAGAGCATGGTAATATCTACTAGAATATTAGGGGTACATTTTAGAGAGAGAAACAACAACATGCAAGCAATAATATGGTGCTAGTAATAGAAGAAGGTAGAGAGTTATATAACCCTCCTTAAGGAAGATCAACACCAAGGATCACAAGCTCCAAGCACACGATCACAAAAGATGATGAAGGTCCACCAAAGGCTCCACTTTTGGACACAAGGTCACCTGAGTAAGAAGAAGACAACAAGGTCAAAGATAACCAAAGAAAAGAGGGAAAGAATCTCTAAGCTAAACCAAAAGAAGGAGGAGAAAGAGAGAAGAAAACTTCCTCACACTTGGGCCCACCTTGTAAAAACATGGCCTATGACCCTTGTGATGAGGGTTCACTTCTTAAGAATGACCACCATGGAGGATCCATGGTCTAGGGTTGAGGAAAGAGAAGAATATGGGGTAGAAGATACAAGGAAAATGAGATCAAGGAAAGACATATGCTTACTAAGGTTGAAGATGAGCAAGAATCACCACATGCAAGGGATTTTAATCACCAAGGCTCCAAGGATCAACTCTCCTTGCTCCACCAAGATCTAAGGATGAGAAAATAAGAGTGAGCAACAAGGAAGGATGAAAAGGGTCATTTGCATGGAGAGAAGAGGGTTTATATAGAAAATGAGGAGGGAAGTAGGGTGGAGATGAGGTGTCAACACCAAAAGGCACCAAAGGGACACTTGTCCACCCAAGAAACCAACATGCAACCACTTAAACCTTACATGCATGAGATGGTGATTCAACCTTGTTGGGTCTCGACCACCTTTGCTCCCCAACATATGGTTTCGATCCAAAACCTCAAGGACACACCACATGGTTGAGACAAAGCACCAAAACATCACATGGTCCAGATAAAAGGATCACCACAAACACTAGATCAAGACACTTAACTAGAAGACAACTGTCTTGACCCAAGACAAACCCAGACCATCACAGTCGAGACAACAAAACCTAGAGAAGGTGTCTCAGTTGATACACCCACAAGGAACACCCTCAAGGTTGAAACAAGGGTCGCTACACTCAACCATGTACACATGGTCGAGACACACCAAAACCGTAGGAACCCTAATCACCTCTACTAGTGCCATCACTCATCCAAGGCCCAACCAAGACACCCCAAAGCAACACACTCTCTCTCATGAAGCTAAGAGAGAGAAGGAACACTCTAGATGTGGAAAATTGCAAGATAACCCTCACTACTGGGTAAATTGTAATTTGACCCAAAACAAGCATAGAAAGCACAAACATCATCCAAACAAGCTCAAACTGGAAATTTAATCTCTCTACAATTTCTAAAACCATATCAAAGGAATAGATCAAGGTTCTAGGCATAAGACAAAGGAAATAGGGTTAGACCAAAACCCAGGGCATGGGTCTTACAAGCCATAAACCTCTAACAAGAAGTTTGCCCCCAAAATCCAAAGCAAAAAGATACAGGTACGTCCTACACATCTCTACCTCAAGATCCTACTTAGGTCAAAAAATAGATATAAGGCAAATGCAGACATATCATAATGAAATAAGTTCATCTGACTTGTCTCTACTCACAGTTTGACCTCACCTTCTGGCTGACTCAAGGCATAAAACCTACTTGTCGCCTGTCCAGATGAACCAACATGTGACGCTTGTCCACGTCCTTTTCCACCACTATTGAACTACTATCTCTGTGAGCCCTACTAGATCTTCCTCGACTACTGGGTCACCTCATCACATTTTAGTGGACACTCCTATCTTAGATGCCCTACCTGTCCACACTTATGGTAGGTCATGGTCTCATACTGTGTCCTAGACGACCCCGTCACTGATACATATGATGTACTGAGGGCTCTTATAGGTGGAAAATTGTGACCTCTACTCTTACTTGGTGACCACTGTGTATGGCTTGCTTCTCTATACTGTGATGAGGGTGGTGAGAACCTAGGCCCCTTAAAGCCACCTGACGACTATTCTTGGTATTGTGCTAGTCTCTTCTTGGAACCTTTCTCACGCTTCTCAACCACATATCTCTCTATCCTCCTAACTGACTCCACAAATGTGGCAAAACTCTCTTTGTTCTCTAAGGATGCTGTCAGTGTCATCAACTATGTACTCAAGCCCTTCTTAAAATATTTGATTTTCTCCTGATCTGTAGCGGCTATATGAGGATAAAACCTCAACAAATCCATAAACTTCACTTCATACTCATTTATTGACATGGATCCCTACTAGATCATCCCAAACTGGGATATTTTCTCATCCAGGTAGGTGTGTAGAAGTACTTGCTGACAAACTCTCACCTAAACTCCTCCTAATTGATAGCAATGCTAGGCCTTTTCTCCTCTTCTATGGCCCACCAATGGACAACACTCCCGTTCAAAAGATACACAACATGCCTCACTCTATCTGCCTCGAGGATGTTGAGAATATTGAAAGCCTTCTCCAACTCCGTCAACCAAAGATCTACATATATTGGATCTGCCATACCAACATACTCTACAACACTCACCTTAATCTCTCAAAAAACTTCCCCAAGACTAGAGATTCCACATTGGGGACTGCTTCTCTTATTTGTGGAGTGGGCATTCTGTCTGCCATATGTGTAATGGTGGCCATAAATTGTCCAAACATGGATTGAAAAGTGTGATTGGCCACCACTGTAGGGTCTAACTGGGGCATCTCAGGCATCCTCTCCTCAACAACCTACCTCCTTACACCTCCACCTGGTGTAGCAACACCACTCTCAACAACACATTTTGTGTGTTCTCTAGTCATATTTTCAACTCTTCCTTCTAATTCTACATAGGAAGAAGTCACTATAAGACATACTAGATGACACTAGAACAGACACAAACCTTAGTCCTAGGTCCTTGTAAACTCAACAAACCTAAAGATTTGATACCAACCCGACTGTGATGCCCTAACGTGCCACAAATAAGATTACTCAAAACCAAACACAAAAATAAAACTAAGCAAGTGGATTATCAGAAAACACAAGAAATTAAAATTGATTTCATAAAAACACAAGGGATAAAAAAAATCACATGTAAGACCTCAATAGGACACATGGATCACATAATACGTATCGTGAGGTGCTTACATCATTGTTTTCAACCTTCCTGACATCAACATGTTACATGCGATACTTGTTCCATATATATACATGTGCACATGCCATATCTATACAATAAAAGGCACACAAGACAAAAGCCTCATATTGGTGACATCCCTTCAAACACATCGGAAACACCCCCAAGGACATGAGCGTACCAAGATGACTCTAGGACTCTAACACCAAAAGACTAGTAACACATCCAACCTTATCAATTACTGCTCTTGTTGTTGCTCTTTCTTTGCTGCACGATCTCCACCTCATCATGTATGTCCACCTTAAAGATGTGGAAACCCATGGGGTGAGATCAAGCATCCCACCGAGAGATATAATTATCTGCCAATGTCTATTAAAGCACAAATAACTAAAGCAGATAGGTAATATAATTACTAACTGAGCAGATTCAACTAAACAATATGTATCCAACAAGTAGAGTAGGTTAAGCAATACTGGGCAGTTATCACTAAGCATAAGAATAATTAATATTCTAAGAAGGAATATGAAGAACATGTATATTTTCTATCAATAAAACTATACAAAGCAAGGCAAGGCTTCAACCAATCTTATCTGCATTTATCCCTATGCAAGTAAAATACATGACTATATTACGTCTTTTATTATGACTTGAGGAGATGAGGTATACCACTTATCTTCCAACTGACCACTACTAAGTCGAAACCAGTGCCATAAAAGGTCCATGAAAGAGCCAAAATCCACAACATCTCCACACCTCCCGATCAACATGAGAGAACAGCACAGAGACATATCAAGTCTAACTGCAAACAACCAAACCTGCCTTAGTATATAGGCACATCGCTAGTGAAATTGAGCTATGACCCGCAGTCACACTCCTTCCAAGGTATGGCCCACATTCAATCTTGTGAAAGTATCATAAGTATACAATGAGTCACATCACTTAGCTACAGCCCATAGTCGCACTCCTTCTAGGATATGGCCCATAACCAATCCTATGAATGTGTATACTTAACAATATATGACTCTAAGCTTCCTCTAAGGGAGAACCCATTTCAGCATCCAACACTAAGACTAACACTGGAATGGATCTATGGCACAAGGAAACTACATGACAAAGGTTCTACTTGATTAGTTAGGCCAATTAAGTATCTTTTAGCATCAATCAAGTTACAATGTGCAAAAGCAAAATAAACTATATGAGAATAGGAGCACGGTACAACTTCAAAAGCTATAAAATACATAAAGTGTGAACTTGTCACATCACTACATAGCACTATAGCATTTCCATTCACAAGGTCAATATCACTACCACACAACTATGCAACACTATTATCTATGTCACATCACAGTGGGATCTCAATCCCTCAATCACATCTCTAGAGGGTATCACCTAAAATCATGCACAAAGCACTGCCTAGGTCATCAGACCCAATCACATAATCCCTGCATATGCAACATCACATTATGCCTCAACATTGCTCATAATCACCATCCCCTATAATATATGATTTACCATATAATTCACATAGCTATGCCATTCAAGTTAATATAACCTACATGGTTAGTGATTATAAGAAGGAGAAATAAATAGCATAATAAGATAACATCTTCAAAAGAGAAAAGCAAACACATCACATTGCTCAACATCAGGGTTAGGGCTCCATTCATGTCCGTTTAGGGTTTTATATTTGTATTCAATAACCAAGCCTTAGGTATACAATCTCCCACTTCCTTGGAGTACATTAGGGTTGGGGAACATGATTAAGGTTGATCAACATTCATCCGAACAACACTATACATGGTTCATTCATTACTCATATACATGTGTTGATTATGTGTTCAAGTATGTGTCTCAATCATCCATCTTACACATGTCTCAACCATTCATGCAAACAAGGTTGCGATCTCAAGACAACCAATGTGTCTTGATCATGAAACATTGGGTGTCTCAACCTCGACACCCACATGTCTCAACCCCTCATGAACCAGGGTTTCAACCACCTCATGAAACGCATGTCACAACCTCAAGAAAAAAAGGATATCTCATCTTAAAAACAAGGACATGTCGGGACCTAAATCAAGCATGTCATGGCCTCCAACCAAGGACATATCATGACCGAAATAAGGACATTAATCAACATAAAAACTAGGGCATCATCTTAACCAGCAAGGGATCATCTTGTCCATCATCACCAGTGTCTCAACCTCAATCCAAAAGTGGCTTTGACCTCCAACCAAGGAAAGCATTTTGACCAAACAAAACATGGGTCGCGACCATCATGGAGGTAGGTGTCTCGACCATCACTAGGTGTGACATCTCGACCCAACATAGTGACATCTCGACCCAACATAGAAGTAACATCTCGATCGAAACACCAAGTACAATGCATCGTGACCTCAACTAAAACATGGTGTAGCAACTACTTAGATCAAGTTACCCCCAAGGAAAAAGAACAACATCAAAGAAGAGATTAACCATGACCATAATAGAAGATTACCATGGCCAAAATAGAAGACAAGACCATAGAAATCCATCGTCAACATGGAGGAGAAGACCCGATGCAAATTGGTCACCAAAAATCCTAAAACTTGTATCATGAAAACATCATGAAAGACCTTTCTGTAAGAGAGAGGAAGTACAACTACACAACAATTACCAAAGCTAGGTTCCGTCAATTAGGGTTTGAGATTCCAAGCAAACCAAGAATGTTAACCACAATTAATCAAGTTCTAGAGCATGGTAATATCTACTAGAATATTAGGGATACATTTTAGAGGGGAAAATATCAACATGCAAGCAATAATATGGTGCTAGTAATAGAAGAAGGTAGAGAGCTATATAACCCTCCTTAAGGAAGATCAAAACCAAGGATCACAAGTTCCAAGCACACGATCAACAAAGACAATGACGCTCCACCAAGGGCTCCACTTTCAGCCATAAGATCACCTGAAGAAGAAGAAAACACCAAGGTCAAAGATAACCCAAGAAAAGAGTGCAAGAAGCTCTAGGCCAAACCAAAATAAAGAGGAGAAAGAGAGAAGAAAATTTCCTCACACTTGGGCCCACCTTGTCAAAACATGGACTATGACCCTAGTTATGAGGGGTTAACTTCTCAAGAACAACCACCACAGAGGTTCCATGGTCTAGGGCCCAGGAAAGAGAAGATTATGTGGTAGAATATCTAAGGAAAATGAGATCAAGGAAAGGCATACACTTACCAAGGCTGAAGATGAGAAAAATCACCACATGCAGGGGATCTTGATCACCAAGGCTCTAAGGACCAACTCTCCTTGATCTACCAAGATCCAAGGACGAGAAAAAGAGAGGGAGGAATAAGGAATGTTGAAAAGGGTCACTTTCATGGAGGGAAGAGGGTTTATATAGCAAATGACGAGGGAAGTAGGCTGGAAATGAGGTGTCAACACCAAAAGGTACCAAACAGACACTTGTCCACCCTAGAAACCAACATGAAACCACTTAAAACTTGCATGCACAAGATAGTGATACAAACTATGTTGGGTTTCGACCAACTTTGGTCCCCAACATATGGTTTTGGTTGCATCACATCAAGGATACACCACATGGTTGAGACAAAGCACCAAAACATCATTCGGTCGAGATAAAAGGATCCCCACAAACACTACGTCGAGACACTTCACTTAAAGACAACTATCTCGACCCAAGACAAATCTAGACCATCATGGTCGAGATAACAACACCTATAGAAGGTGAGTTGGTCAAGATAGCCACAAGACACACCCTCAAAGTCGAAACAAGGTTCTCTACACTCAACCATGTACACATGGTCGAGACACACCAAAACCCTAGAAACCCTAATCACCTCTAGTGGTCCCATCACTCATCCAAGGTCCAAAAAGGCACCCAAAAGCACCAAACTCTCTCTCATGAATCCAAGAGATAGATGGAACACTCTAGATGTGGAAAATTGTAAGATAACCCTCACTACTGGGTAAATTGCAATTTGATCCGAAACAAGCATAGAAAGCACAAACATCATCCAAACAAGCTCAAACTAGAAACTTAAGCTCTCCACAAGCTCTAAAACCATATCAAAGGATTAGAGAAATGTTCTAAGAACTTAATCAAGCCAAAGAAAATAGGGTTATTTCAAAACCCAAGTCAAGGGTGATAATGCATCATTTTGCAATCTCAATCACTAAGATAATTATCCTAGAATTTAACCTTTTTTTACTCTCTGGTTAAGGGTAGCATAGAAAGGGTCGGTCCCAAGGAACAATGTGATTAAGAAATGTTTCTCTAATCCCAAGCAGTTGATTCTTATTTTTGTTATTTTTGTTTTTAATGAACAGAAGTAAAAAAAACATGTTAAAGGTTGGGTGTTTATCAAAGTAAAGAACTAAACAACATGAATTAGAGTTAACTACAACAAGAATTAAATGCAAAAGTAAAGATTACACATCCTTCTAAAATGAAAAGAAGAAGAAGAATGTTAGTACAATAAAGAAGATGAGTTGATCTTGGCTGTGAAGAAGATTGAATTTAGATTTAAAACATCGAGGCTTTAAGGGGTTTTCACCACCTTAGACATGGCGAGAAACAAATCAACTTGATCAATAATTTAGATGACGACATATGGATTAAAAATCCACAAAAGATGAATTCCACATGAGCCCATTGGTCCTGGTGCTCATACTTCCTAGTTCATCATCTGAAAAGGGAAAAATCCACGGTCGTTTCAAAATCCCTATGCAAATGATTTAATCATTCTAATATGGATTTCCATGGTCATTTCCATTCGGATTAACATATGCATCTAGCGAGCAATCACTTCGCTAGATCATCGATTATCTAAATCAAATGCCATCTAATAAAACTGATCGAGAAAAGTTCGAATCAAAATCATGGCTAAGGGGCTAGTCTCCTTGCCTCGATAAAAGACTACTCACTCATGCTTGAGGAGTAAAAGGAGGCAGAGGAAGAAAGCATTTGAGCCATAGTCTAGTCTTAGAAGGGAGATGAATCCCTATGCTAGAGACAATTAAATGGCTAGCGCTTAGTCCCTTGCTCCAGATCTAAAGAAGGAGGGGGTAGAGAAGAAGAACTAGACTATAATGAGAAAAGGAAGAAGGCGGAGATGGACACCGATGAAGAACTCCAACAGTAACTCAAACAATCTGAAGGAAGGAAAAACAACTTAAAGAAACTAAATCTAAAGAACACGAACAATGCTCTGAATCTTATTTTATTAAACTGAACTAGAAGATACAATATATAGATTTTTTGTACAAAAAATGAGATCCTAAAAGATGGAGAACCCCCCTCCTTTTATAGGTATACATTTAAGTCAGCACTGTGGGAAACTGAATTGCCTCTTACCTTCATCTCTTCTTATCTTCATTCATTCCTGAAAATTGAGGGAAATATTATTAGAATTAAAAAAAAATATTGAGAGGATCAAAGTATAATTTATTTGTGATAGAGATAGGTATAAGTTATTTTATTGTATTTCAGTCGATTAATAAAGAAAATCTATGAAATCAAGACTGCAAAATTATCCAAAATTAATACCAGAATGGCATGCATCAAAGGGTCTTACAAGCCACAAACCTCTAACAGAAATTTCGCCTCCGAAATCCAAAGTGAAAAGAGATGGGTACATCCTACACATCTCTACCTCAAGTTCCTAACTATGTCAAAAATTATAGATATAAGGAAAATGTGGACATATCAGAATGAAATAACTTAAATTTACCTATCTTTACTCACGGGTTGACCTCCCCTTCTGACCGACTCAAGGCATAAAATGTAGTCATCTCCTATATAAATGAACAAGCCTGCAACACTTGTCCACATACTCTTCTGCCGCTACTGAACTACAATATCAACGAGCCCTATTGGATCTACCTTGACTGATGGGTCACCTCATCACCTTTCACTAGCCTCATATGCCCTACCTACCCACACTTATGGAAAGTCTTGGTCTCATATTGTGGCCTAGAAAACCTAGTCACTGACACAGATGTTGTATTGTGGGCTCCTATAGGTGGAAAACTATGACCTATGCTCTTACTTGGTGACCACCGTGTCTGGCTTACTTCTCTCTACTGTGACAACGGTGGTGAGAACCTAGGCTCCTTAAAGCCACCTGACAGTTATTCTTGGTATTGTGCTAGTCTCTTCTTGGAACCTTTCTCACGCCTCTCAACCAAAAATCTCTCTATCCTCTTGATTGACTCCACGAACATGGAAAAATGCTATCTATTCTGTAAGGTCACTTCCTGCGTCATCAAATCTGTACTCATCTCCTTCTCAAAATGAGTATTTCTCTCCAGATCTATAGCGGCCATGTGAGGAAAAAACCTCAAAAACTCCATAAACTTCACTTCATACTCGTCTATGGACATGGATCCCTACTGGGTCCTCTCGAACTGGGATATCTTCTCATCCAGATAGGTACACAAAAAGTACATGCTGACAAACTCTCGCTTGAAATCCTCTCAATTGATGGCAACACCAAGCCTTTTATCCTCTTCTACGTCCCACCAATGGCCAAAACTCCATTTCAAAAGGTACACAACATGCCTCATTTTGTTTGCATCGGGGATGTTTAGGATCTTGAAGACTTCTCCAACTCCATCAACTAAAGTTCTACATCTATTGGATCTATCGTACCAACATACTCCACAGCTCCAACTCGCCTCAACCACTAAAAAGTCTTCCCCGAGACCAGAGATTCCATATTGGGGAGTGCAACTCTCACTTGTGGAATGAGCATTCTGTTCGCCATATGTGTAATTGTGGCCATAACATGTCTAAACATGGACTGAAAAGAAAAAGTGGCCACCACTGTAGGGTCTAACTGGGGAATCTCAGGCACCCTCTTCTCAACAAACTACCTCCTTGCACCTCCACATGGTGCATCAACACCACTCTCAACAACATGTTCTTTGTGTTCTCTAGCCATCTTTTCACATCTTCTTTTTCTTCTTCTTCTTCTTCTTCTTCTTCTTCTTCTTCTTCTACATAGGAAGAAGTCACTATAAGACAAACTGGAGGACATTAGAACAATCCCAAACCTTATCCCTAGGTCCATGTAGACTCACCGAACCTAAAGCTCTAATACCAACCAAACTGTGATGCCCCGAGCACCACAAACGAGATTACTCAAAACCAAATGTAGAAATAACACAAATCAAGCGGATTACCAAAAAACATAGGAAATTAAAACTGATTTCATATAAAAAACTAGGGCTAAAAACTTTCACATGTAAGTCCTCAATAGGACACCTGTATCACATAACATGTATCATAAGGTGCTTACATCATTGTTATCAACCTTCCTATCATTAACATGCTACATGAGATACCTGTTCCATATATACATACATACATGTACACATGTTGTAACTATACAAAAAAGGGCACAAAATCCAAAAACCTCGTATCAACGACATCCCTACAAAACACATTGGAAACACCCCAAGGACCTGAGTGTACAAGGATGACTCTAGGACTCCAACATCAAAAGACTAGCAACACATCCAACCTTATCAGCTATTGCTCTTCCTCTACTGCATGATCTCCACCTCATCGCGCACAACCACCTGAAAGATGTGGAAACCCACAGGGTGAGACCAAACATCCCAGGGAGAGATATAACTCTCTGCCAACGTCTATTAAAGCACAAATAACTGAAGCATATAGGTAATATAATTACTTACTGAGCAGATTCAACTAAACCATATGTATCCAACAAGTAAAGTAGGTTAAGCAATACTAGAAACTTATCACTGAGTAGTAGAAAAATTAATATTCTAAGAAGGAATATAAAGAACATGTATATTTTCTATCAATATAACTATACAAAAGCAAGGCAAGGCTTCAACTAATCTTTTTGTCTCTCTACAAATACACTACACAACTGTATTACGTCTTTTATTATGACCTGAGGAGTTGAGGTATACAACTCATACTCCAACTGACCACTACTAAGTCAAAATCAGTGCCATACAAGGTCTATGGAAGAACCATAATCCATGACCTCTCCACACCTCTCGGTCAGCACAAGAGAACACCACATAGACATATCAAGTCTAACTGCACTTGGTATATAGGCACAATGCTAGTGAAACTGAGCTATGACATGTAGTCACACTCCTGCCAGGTTATGGCCCACAACAAATCCTATGAAAGTATCATAAGTATATACTGAGTCACATCACTGAGCTACAACCCATAGCCGCACTCCTACTAGGGTATGGCCCACAATCAATCCTATGAATGTGTATACTCAATAATATATGACTATGAGCTTCCACTAAGGGAAAATCTGTTTCACCATCCAACACTAAGAATAACACTGGAATGGATCTATGGCACATGGAAACTACATGATTAAGGTTCAACTTGATTAGTTAGTCCAATTAAGTGTCTTTTAGAATCAATCAAGTTATAATTTGCAAAGCCAAAACAAACTCTATGATAATAGGAGAATGGTACAACTTTAGAAGATATAAAACACATAAGGTGTGAACTTGTCACATTAGCACATAGCACTGTAGCACTGCCATTCACAAGGCCACCATCACTACTACACAACCATACAAGACTATCATCTATGTCACATCACGGTGGGATCTCAATCCCTCAATCACATCTCTAGAGGGTATCACCTCAAATCATGACCAAAGCACCTCCTAGGTCATAATACCCAATCACATAATCCCTGCATATGCAACATCACATTATGCCTCAACATTGCTCATAATCACCATCCCTTATAATATAGGATTTATCATAGCATTCATATAGCTATGTCATTCAAGTTCATATAACTTATAGTGTTAGTGCTTATAAGTAAGAGAGAGAAAATATCATAATAAGATAACCACTTCAAGAGATAAAAGCAAACACATCACATTTCTCAACATTATGGTTAGGGCTCCATTCATGGTAGTTTAGGGTTTTATAGTTGTATTCAATCACCAAGTCTTAGGTATACAATCTCCCACTTCCTTGGAGCACATTAGAGTTGGGGAACATGATTAAGGTTGATTAACATTCATCTGAATAACACTCTACATGGTTCATTCATTACTCATATACATGTGTTGATTATGTGTTCAAGTATGTGTCTCAACCATCCATCTTACACACTTCTCGACCATTCATGCAAACAATGTCGTGACCTCAACACAACTAATGTGTCTCGACCGTGACACATTGGGTGTCTCGATCTCAACACCCCACATGTCTCAACCCCTCATGAACTAGGGTTTCGACCACCTCATGAAATGCATATTGCAACCTCAAGAAATAAGGCTGTCTCATCTTCAAAACAAGGACATGTCGCGACCTAAACCAAGCATGTCACGACCTCCAACCAAGGACATGTTGCGATGGAAATAAGGACATGTCTCGACCCAAAACCTAGGGCATCATCTCGACCAGCAAGGGATCATCTTGTCCATTATCACCAAGTGTCTCAACCTCAAACCAAAATCAATTTCAATCTCCTACCAAAGAAAGCATTTTAACCAAACAAACCATGGGTCGCGACCATCATGGAGGTAGGTGTCTCGACCATCACTAGGTGTGACATCTCGACCCAAAATAGAAGTTACATCTCCATGGAAACACCAAGTATAATGCATTGCAACATCAACTAAAACATGGTGTAGCAACTACTTAGATCAAGTTACCCCCAAGGTAAAGGAACAACACCAGAGTAGAAATTAACCATACCCACAACAAAAGATTACCACCACTAAAATAGAAGACAAGACCATAGAAATCCATCATCAATAGGGAGGAGAAGACCCCATGAAAGCTGGTCACCGAAAATCCTAAAACTTGTATCATGAAAACATCATGAAAGACCTTTTTGCAAGGGAAATAAAAGCACGATTATACAACAATTACCAAAATCGGGTTCCATCAATTAGGGTTTCAGATTCCAAGTGAACTAAGCATGTTAACCACCATTAATAAAGTTCTAGAGCTTGGTAATATCTAATAGAATATAGAGATACATTTGAGAGAGAGAACATCAACATGCAAGCAATAAAATGATGCTAGTAATAAAAGAAGCTGGAGTGTTATATAACCTGCCTTAAGGAAGATCAACACCAAGGATCACTAGCGCTAAGCACACGATCACCAAAGATGATGAAGCTCCACCAAAGGCTCCACTTTCAGCCACAAGATCACCTGAAGAAGAATAAGAAGACACCAAGGTCAAAGATAACCTAAGAAAAGAGGGCAAGAAGATCCATGCCAAACCAAAATAAGGAGGAGAAAGAGATAAGAAAACTTCCTTACACTTGGGTCCACCTTGTCAAAACATGGCCCATGACCCTTGTGATGAGGGGTTCACTTCTCAAGAACGACCACCATGGAGGATACATGGTCTAGGGATGAGGAAAGAGAACAAGATGGGGTAGAAGATCTAAGGAAAATGATATCAAGGAAAGGCATACACCTATAGAGGTTGAAGATGAGAAAGAATCACCACATGCAAGGGATCATGATCATGAAAGCTCCAAGGATCAAATCTCCTTTCTCCATTAAGATCCATGGATGAGAAAAAGAGAGAGAGGAAGAAGTAAGGATGAAATGGGTCACTTTCATGTACAGAATAGGGTTTATATAGCAAAGGAGAAGGGAAGTAGGGTGGATATGAGGTTTCAACACTAAAAGACACCAAAGGGACACTTGTCGACCCAAGAAACCAACATGCAACCACTTAAACCTTGCATGCATGATATGGTGATACAACCTATGTTGGATCTCAACCACCTTTGGTGCCCAACATATGGTTTTAGCCACAAAACCTCAAGGACACACCACATGGTCAAGACAACACACCAAAACATCACCTGGTTGAGACAAAAGGATCACCACAAACACTAGGTTGAGATACTTTACTAGAAGACAACTGTCTCGACCCAAGACAAACCCAGACCATCACGAACGAGATAAAACCACCTAGAGAAGGTGTCTCAGTTAAGATAGCCACAAGGCTCACCCCGAAGGTCGAAACAAGGGTCCCTACACTAAACCATGTTCACATGGTTGAGACACACCAAAACCCTAATCACCTCTAGTGGTGCCAACACTCATCCAAGGCCCAACCAAGGAGCCCCAAAGAACCACACTCTCTCTCATGAATCCAAGAGAGAGAAGGAACACTCTAGATGTGGCAAATTGCAAGATAACCCTCACTACTGGGTAAATTGCAATTTGACCCAAAACAAGCACAAAAAGTACAAATATCATCCAAACAAGCTCAATTCGAAAATTTGAGTTCTCCATAAGATCTAAACCATCTCAAAGGATTAGAGAAAGGTTCTAAGCACTTAATCAAGACAAATCAAACATGGTTAGCCCAAAACCCAGGCCAGGGGTGTTACAGGGATAGTAATCCCTCACCACATCACTGGAGGATATAACCTCAAACTAGCCACTAAGCCTCTGTCAGGTCATAAGATCCACATTATATAGTTCCTACACAATGTCTTTATCTCATCATTCCTCATAAAGTCTCATAGTTGTCACCCTATATTATATAAGAGGAATCATAGCATTCATAAGCTATGATGCATATTCAACCTACAACATTTAGGTTATGCAAGTAGGAGAGAGATAATGCATCATCATTGCATCATACCACTTTGAATAAGGTAAAAACTATATCATAATTCCATATTAGGGTTAGGGTTTTGATATTGTACATATTAGGTGTCATGCACATAGGCGCCACTTGTCCATCTAAGATAAACCATGAATCCACTAAAACCATGCAAGCCACTAAGGTTGTGAAAAACAAGAAGGATCACTGACCTCACATGGTCCTCGAGGACCATTGATCGAAGGGAAGCATGTCCCAAAAGGCTCATGGTCAAAGAGAAACTAGTGACCAAAAACATATGAAACCTTAGGTCCTCTTCGACCCAAAAGAGACCTCCAAGCCTCTTCAATCAAAGGAACTCAAGCCTCAACCAAAACACCATCGACCACAAAGATTAAAGACAAGAAGACACAAAGGTGGTCGCTTAAAAATTAAGAACTCAAATGGTCAACATATGGTCAAAACCATACTAGGGTATCCAAGAAAACCCTAGAAACAACACTCAAGATGTCACCACTTCTCTCCTCATCAAAACAAGGCATAACAAGGTTCCCACCAACATCATACTCTCTCTAATGATTCTAAAACAAGTGAGGCACATATTGTAGGGAATACAACATCAAATAGGCAACGGAAACCAAAAAAATTACTGACATATTTCCCATTAACTAGCAGACAACGTCAATAACTATGTAATGGGAAGGATGGTTTCATAAAGATATACCTGTTCTTGGAGCAAGTCCAGCAACAATCCTCATCGATGTAGATGCACACTCTATCTTGGACGATGTCTGTGTAACTCCTGGTTGCACTAGGACTCGTTTGACTACTCCTCCACAGACAACAGACTTAGACAACTACTACAACAACTCCTCTGATCTCACCACAAACTGCGAGTTGATGTTGCTCTCCTAGCAATAGATAAAGGACTCCTTCCTCTAGAGTAGTCCACATGGACCAACTAGAACTCATGTTGTCTTACTAGAAAGGATAGGAAGGAGTTGTCCCTCTCGTTGGTGTACTAGTCACCAAGTTGCTCTCCCACAATAATGATCCTCAGTTGTTTCTCTCCAATGGATATCCCTAGTCGGGTAGGACTTGCATGAGCTCTCGTGATTACCAAAACCAAGGAGGATGACAATTGTCAGAGAAACTAATTCTCAATTTCCTGTGTTGTGTTCTAGGAAGCCCCCAGTATCCCTCTATTTATAGTAGAGGCCAAGTTCAGGGTTCCCAGTCTGTGCGGGAGTGGAAGGGATGTGAAGATCTCAAATTTCCACAACCTGTGAAAGCCAAGACAGTCGTATGGGATGCAAAATGGTCATCTTGTTCAGTGAGCCAGCCATTTTACACTTTCCAGTTTTGCACATATGTCAACAATTTAGTTCCAATTAATGCATGTGATTACGTCAACACCAATCCTATGTGCAATCGAATCACACCTCTAAAATGGTCATTTTTTGCATATGAGATGGACGTCGCACAAAATGCTAGATGGCCATTTTGCATAAGTGACATGGGATTCTCACAGACCGAGTCAGGCTGAATTTCAGCCAATGTACAATACAATCAGTCTGATACTCCAAATGGTTGTATCAACACTTGAACTGATCATTTGGAAGTCTAGTCAGCTGATCTGTTGCATGAACTGCAATACCTAAACACTTTAGTAATCAATTCAATCATCATTCAAGATCAAAATCCTCTTCTAGATGAGTTCCTATGTGTGTGACCCTATATGTCCCATATCACATTGGCAGTGAATGTCTATAACAACTTATGACATCACAAGAAATGAGCGGTGCCTAGTCACACATCATTTCTACCCAAGTAAATGGAAAGTTGGAGAAGAACTTCAACCTAAAATCTATGTATGGTGTTACAATGTTTGTATATTTCCTTTTTCACCATTATCCATATTGAACTAGAGGCATGGAACAATCATCCTCATCATTATTTAGTCTTATTTCTTGAACCATAGCAGATTACATGAGATATATGGAAGCTCAATATCACATATTGACTCATATGTGTATGGCCATACTTTTCTTAGTCTTTCTAATCAAGAGGCCTCAGATATCATACACATGTCGGAGGGACAAATCCCATCTCTATCACTCACAGTCTATCCCCATGTCTCAAAGTCACCCAATCATCACCGTTATAACAACCCATGTTTCATGTCTGCATTTGATGATGGCAAAGTGCACCCAACGATATGTGATGAGTGTAGTGATTTCATTTCTAAGAACCACAACCACCACCATCACTATGAGAGCTGAATATGACTTCCATGATGATGGCTTCCATGTAACAGTCTCATAGTGGGTCTGTTCGGTACATTGTTATCTAACATGTATCTATGTTCTTGGTTTGATATTGTCATATCATGACTAATGAAACTCTGTCATGAACAAACTCACACTTTGATCTTATGTGTTATTATTTTCTATCTACCTTCCACAATAACAACTGATCAGGGACATAATGAGAATGTATATACTCTTAACATCCGTATAATCCCATTGTTTAGGTCCTCAACCTAAAGACATACATTATTATGTAATATCATTCTCTAGACATTTATTATGTTATTCATTATCTAGTAACTGAATATACGAAATAAATTGGAAGCTTGCATGTATTGTTAATCAAATAATTTACATGTTATGCCATTACAATCATCACATGATTGGCTCTCTGGGCATACATAGCAACAAACTCCCACTTGAACTTTGAGCCAATCACCCACAAATCTCATCCCAAGTGACCTTAAATGAACATCATGCTTCTACTGTTGAAGTGTTTTTTAGATGGTTTAGCAACATTTGCTTTAAGTTGGTATTTTGCAATTTTCTGATCTCTTTGTTGTACGACCGCTCATATGAGATGGAAGTGCCATAGTATGCTACGTGAGATTCCTAGTCTAACTCGTAGCTCCATTGTTGTCATCGATATTTCTATTGTATCATCAATGGTTGGAACCTCACACAAGTTCACCCATATGAACTTCTTGATCCATACATTATCCTCTTTTGTTCTTATAACACAGAGATACTCGACTTATTTTGTATATTTGAACAACTATCATTAGTTTAGAACCCTTTCTACCTTACAATTCTCATCAAACATTAATTTAGATTGCGATCCTTTATTTGTCAGTTTGGAAGCTTGCATTGGTGTAACTCTTTACACCCAACTCTTCCTTGTCACCATACTAGTGCTTCACAAGCATCTAAGGATGTTCATTATGGTAGTTTAGTGAACTAGTATCTGAAATATACCCTCTCATCATGTCCAATACATACAAGATTTCTAAGTAGGTATATATATGTCCTCTCATCATGCCAATACATATGAGATAACTGGATATCCTCTTGTCATGTCCAATATGTATGAGATAATAGTATATCTTCTCGTCGTGTACAATGCATATGAGATGACATGATAAGTACATAACATTGCATTCAAGATAGATCCAATTGAACATGGCATCTATATATGTGTTCATGTTCTTCATGAGAATTGGGACACTAGGCTCCTGAGAGACTAACTCCATGGAACATGGACACATTTTCTCTCATTGAGTTTTGCATGCTGAACCCTTCAACATCTTTCCAATGTATGTGATTTTTCTTAGGTCAAGAAGCTTTCTAGATCTATCTCTATAGACCTTGATCCCTATCACATAGGATGCTTCACCTAAACCATTCAGAGAAGATACTTTCCTTGCCAGGTTTTAACATAAGCATGATAAGGATGTTATTCCCCATCATTATGTGGAATATAAATATGCTCCCATTAAATCTTTTGTAATCATAGATTCCATCTTCATTCTAACTCAAGTCAAACCTTTTGACTGTTTTATCAAATAGAAGATTCCAACCATGAGATGCTTGCTTCAATCCACAGACCGACCTTTGTAGCTTATAGACTTTATTTGCATTAATGGCTTTGTAAAACCATTAGTCTGTGTCACGTACACATCCTTTAATTATTCCAATTAAGGAATGAAATTTTAGCATCCATATGCCAAATCTCACAGTCAGACTAAGCTGCAACAACAAGCATGATCCAGATGGATTTAATCATGGTAACTGGTGAAAGGCTTCATCATGTTCAACACCTTGAACTAGTTTGAAATTCTTTGCAACCAATTCCCCTTCCATGTTTGTCCTTTTACAGAGACCCAAATGTAGCCAATGGTTTTTGTCCCTTCAGGTGGATCCATCAGGTCATATCTTGTTGGCTTACATGGAGTCCATCATTGATCTCATGGCCTCATGACATTTCTCAAATTTTGGTCCCTCAATAGTTTCTAGGTAGGTTATTGACTCATCTCTATGATCAAATCGTCACCTTTTTGAGTTATAAGATATCACAATCTTTCAAACTTAAGACATTTTCTACTAGAACTATGAGTTCTATGTGTTACATAAGGAACTTGAGATTCCTCAATAGATTGTGATTCTCCTTGTTCCTTGTTGTACCTCTTTTGGATTAATGTTTTCTTATTTATCTCGAACATTTTGAGTTTTACTTTTACTCCCACTAATTCCTTTGGAACTAAGTTCCCTTTTAGGAATGCTATCATCCAAACTAACACACACTTCATTGTCAGATTGGAATAAGAGTAGTATTTTAAAAAATCATATGCTTTTGTGGACAAAGCTTTTAAGAAACAATTTTCTTATATAAGCCTTCAATCTTAATCACTACAAAAGACTTATAGGGACTCCTCCCATGCCATATCTCATATGGTGTCTTTTGAACCATTTTAGAAGGTACATTATTTTTAGTGTAAAGAATATGCCCAAAAGAAATTGTAAGATCAGGTAGATTTTATTGATAATCTCACCATGACTTAATAGGGTGTGATACCTTCTTTTTGGAACATCATTATGTTTCAGGTGGAGTTTAATGTGATACACTATCACAGTCTCTCCAGGAGGTCCTCAAACTCTTGGTTTACGTATTTCAACATCGATCATATCGATGTATCTTAATACTTTTACCAATTTAGTTGCATACTTCCTTTATGATCTCCTTGAACACTTCAAGAGATTGAAACTTGTATTTCATTAAATACAAATTTCAATATCTACTGATCGTGTCAATAAATGTAATGAGGTACTACATGACTACTATTGGCATTCATTCTAAAAGGTTTATGTACATCAGTATGTACTAGTCCTAATGGAATAGTTGATCTCCCACTACATCTAGTGAAGATGCTCTTGTCATATTGCCCAATAAGACATGCATGTTTCTATTGGTTCAATAACCAAAAGAGTCTAGATAACCATCATATGGATTCTAGAAATGCATTTCTTGTTTATGCCATCTAAATTACAATGCTATAGGTATTCAGTTGTTTGAGTCATTAAGTCATTCAATACATGTGTCATACACATTTGTATTTACAACTATCAAGTATAGTTTGTGAGACACATGGCATTTCCATAAAAGATCATATCTTTTAAAATGAAACATAATATTCTTGTCATAGAAAACATTTATTGTTTTCATTAGTAGCAAGTGCATAACAACAATTCACTAATTCTATTAAGTGTCCATGAATGATAGCTCCCAACTGTAAAGGAAACAACCCTTGCTCCTTACAATTCTAGCTTACTTCTTCTAAGGTCATGAAGTGGAGATCGCTATCTCTATCTTCTTCCTGAGATCCTCTATGAAGAGGATAATTCCTTTACAATATCCAGACCGTTGATAATGGTGGCACATTGTTTTCTTTATCCTTTAAGTGAAAAGGACAATTTCCTTTTACACTTAGCCTTCTCCATAATTTGAGTGTAAAAGACTTGGACTTAAGCTTAGCCTCAAAAAACTTCATAGCCTTGCCTTTGCCCTAGGACTCATATCTGTTGATCACCATCACACATTTGTCCTTCTTCTTCCTTGTATTGGCATAAATATGCCAAGCATTTGATAAATTGATTATATGATTCATGAAACACTTGCATAATCATATATATGGTCAACCCTTGACCTAAGAGAAATACCAGTCACTCTACATGTCCAATCACATGGAGCACATGGGGCCATACTGGACCTCCCTTTACCAGTTTACAAGTAATTAGCACTTTGGAGACATTATACCCTCTATGCTTTACATGATTCTTAAGATGTGTTACCATCTCAAGAATGTGCATGTTTTCATGTTCTTAATGCAACTCATAGTTCATACAATAGGGCATTAAGTATTCAAATGTCTACGGTATCACTGGCATGCTTCCATTAAGCATCTATTTAGCCTTAGGCACATTTGGAGTGGGTTCCTCTGGCATTGGTCTATCAAGGACATAGAGCTTTTGCTCATTGATGAGAACATTTCTCAAAGTCCTTAACCAATTGTGGAGTTTTATCCCAATTTGTTCTTCTTAAGTACTATCACAATTTGAACGTGTTTGTGTTTGACATTTAATTCTACAAAGAAATATTACAATTGTCAAAATCCTTTTGATTTGATTTGAAAAGTTTGATGATATTAATTAGGTCTTTAATTATTATCACTCCCACTATTTATTCAAATTGATAGTCGTCAATATCAATTTGAAACATTGAAACATACAATATTCTAATGGGCTAAGATCCTAATTTCATCAAATCATGAGCCAACTAGGACTGTCACCCACAACTTGATCCTATCAGGTAGGCATCTTTTGCCAATTTCATCATATGCAAATCTTAGATAGATGATGTGTGCAACTCCTTGCCATGGATCATCTGTATGCTTCTAGGTGCTTAATCCAATGAAGATCCCCTAGTTAAGCTTGACCCATAAGCCAACACGATATACTATGCACCCTGCTAGGGCACACCCACATATCTACCGTCATACTTCCACGTGATAGATGGCACACCATGCTTAGTCGATCAAGCTTTTCATGTGTATTTCTTATGAAAAGCATCTAATACTTAATATTTTAATGAGGGAGTTTGTATAAATACATATACTTTATCCAATCACCACATATATACAGTACATATCATATACATGCTATATCCCACAATGAAAACATGCAATTAATAAAACACACAAGCGATGATTATGGCCATACTAATATAATTCCCTAGAACCACAAGGAATTACTACCACCTATGGTCCACATCATATGCAACATGTTGTTGGTGAAGATCTATACTGGAACCAATCTGGGTTGATCAGTTCAACTCTTGAACTAGTTGGCTCGCCTCCTGGTCGCTCGGTTGGGATCTTCTGAAGCAGATGTCTGGTTCTTAGCTCCAAGCAACGTCTGTACACCTCCAATCAATCGATTGGGCCACCAATCAATCTGTGCATCCTCTTGTCATCTGGTCTTCATGGTCCTTTAGTCGATCGGGTCGTCTTACAAGCCGCTTGTTTCACCTTCGTGAAATTTTTCATATCACATCAAAACATAAATTAAAACTATCATACTTCTTATTACATTGTATATGGAGAAAACTTCAAGTTACATTTGAGGGGAAATAGGAAGAAGATCAATAATGTATACTTGGAAAGGAGAGAGAGGCTCGATACACATACTGATTAATAATAGAAATAAATAACCACAACCATGCACACAAGTTTGGGGTTTTGGCCATAACCATGCTTTACATCCACCATCAAAATTGACTTTATGGTGACACATGTAAATTTCATATATATATATATATATATATATATATATATATATATATATATATATATATATATTCATTTGGGTTCTTTATGTGGTAACTAGACAGACGTGCATATCAAAAAGTTTGAATATTTGCATCACATCCAATAAATAAACAAAGTAAAACTAAAATCTGATCATATCAATTATCCTAAAACATAATTAATTGACGTGGCTCTAATACAACTGTAGGGAAATACAACATCATATAGGTAGCAAAAACAAACAAAAAACTACTGACATATTTCTCATTAACCAATAGATCACGTCAACAACTATGCAATGATAAGGATGGTTTCAAAAAGATATACATGGTCCTGGAGCAAGTCCAGAAACAATCCTCATCGATGTAGATGCACACTCTATCTTGGATAGTGTATGTGCAACTCCTGGTTGCATTAGGACTCGTCTGGATGCTCCTCCATAGACAAAAAAATTGTACAAATACTATAGCAACTCCTATGATCTCTCCATGGATTGCGAGTTGATGTTTCCCTCCTAGTAGTAGCCAAAGGACTCCTGCCTCTACAGTAGTCCACACAGACCAACTAGAACTGATGCATCCTACTAGAATATACAAGAAGGAGTTGTCCCTCCCATTGGTGTACTAGTCACCAACCTGCTCTCCCACAACAATGATTCTCAGTTGTTTCTCTCCCGTGGCTATCCCTCCCTAGTCAGGTAGGACTTTCCTGGGCTCTCGTGGCTATCACAACCAGAGAGGACAATAATTGTCAAAGAAACTAATTCTCAATTATCCGTGTTATGTTTTGGGAAACCCCCAACACCCTCTATTTATAGTAGAATCCAGTGTCAGGGTTCCTAGTATGTGTAGGAGTGGAAGGTAGTAGAAGATCTCAAATTCTCTCAACAATTTTAGAAGTCCCACAACCTACAACAACCGAGACAATCATCTAGGATGCGAGAAAGTCATTTTGTACTTTGTAGTTTTGCACATATGTCGGCAATTCAATCTCACACCATGCCAGGTGGCCGTTTTGCATAAGCGAGATAGGCGTCTTGCAGGCCATGTGAGGCTAAATTTCAGCCAATGTACAATAAAATTAGTCTGATACTCCAAATGGTTGTCTTAAAACTTGAACGGATCATTTGGTAGTCTAGTCAGCTGATCTGTTGTGTGAATTGAAATACCTAAACACTTTAGTAACCAATTCAACAATTATTCAAGATCAAACTCCTTATCTAGATGAGTTCCTATGTGTGTGACCCAATAGGTCCCATATCACATTGACAGTGAATGTCCATAACAACTTATGACATCACAAGCAATGAGCGGTGTCTAGTCACATGTCATTGCACTACTACAGAATATGCCTTTGGCGTCGGTTGTTTAACCCCCTTTGGTGATAGTTTTCAAGCGACGCCTATGTGGGCGCCGCTAAAGGTCGAACTCTTCGGCGTCGGTTTTCTAACCGATGCCTATATGATCTATAGGCGTCAGTTATATATAGTTGGCTGACGTCTATAGGGTTCGCGCCACAAAAAAGGGCACCACCTAGGACACTTTCTGCGTCGGTTAACAACTGAACAACCGATGCCATACTCCCAGACGACACGGCCGTGCTTCGGTGCACGGCCGTGTTTAGTACTATAGGCGTCAATTTTATACGAATATGTGACACCTTTTCCACCACGGCCGTGCTTTCCTGCACGGTCGGGTTGTTTGTCATATTAGGCGTCGATTGTTATCCAATAACCGACGTTGTAGGCCTTTGATGACGGTGTTCTATAAATAACCGACGCCTATACTTATAATTTTTTTTTCTTATCAGTTTGTAGGCCTGCTGTGGCTGGTCCGCAGGATGAGAACCTACAGTTTAGTTTTTTGAACTGTAGGTTTATGACATCCATTGATACCAGCCTACAAACAGGCCACAAACCTGCAAAATCAACAAATATTTTTTCACACAAGTAGATACATTCAGACATCAATTCAATTCTCACATTCACACATGTAGAAACATTCAAATACATGTAGAAACATTCAGACATGTATAAACATTCAGAAATATTCATTTATAAAATATCATTCAACATCGCTATCAGCATCCCAATTATATCTTACAATCGCCACTGCTTGTATGGCTTTTGCCCAATCTTCTCTTACTTCATTTAATGCTTCCATCGTATATGGAGCATGTACATTTTTTAAGCGTTTACATATAGTGTGGTCAATTTTAAACACCTGCAAAGAGAATGATGTATATAAAAGTAATAATATAAAAATAAGATTGATATATTTCATACTAACTAATGAGACTATATATAATACCTCATGTATGATATTAATATCCAATGCGGCATGTCGGATAATCATCTGCATAAATCGCATCGCATAGTATGTGCATGCCCAGCCGTTGTCTTGTGTAGCGCACTATAAATTGTAACATACAAAATATTAAAAAATACAACTAAGCACAGTTCACATAAATAATATATACATTAGAGTCGGGAACTTACTTTTACGTTCTCCCAAATTATTGGCTGGTTCTTTCTCCTTGGGACATTTCCTCCAACATTTTTGAATGCATCTAAACCCCTACATGTTAATGTAACACAGTAAATTGCATAATCAAATAGTAATGTAATAACATATGTTAACAGATATAAAAATGAAATATTTCTCACCAGAATAATGGCATTCTCAATATGTGTCTAATTTTAGTGTTCAATGTACTTCCCGCAGGATCTAGATAATAAACAGTGAACGTCCCGGGGACAATAACTAGTAACTCCCAATGTCTACTGCTAGAGGTAAAAAAGTTAAAAATTAATAACTCAAAATGCACAATAAAAATGGAATTTTCTTAAGTCCAAATTATAAATAAAGTAAACTTACTTGACGTTGAATGGAGCTATTATTATCGTCTTCTTTTGTTGATCGAAAATTGTAAAAGCATCTATACAGTATTGTTGAACACTATCAGGGTCTTTAGCTACCATACTAATCAATGATGGAATCAAAAAACCCACATGATCAAATGCAAATTGTTTGCATTGATCTTCGACTAAGTAGCTGCAAAACATGTATTACGTATGCATTAATATATAAGAAACCAGATCACCGGATCTTACACAAGGTATATGGATGTATAAACAAGATCTCACCTTATCCATGTCTCTATCATTGATGTATTCAACCAATCATACATAAATAGCTCAATAATATCTTGTATAAATAAAGAGCTATCATATGATTGACCTACATAATCTGCTTCTAAAGAAACAATTATAGGGCAATGTATATTATGTGCCCGTAGCCAACATGCCATTCCCTTACAAGCAGGACCTAACGGGTATTTTAGGTTAGTTGGAACCCAACTTGGTAATGCAGGAAGTGCAGGTGGAGGCCAAGGTGCTCCAGGTGTCTTCTTTTTAACCTGTATATATAATTTCAGATTAGTTGACCTCATATATACACATTAACAATCTACAGTAATGTAAATTTATCTTACAATGTCAGTAGTGTAGATGACATCTGCTTTGGGCCACAATATCACCTCGCCTTCTGCCTCACCAAGTGTATCAATATTTGGGTGGGCATATGGCAATGCAGTCCCTCCAATCGGGTAATACACATATCGGGCTCACACGAACGTAGCCCTGCGACATTGGAGTCCCATGAAACGTTGCCCCAGGAAGGGACTGGTAAGCCTGCACCTCTGCAACAACATAGTCTTGCATTCTTAAGCAGCATTGCTTCAATGGCTACAAATTTACGTAAAGAATGTTATACATATATACATATCATCTTGAAAACATATCATCTTGAAAAGACTAGCTACAATGTCATAAACAATACTTACAGCAGACGTGTTAGGCGATGGGTCTCCAGGATTACTCGCAGTCTGTGCATCGGGAGAAGAGTGGGTCGCCATAGGCTGATTGGAAGCCTAAGATGCCTGCCACCACACTATTTCTTCCTTGACCTTCTCATCAACTATATCATTGACCTTCTTAGCAACTATATCCTCGACTCTCTTATTCTCCTATACATGGATAAAAGAAACATTATCTTCTTATTATTGAATTCCCTTTTGCAGTAACATTCTAAAAAAAGAATAGGTTACCTCTTCTTGTGAAAGTCCCGCTCTAGGTTTGCACTGGGATGGCCCAAAGAATGCTTTGATGCCCACACCAGCGCCTGCACCCCTAACACGTCCAGGATGCTCTGGGTTACCTAGAGCAACTGTCAATTCATCCCTTGTGCCCTGAGGGATGAACGTGCCTTGTTTCCTCTGCTCGTGCAGCTCCTACTAATCACCATCAACAGAAATTGGTAAGTTAACACCATAAATAATCAATATTCAAATGATTTCTCTAAGAGTTTTATTTTACCATTTTCGCATCCGCCTCAGCAGTTACGGGCTTCTTTATTTCACCCTTCTAGTTTTTCCTCCCAGCTATCCAGATATCATGGCGAGGCATGGGTGTGGCAGACTCCTGAGTAGCCGCAGACTCCGCCTGTAGTCTTTGGCGAATGCTTGCATAACCCTTTGGACCCATAGTGTGGTCATGCACATTCAGTGCACGCCTTGCTTTTTGCGCGTCACTGAGGGCCTAGTTAGTATGCACATTAATGATTTGGTTAGTAGCACTAAATGTTAATCTTGAATAGGTGAATACAACGCATATTAATTAAATTGGGAGTGATGCCTAATACCTTGAATTCTTCAGATTTTCTTGAAGCAACAAAATTGTCCCAATCTTCTTTGTCCAAGAAGTTCCACTATTCAAGGGGTGACTTCTTCTTCTTATCACCATCTTTTATGTATTCTCTGTTGAGATTTGTCCTATAGTTCCTAAGCATCTTTCCAGCGCATTGCATCACAATTTTACGATGCAACTTCTCATCCAATGCAAACAGATTCTGTAAAATAGAATTCTTATTAACTAGTATCCAAAAATAGAATTGCAAATAATATAATTTGTAATCTACAAAATAGAATTGCAAATAATAATAACTCACGCATAAATCCTTCCATATCAAGTCTTTCTTCCCCTGAGGAACTTTATGCCAATTATCATACTTAACACCACAATGGCTTCGAGTGACACACCCAAGATAGTTTACAAAATTATTGCGGTTCACTCCAATTGCATTTCCTCCATTATCAAACTTCACAACCAATTTGGATCCACTACCACTTAGCGCTATTAACTTCTTCAACAGAGTGATGCCCCTTTTCTTGTTAAGTGTTTGGTGATGCACATCAAGTTGCTCCAGTGCTTCAGTGGGTACATGTGCATCATCAACCTAAAATTTAACAAAAATAAACCCACTGAATTAGTGCAATATAGAAATATGGGATATATGACATAACTAGAAGATAATGAATTTTATAGAAATACAAGATATGTTTTTAGAACTTACATTGGTATCCTCGCCATGCTCGTCATGGACAGCATGCTCATCATGGACTTCATGCTCATCATGGACATCATGCTCATCATGGTCAGCCATTTGAAAATGTCACATATAGGACACGCTTTAGCTCCTTTGACACTATATCCAGAAAAATTCCCATATGCTGGAAAGTCATTAATAGTACAAAACAACATAGTGTGCAAACAAAATGTCTCTCTTCCTAAAGCATCATAGGTCATCACACCTTCATCCCAAAGTTTCTTTAAGTCATCAATCAGAGGTTCAAGATAAACATCGATATCATTTCTGGGTTGTTTAGGGCCCGATATCAACAATGACAACATAACGTACTTATTTTTCATACACAGCCAGGGAGGAAGATTGTATATAACAAGCATGACTGGCCAAGTGCTATGTTGGCTGCTCAATGTCCTGTACAGATTCATCCCATCTGTACAAAGCACAAGTCTTAGATTCCTATCTTCTTCACCAAATTTGGGGTACAATAGATCAATCTTCTTCCACTGTGGGGAATCAGACGCATGTCGTAGGATCCCATTATTATTTTTCTTAACATCTGCATGCCACCTCAAATTCTTCGCATCTTTCGGATTTGCAAACAAGCTTTAAAACTGTGATATTATAGGTAGATACCACAACACCTTGGTAGGAGAACCAATTTTGGACTCCCCCGAAGTCGTCAATTTATACCGTGACGCACCACATTTTGGACAATCTTTCAAATCTACATAGTCCTTTTGAAATAATACACAATCATTCGGGCATGCGTGTATCTTCTTGGCCTCCATTCCCATTGGGCACAACATTTTCTTTACCCGGTTAGTTGAGATTGGCAGCTCGTTTCCTTCAGGAAGCATTTCTTTCAACAAAGTCAACAATGAAGTGAAGCTTTTGTCGCTCCATCTATTGTTAGCTTTCAACTTATACAATCTCAACACAGCGCTAAGTTTCGTAAACTTAGCACAGCCTGTGTATAACGGTATCTCAGCATCATGCACAATGTTTCTAAAGATAGGAGGTGGATCGGTGTGCTCTACCCTACAACTATCCAACATCGCATCAACGATGTCTACTGGAACTGGTTCGTTCACATCTATGTCATCAGAGGCAATTTCTTCTTCCACCCAAACACTGCTATCGACATCTATTGGTTTCGAGTTTGAAATCTTTCCATGCCAGTGCCATTCTGTATAGCCTTATACAATCCCGTTGCACATGACATGACTTTTGATTTCCTCACCAGTGTTGACTTTCAAGTTGTTACCGCAATGCCTACATGGACAGTAGAACCTATCTGTAGGTTTTTTCCTATGTTCCTCGACAAATCTAATAAACTGATCAAGACCAGATATAAACTCTGGGGTGCAGCGATTGTGAATGGACATCCACGATCTATCCATTCTATGATCAAAGAGAAAACAAGTATATATTAGGACAAGATTAGGGTATACACTTACATCCTATCCAAGTATACACTTACATCCTATCCAAGATTTACTCCTATTACAGTCCCAAACCGGGGACTATCCAAGATTTACTCCTAATGAGTAAATCTTGGACGGGTTTCTAGGCCAACAAACACATGTGATGTCATTCTTATATATAATAAATGTGTACCACCTATCCCATCCTTGAACACCTAATCTCACTAGTAAGTGTATAATGTGTATTGGGTTTTCAAGAAAATTTCGGCAACATTTCCCTGATGTTCTCTAAGTACATATGTACTTAGAGAACAAACGGGGAAATGCTACCGAAATTTTCTCAAAAACCCAATACACATTATACACTTACATCCTAAGTGAGATTAGGTGTTCAAGAACAGTCCCAAACCGGGGACTATCCAAGATTTACTCCTAATGAGTAAATCTTAGACGGGTTTCTAGGCCAACAAACACATGTGATGTCATTCTTATATATAATAAATGTGTACCACCTATCCCATCCTTGAACACCTAATCTCACTAGTAAATGTATAATGTGTATTGGGTTTTCAAGAAAATTTTGGCAGCATTTCCCCACTGTTCACTAAGTACATATGTACTTAGAGAACAAACGGGGAAATGCTACCGAAATTTTCTCGAAAACCCAATACACATTATACACTTACATCCTAAGTGAGATTAGGTGTTCAAGAATAGTCCCAAACCGGAGACTATCCAAGATTTACTCCTAATGAGTAAATCTTGGACGGGTTTCTAGGCCAACAAACACAATAATAGATATGTACATGTTAGGGTTTCATCACAATTAATGTTAGGGTTTCATCACAATTAATGTTAGGGTTTCATCAATGTTAGGTTTAATCAAATCAAATTAGGATGCTAGAATTGACAAGTTTAAATCTTATTTCAACATGCATCAAAATTTACTGAATTAAGTCAAACATTAGGATTAGAAGCACAAATATATGCAAGCAAAAAAATTGTTCATATCCTAGGATTTACATAAAGCATTACATAAAAATTTGTTCATATCCTTACCAACAGCAAGCACGGCTGTGCTGTCCAGCACGGCCGTGGTAGGCCAACACATCCAGGGCCGTGCTTGCTATTGGTAAATAGCTAGGGAGAAGGAAGCAAAGAGGTAGGGCTACCTGGAGCTAGCGTGGAAAGCGTGGCGGCGAGCGGAGGCAGCAATGGCGGCGGAAGAAGAGAGAGCATAGCGATGGGCGGTGAACAACAGTGGCATCGGAAATGAGCAGAGCAGCGCGTGGCACACCAGCAGTTGCGACGGTGGTGAGTAGAGGTGCACCAGCAGCAGTGGCGCACCAGCAGCAGTGGCGACGACGAGCAAAGAAGCACCAACAGTAGCGGCGGCGAGCAGCAGCAGGGTCGTCGGGCGATTTCAGGAGAGCGGCGGCGAGCAACAGCACAGCAATATCACGATGAAACAGGAAGAAAGGGGGAAGAGCCGGGTGATCGGGTCTATTAAGTTGGTCAACGACGTCAGTTATCTACAAAACTGACGCCTATTATGCTTTAGCGTCGGTTGATAGTAAAACACCGACGCCCAACTAGACAACCTTTACCCTAAATTATTTGGCGGGAACCATTATCAGCGTCAGTTTTCGAAAGATAACCGACACTGAAAGTGGGACTTTTCGCGCAAATTTTCATTTTAAATAGGCGTTGGTGAATAGTTAAAAAACCGACGATGTAGGTGACCTAAAATGTTTTCGCTCGAAAATTGGATTTCGCGGGCGATTTTAGGCGACGGTCTGTTATAACCAGCCGACGCTGAATACAAAGCGGTACCCGTGTCTGTATGGTCTTCAAATATAGATGTCGGTTTGCATAAATAACCGACGTCTAATATTATAGGCGTCAGTTTTCCTAAATAATCGACGCCCAGAAAAGTGACACTGAGTGCTGTTTCTGTAGTAGTGTTGCTACCCAAGTAAATGGAAAGTTGGAGAACAACTTCAACCTACAATCTGTGTATGGTGTTATACTATTTGTATAGTTCCTTTTTCACTGATATCCAGATTGAGCTAGAGGCATGGAGAAGCCATCGTCATTATTATTCAATCTTGTTTCTTGAACTAGAGCAGACTGCATGAGATATATGTAAGCTCAATATCACATATTGACTCACATGTGTATGACCATACTTTTCTCAGTCCCACTAATCAAGAGGCCTTAGATATCATACTCCTATTGGAGGGACAAATCCCATCTCTATCACTCATAGTCTATCCCCATCTATCAAAGTCACCCAATCATCACTATTATAACAACCCATGTTTTAGGACTACGTTTGATGATGTCAAAGTATACCCAATGACATGTGATGAGTGTAGTGATTTTAGGTCTAAGAACCACAACCACCACCATCACTGTGAGAGATGACTATGAATTCCATGATGATAGCTTCCATTTGTTAGTCTCACAATGGGTCTTTCCGATACACTATTCCCTAACATGTATTTGTGTGCTTGGTTTGATATAGTCATATTATGACTAATGAGACTCTATCATCAACCAACTCACACTTTGATTATGTGTTATTGTTGTCTATCTACCTTCCACAATAACAACTGATTAGGGACATAATGAGAATGCATATACTATTAACATCCATATGATATCATTGTTCAGGTCCTCAATCTTAAGATATACGTCATTGAGTAATATCATTCTTTCAAAATTTATTATGTTATTCATTATCTCATAATTGAATATACAGAATAAATTGGAAGATTGCCTATATTATTAATCAAATCATTTACATGTTATGCCATTACAATCATCATATGATTGGCTCTCTGGGCATACATACCAACACATACAACATGTGTCAAATTGCAAGATAAACCCTCAACATCGGTGAATTGCAATTAGGTCCGAAACAAGCATACATGTAGCAAAATTAGGTCAAACATCATCCAAACATGACCAAACTAAAAACATAAACATGCACATGTTATTAAAGCTCATAACATGATTAAGTTAAGGTTTAAGCATCTTATTAAACAAGACAAGCAAGATCAAGCACTAAGACAGGTCAGTGGTCTTACAACCATAAACCCATAACAAGGATTTTGTCCTTGAAATCCTACACAAAAAGAGATGGATACTTCCTACACATCTTGTCCTCAAGCTCCCACATGGCTTCCTCAAAACCAAGGTGATGCCACAAAACCTTAACCATCATGATGTCCTTCTTCTTCAACTTCTTGATCCTCCTATCAAGGATCAACACATGACCCTCCACATACGACATGCCCTCATCTAGCTCAACATCCATAGGATGCAACACCAACTAAATGTCAGGGTGACACTTCCTCAACATCAAAACATGGAACACCAGATGCAATCTGTGTAACTCAGGTGGAAACTCCAACCTGTAAGCTACCTTCCCAACATGTGGCACCATAGGGTAAGGTCCCATAAACCTTGGAGCCAACTTGCCCTTCCTCCCAAATGTCAACACACCTTTCCAATGAGAGACTTTGAGATACACTTTGTCTCCCACTTGGAACACCAATGGCCTATGACGATTATCAGAATAAGAGTTCTATCTATCTTGGGCTACTTTCAGTAATTATTGGATCATCTTGATCTTCTCTGTCATCTTCTACACAAGCTCAGGACTTAGAAATTGATATTCACTAGTCTCATACCAACACAACGGAGATCTTTAACATCTTCCATAAAAAGCCCCATACGATGCCATGTCAATACTCCTCTGATAGCTATTATTATATGCAAACTCTATCAAACTGAGATGTATGTCCCAACTTCCCTAAAACTATAAGACACATGATCTCAATAGATCTTTCAAAGTATGTATAGTCCTCTCAGACTGTCCATCTATTTGTGGGTGAAACATCATACTCAACCTCAAATGCATACCCATTATTGTGTGTAGATGCTCCCAAAAGTGACTAGTAAACTAAGGACCTTTATTTGACACAATGGTAGCCAGGATACCATGCAAACAAACTATCTCATCAACATAGATCTGTGCCAACTTCTTAGCTGTGTATGTTGTCTTTACAGGAAGAAAGTGCACTGACTTGGTCAGCCTGTCAATGATCACCCATATGGAGTCATGACCTTTGGCAGTCCTAGGAAGTCCAACCATAAAGTCCATCATGATATGATCCTATTTCCACTGTGGTATAGGCAACAATTGTAAAGTCCATGTATGTTTATGATGATCTACCTTAACCTATTGGCACACTGCACACTTAGCCACAAACTCAACCACGTCACGCTTCAAGCTAGGCCACCAATACAAATATTTCAGATTGAGGCACATCTTAGTGCTTCCAGTATGCATCACGTACATTGAAGAGTGAGCCTCTCCAGAACAAGTTTTCTCAAATCATTGACATTAGGTTCCAGTGATCTGCCATGGTAACACATTGTACCATCCTCTGTCTCATGGAAGCCATCACACTTCTCACTACCAAACTCTTCTTAGTTTTTCTATATCAAAATATCATCACACTACACATATCTGATCTCCTGCCTTAATGTAGGCTTCATCTATAACTGTGACAACAATCTTGTTAACATGAATCCTCCAACTTCACATTCATCTGGCGCAAGGAGACCAACATGTCTCTTTTATGGCACACTAAAGAACACAATTGTGCCTTATCCACATATGATTACGAGGAATACTTTCTCCTTAAATCACCTACCACCACGTTCGCCTTCCCTAAATGGTAGTCTATGGTGCAATCATAGTCCTTGATCAACTCCATCCAATGTTTCTACCTAATGTTCAACTCCTATTTCAAGAAGATATACTATAGGTTCTTGTGGTTGGTGAAAATTTGATACTTTTTAACATAAAGGTAGTGCCTCCATATCTTCAAAGCATGGACCACAACTACAAGATCCAAATCATGTGTAGGGTAGCTCTCCCTATGTTTCTTAAGCTGTCACAAAGTAAAAGAAATCACATTCTTATCTTGCATCAACACGCAACCCAACCCATTCTTTAAAGCATCATAAAAGACTATATAACCTTTCTCCTGCTCTGGAAACACTAGAATTGGTGCAATGGTCAACTTATCCTTAAGGAGTTGGAAGGAACACTGACAATTATCATCCCAGACAAATGACACACCTTTCCGTGTCAGCTTTATTAGGTGTAACACAATTGCACTATAGTTTTTGATGAACCTCCTATAATAGCCTACTAAGCCAAGGAAACTACAAACCTCTGTGAGCGTCTTTGCTTGATCCCACTCTAACATAGACTGAACCTTCTTGGGATCCACACATACACCCTCAACAGATATCATGTGTCCAAGGAAAGACACATACTTTAAAAAAAAACTCACACTTGTTGAACTTAGCATACAGCTTGTTCTATCTCAACAAGGTGAACGCCTGTAGTAGGTGATGTTCATGATGTTATCTATCTTTGGAGTATATCAAGATGTCATCTATGAACACCACTACAATCTGATCAAGGTAAGGTCTGAACACCATGTTAATCAGTTCCATGAACGTTGTCCGTGCATTGGTGATCCCAAACGACATAACCCCAAACTTGTAATGACCATACAAAGTCCTAAAAGCTAACTTGGGTATGTCATCCTCCTTGATCTATAGCTGATGGTATCCTGACCTCAGGTCTATCTTTGAGAACACTACAACACCCCTCAACTGATTGAATAGATCATCTATTCATGAAAAAAGATACGTGTTCTTGATCTTCACCTTATTCAACTGTCGGTAGTTGATGCACAACCTCATGGGTCCATCTTTGTTTTTAAAAAACAACACTAGAGCAACCCAAGGGGATGTGCTTGGTCTGATAAAGCCTTTATCAAGCAACTCCTGCAACTGTTTCTTCAGTTCTTGCATCTCAGTTGGTGCCATCCTGTGGGGTGTCTGCACTATCGACTGTGTAGGGAACCAGATTGATCTCAAAATCAATCTCTCTTCCAGGGAGAACACCTAGAAATTCATCAGGAAACACATCTTCAAACTCATGAGCAACTGGCACTTCCTAGATATTAGGACTCCTTGGCTTGGTATCTACCACATGCAATAGAAATGCTTCACAACCTTGTCTCATCATCTTCTCTTCCATCATAGATGACACTAGACACATTGGAAGAATCTTCCTATCTCCTTGGAAGATCCACGAAACATCGCCATCACAAAATGTTGCTATCTTGGAACTACAATACAAGACCACCTGATACTTATCCAAAGTATCTATTCCAAGGATCACATCGAATCCATGCATGTCGAGTGGTATGAGATCCACTTGAATGTTGCGTCCTGAGAAAGAAAGAACACAAGAAGGACATCTCCCGCAATTCAACAGAACCAACCAAAGGGGTTTCTAAGTGAAGACTATCATGTCTATGACTAACAAGTAAGGAACAACTAGCAATCACTTCTCTAGTGATAAAAGAGTACATCGCACCCAGGCCAACCAAAATAGATATAAAGCAGGAAGAAGACAAATCAAAATGAAATAACTCCATTTGACACATGACATGCCCACCTCAAATGTCTTACTTGTCGACACTTATGGCAAGTCCTGGTCTCATATTGTGGCCTAAATGACCCTGTCACTAACATTGACATGGTACTGTGAGATCCTATTAGTGGAAAGGTACAACCTCTACCCTTTCCTGGAAAACACTGGGACTGAACTATCAACCTTTGTTGTAACCGAGGAGCTGAAAACCTAGGCTTCTTGAAGCCTCCAGATGATTGTCCTTGATATTGTGTAGGTCTCTTCTTGGCATTAGCCTCTCACTTCTCCACAACTGACTGATCTATTCTCCTGACATACTCCACAAGTGTGGAAAACTTCTCTGTTTTCTCTAGAGCTAACACTATCATCATCAACTTAGAGCTCAAACCCTTCTCAAAACGCATAAATCTCTCCTTATATATTATAGCCATATGTAGGAAGAATCTTAGAAACTCCATGAACTTCACTTCATACTCATTGATTGTCATAGATCCATGTCAGATCTTCTAAACTACATGATCTTTTCATCCAGATAGTTCTCTGGGAAGTATTCCTGATGAACTCTCACTAAAACTCCTCCCAACTGATCACAACACCATGCCTCTTCTCCTCCTAAATGGCCCACCAATGGCCAACATTTCCCTTTAACAGTTATACAACATGCTTCACATTATCCTCTTCATGGATATCGAGGATCTTGAAGGCCTTCTCCAACTCAGTCAACCACATGTCAGCATCCTATGGATCTGTCGTACTAACATACTCCAATGCCCCCACATTCCTAAACTTCTTAAAGGCCTTGCCAGAACCCTGAGATTCCACATTTGGGACTACCGCTCTATCTTTGGGTATAGGCATCCTATCTTCCATATGCGTCATCGTGGCGATAAACTGTCCAAACATGGACTAAAAAGCAGGATTGGCCACAGTTATTGGGTCAAACTGAGGTTCCTCAAGCACTCCATCAACTTGGGCCCTGCCTCTTGGAACCACCTCTTGGTGCAGTAACACTGCTCTCAGCATGTTCTTCGTGTTCACCAGACATATCTTTTCTCTTCTTCTTCTTCTTCGTCTTCTTCTTCTTCTTCTACATAAGCAGATTTTACCAGTAAATATGTCTAATGAAATGAGATTAGACACAACCCTAGTCCTATGTCCTTGTAGACTGAATGAACCTAAAACTATGATACCCACCAAATTGTGATGTTCAATGTCACACCAAAGCGAGATAACTCAAAACAAAACGCAGATTTATTGTTAAACATCCATGATTACAATAAAATAGAGTAAATTAAAACCAATTTCATATTACCACAAAGAGGAAACATATTACATTATGGTCCACATGAAGCCATCTATTTTACATGACATGCACAAGATGATACATATCATTGTTCACTTGACCAACTTTCCACAACCTATTATATATGATAACATGTTCACATATACAAGCCACATCTGTACAACCATGGCCTACTGCCAAAACTCGTGTCAATATACAATGTCTACAAAACACCCCAAGGACCTAAGAGTACAGGGACGGCACATAGGATCTACTACAAAATACTAGCAACATATCCAACCTTTAACAACTACTGCTCCTCTTGCTGCTCAGCCTCAACCACGTGATCTCTATCTCATTGTGCATGACCACCTAAAAGATGTGGAAACCCACAGGGTAAGACCAATGTCCCAGTGAGAGATATAACTCTCCTCCAATAACTATTCTAACATAGATAAGCTAAAAAAAGAAAGTAACATTATTATCCAGGTTGAGCAGATTTAGCTAAATGATATGAGTGAAGCAATTAACATTGTTTAAGGAATTCACACATCTACAACTGAGCCATAGACCATCTTATACTTTTATAAGGAATATGAAGAACATGTATAACGGTTGATTTCTTTTATCGCATTATAAATCAACTAATCAATATAAGATATAAGAAAAATGGGTCATATGACGTGAGTCATGTTTAACCCTAAGCATACTATGTGGCTGTATTACATCTTTCATTATGCCCTGAGTAGATGAGGTATACCACTCATACTCCAACTGACCACTACCAAGTCAAAATTCGTGCCATACAAGATCTATGTGGGGTCAGACTCCTATGATCTCCCACACCCTCAGTTAGTTCGAGTCCTCCGCAGTGACATATAAAGTCAAACTACAAAACAACCTAGTTTTCCATGGTATATAGGCACAATACTAGTGAAAACTGAGTTACGACCATAGCTGCACTCCTGTCGAGGTATGACCGCATCCATCCTCAAAACATATCATACATATATTGAATCACATCAGTGATATACAACCTCACCATTCTCCTACCAGGGTATGACTGAAAACAATCATGTGAAATGCATATACTCAATAGTATACAACTTCGAGCTTCCACTAAGGGAGAACCCGTTTCACCATCCAACAAATACTGATGCTAAAGATGAATCTATGGCATAGGGAAACTACATGATTAGAGTTTCATATGATTAATTAATACAATTGAGTATCTTTTAACATCAATCAAGATACAACGTACAAACCCTAAACATATTCTACAAAGATAAGGGTATGATACGATTCCAGAAGATATAAAACTTATGAGGTATAAACTTGTCACATCATCACTTGATACCACTACCATACAAGGCCATCAACATTATCACATCACTAGGGGATAGTAATCCCTCACCACATCATTGGAGGATATCACCTCAAACTAGGCACAAAGCCTCTTACAAGTCATAAGACCCACATTATATAGTTCCCGCACAACATCATTATCTCATCATGCCTCATAAAGGATCATAGTCATCACCATGTATTATATAAGAGGTATCATATCATTCACAATCTATGATGTATATTCAACCTACAACATTTATGTTATTCAAGTAGGAGAGAGACAATGCATCATCATTGCACAGTTCCACTTTGAATAAGGTAGACAAGTATATCATAACCCCATATTAGGGTTAGGGTTTTGATATTGTAACCTATTAGGGTTTCCAAACAAAATTTAGTGTCAAACCCAAGATACATTATTATTATTTTCCACATTCTTGAAAACCTTTCAGTCCACCATTATCATCACTAGATAACAACACATAGGAACCATATGCCCAAGGATTACCTTTGGTCAAATAGAGTGTTAGATCACAAAACCATGCGATCAAAGAGTACATACTCTTATGGTCGAAAATCATCAACAAAACAAATGACCGAAAAGGAAACTAGGTCTTTAGTGTCCGAAGAAACCATATCATACCTACGGTCAAAGAGAACCATCATGGTTGAAGACCATGAATCTATGAAAATGAAGGAAACATGTTCACATCATTGGTCGAAGGGGAGAAACCCTAGATCTAGACTATTTAGTCCTTGGTGACCGGAGAATATCACACACCAATTCATCGACCGAAGATCAAGGGTAATCCAAGTGACCAAACCAAGGAAAAAGCCATCTCAACAACCAACAAACATTACCTCAAAGCCTTCAAGTACTTGGAACACAACACAAAGAACATATTAGAAAGAAAACTAATCACAAAGCATGATCAAAACAAATGGATAACCAACAAGAAATTGAAATATCTAGAGAGAGATACATCAAGACAATCACCACATAAAACCGTAGAAATTTGATCACCAAAACATAGGGGTAACCAAACCATTATCATGAGGAAGAGTCCATGATCCAAACCATCAAGGAAAACAAAACCTTAAGTAAGAGGAGAAACCAACATACAACATGTGCATGTGAAACTAGCACTTCCACCATCCATAGAATCTCAAGTAAGAATTAGGGTTAGGTATAGAAGTTAATTCATGTAGGATCATCATAGGAACTCGAAATCTAAGCAAGATATCATCATCAACAACATGTGATCACGTTTTAGGAATAAGTTTTGCATGTACAATTAAAATGAAATAATAGTAGAGGAGAAAGTTATATAACCCACTTGCTAATGATGAAACCACCTCCAAGCAAAGAGCTCCAAAGAAGAGAGAAGACATAGCTTTGATCACCTCGATGACCAACCTAGTCACCACCTTAAAAGAAAAGAAAATCCTAGGTTAAAGGTCAAGGAAGAGAGATCCAAAACCCTAGACTGAGAAAGAAAGGAAGAAGGAGAATATCTCATATCACTTAGGCACTACCATGAAAAACCATGGATTCACCCTCTATGGAGAGAAGTTTCTCAAAAGACCACCATGGATAACCATGGGTTCGGAAAATAGAAGAGAAAGAGGTAGGGTTTTACAAGGAAATGAAATAAATAGGATGGATCACTTACCAAGGATCAAAGATCACCAACAAATCAATAAGAGAAGATGCTCCAAGTCAAGATCACCACACACAAGATGATGAACCACCAAAGCTCCAAGGATGGGATCCTCTTCACCACCAAGCTCCAAGGGCCTAATTCCAAGGATGAGAGAGGGAGTAAAGAGAGGGAGAAAAGGGAGCATATGCATGGGGAAATAGAGGTACATATACTCAAGGGTGGATAGAGGTGAAAGGGATTAGGTGCATAGGTTCCACTTGTCCATATAAGATAAACCATGCATCCACTAAAACCATGCAAGACACTAAGTATGTGAAAAACAAGAAGGATCAGAAACCTCACTTGGTCCTAGAGGACCATCAGTCGAAGGAAAACATGGCCACAAAGTCTCATGGTCGAAGAGAAACCAACGACCAAACACATATGGAACCCTAGGTCATCTTCAACCAAAAAGAGACCTCCAAGCCTCTTCGATCAAAGGAACTCATGGCTCAACCAAAACACCATAAACCACAAAAATTAAAGCCAAGAAGACACAAAGGTGGTTGTTGAAAAACCAAGAACTCAAATGGTTAACATATGGTCATCACCATACTAGGGCATCCAAGCAAACCTTAGAAACAACACTCAAGATGTCACCACTTCTATCCTCATCAAACTAAGGCATAACAAGGTACCCACCAACATAATACTCTATATCATGATGCTAAATCAAGTTAGTCACATCCAACATGTGGCAAATTGCAAGATAAACCCTCAACATGGGTAAATTTCAATTTGGTCCAAAACAAGCATACAAGTAGCAAAACTAGCTCAAACATCATCCAAACAGGACCAAACTAAAATCATGAACATGTCTTATGCCATTAAAGCTCATTAAATTATTAGGTTAAGGTTTAAGCATCTAATTAAACTAGAAAAGAAAGATCAAGCACTATGATAGATCAGGGGTCTTACAATCCCTTCCCTAGAGGATTCTGCTGGCCCCGATCTCTGGGGTTGGCCTTTAGAGGTGAATGAACACATGCCATCATGCAAAATCCACTTCTAGATTAGAAGGATCAAAGAAACCATAACCAATGGTCAATGGATACGAATATGGAAGACTAACTTTCCATTCAGTGTCTAGGTCTTTATTTGGCTTCTACAACATCAAGACATCCCCACTAACATAAAAAAACAATGACATCATATGGAGGCCAGTGATGATTATTCCCTTTGAAGAAATATTACACTATTTTTCATGCCATACATGATTGTAGATATAGATGCTCGGTGTGGATTGAACTCAACATGGAAAGTGCTTTATTTTTACTTAATGCATCTGACTAGATCAACCATATTACTAATAACAAAACAATTGATGAGAGCTCCTTTATGAAGTGGTTAATTGCCTTCTTACATATTTAGACTTGTAGAAATGAAAAACTCCATTAAGGGGTTGTGAAGTCCATTATAGCAAAAGTCAAATTCATCACAAAATGACTACTATGATTCAAAACCTACTATAGTAGCAGTCCACACTGTAAAATCTCGGCCCTTAGTGTTGGACATTCCTCAACATCCTCCAAGTTTCTTCATTATCACAGATGAAGCTTATTCTTCAATTAGAGATGTTAGCACCGGAGTTCATGTCTTTGGACATATTGGTGCATAATGGGATTTGGCTTTCCTACAATATCAAACTCAACTCTTGAAGTAGATATATAAGCACTTATAAAGACCTTGGAGCTCTGTTATTGTTGAAATTGGAAACATGCTTTCACTCTTTGAGTCTCTCTATAGGTGAAAACTATCCTAGAAAATCTCCTCACCACACATGTCAAGTTCAATCCTCATGCATGTTAAGCATGAATATGGAACAATGCATCTACTTGCATAGCGATCAAATACATCCCCTGCAACAAAAACCAAATAGCTGACTCAATTGCAAAATAATCCTTGTTTTCTAGAGTAGATGTTTCCTTTTCTAATGTCTGACCTACATGGATTAGTTACAACCCATATATTGTTGTTAATTTACTTTTACATGCACTAGATAGAGGGTTCAATAATAAATAGTCTCTATTGGTTTAAAAAAGAAAATGATAAGATATTGTTTAGATATTTTTTGTGTGACATGTACACCATAATAGTTCCATCACTTGTGTAGAAACACATGCATTCTATATCACTATTTTCTACAGTGGATTTAGGTATATAATATCAAAACATATGTGTGAAATCTTCAACATGTTTCTGCATGGTAATAAAAGGTAATAATAAGTTATTTTATTCCTTAATATGAAAATATTAAATTTATGAATGTATCATGCATCTTTATCTTAACCTATTTTTAAACATTGCCATGTATTTTTTCATTTTATGTATTATATTTTATTTGTTTAAATATGGTTTGTTAAAATATGTTTTTTCTATTGTATTGATTAAACAATGAGATATACTAATGTAGCATACAATTGTAATTTTGGAGATATTTTCCTTAAGAAATCTTTTAAACTTTTTAATTTTGTACCTATATCAATCGTTACTTCATGGTTATTCTTACTCAATAAATCAATGATAATGTTATTATATTAATAGTATCAAACTTGATCTACATACTTCTTGAGATTTATCTGTCCCATTTAATTTATTTTCATGCCTTGGGAAAATTTCTATATGTTATAGTTAACCCTAGCCATGATAGTTTGAATGTCATAACATTTTTTATTGTCACCTCATCATTTGAATAAATGTTACTGGACTAAGATGAAATATGAAATTCTCTTCTAGCATTATCACTTTTAGTATAATAGTTACTATTTCTATTAGACAATGCTCCTAACAAGATTATATAAATTTTTGTAGCTTAAAATTGCATAAATGATATATTTGTCTAAATTTGGATTACATTATTGGATATGTTTACTAAGAATTTGCTCATTTATAAAGTATGGACTTTATATACTTGAAAATTATAAATTACCAGCTGTATGGTTTATGGTGACCCTAAATACATTGTATATCTAAATAACCTTTTACTATCAAATTTTTATAGTAAAACTTCATGTTAGAAATGTATACCATGCAACATATGATATATTGTTCTACATGGAAACTATCATGAATTTTGATTATACTGAACATCTATCTGAAAAGAAAAAAAATATGTATATGTTTCTTCTATGATATGAAGAAATTAAACTGAAAACCACTTCAATATGCTTTTCTATGATTTCATAAAAACATTTTTATATATTTATTAACGAAGATAAATTTCATCCAATATAAAATAACTACCTTAATTTGAAAATTCCTCATGTATAATTACCATATGAGGATAGCCAAAGATTGAGATAGTCTCATGAAATTATCCTTAGTAAATTTTTTATAGAGGATCAATGTTCTTAATTTCAACATTGATTCATATAATTTTCTTGCACACTTGCATTGAATGATGTTACTATTATGCTCCTACTTGGTATATATTGACATTTTACACAAAATTGTATGTGTCTCTTTACATGAAAGAATGACAATTGGAATCCTATTTACTTCCACTAAATTTACTTGAAGACTAGATTCTTTGCCAAATTTATATTTTAAATATCTTTAAAATGTAAGTCGCTTATTTTCTTATAGTGGGTTGCCCATGAAATTTAGAATCATGATTTATGTGACTTTGTCTAAAATTTTAATTATCAGTTTTGTGTGTGGAAAAAGTTAAGTTAAATCATCATGGCTTTGGAAACATGTGTCTTTGATGAACTGAAATTTGTGTTGTCATTTTGACATGTGCTCTTAACAATTTAACCTTCATTTAATTGTAACAACGGTCTGTCTGGTACATATGATCTCCATGTATCACTCTGTCCGGTACATATGATCTCCATGTATCATTCCATGGTCTCTATGCATCACTCTCAAAGTGGGTTTGTCCGATGCACTGTTATCTAACAAGTACCTATGTGTTTGACTTGATATCCGATATCATGACTGATGAGACTCTATCATCAGTCAACAAATATTCTAATATTATGTATTATTCTTGTCTAGTTTACTTCTAAAATAATATCAAAGTAGGGACATAATAATAATGTATATACTCTTAACATACATATGATCTCATTGTTCATGTACTAAACCTGAAGATATATGTCACCGAGTAATTAGACATATATCACGCGATGCCATTATCTCATAACTAAAACAACATTATATGCATATTGTCTTAATTACTATTATCAAATCAAGGACATAACGTCACATTACAATCATCATATGACTGACTCTCTAAGCATACATACCAATAGTGGTTTTCGTCTATATTCGTACCAAAGATATTACAAATGGGGCTTTAACTAAATGTGGCATCCAACTCACAAAAACAACATTTACTTAAGCGGAAGCGAATTATTTACAACATATTACTAAAACTCACTAAAAATTAAAACTTTTTGTAAAGAGATCCAAACATAGGAAAACCCTTTCATCAAAAACCAATGTATAACATTTACATCCTGGTTTAAAAGTACGTAACTTGTACCATTTCTTCTCGAGGATTTCATACCATAACTTCCCTGTAAACATTATATACATACAACATAAGAACCTCAAGGCATCAAGCCAAAATCTCAGATCGATTCATTAAAGCACTAACTACTGACTCAGAGGACCTGAGAGTACAGAGATGACACATATGACTACTATCTATATGATTTAACTAGCAGTATCTCCACCTGAGATATTACTGCTTTCCCTGCTGATGTTGTTCTTTCTCTACTGTGGGAATTCTATTTCCTTGTCCACGTCCACCTAAAAACAATGGATCCCACGGGGGTGAGACAATTGTAAATTGCCCCAGCGGGAGATATAACTCTCCACCAAAACATTATTATTGCAAATTATTAAAATAAAACTGAACAGAAGTTCTTATATATTAACAACAATATTAATCATTGTATGAGTAGAGTAAAGTAATCTCCTTTCCTAAGGAGAACATTGCATCTACCCATGGTAGAATCATAGTTCATCCATCTACTTGCAATGAATATAAATAGATATGAATAACATCTATCAACTAGAGATGCATAAAAGAAATGTATCATTAGCCAATAAATTTCCATATTAAATTCTTAAGCAAACAAGCTATACGGCTGATTACATTTTACAATCACACTTATGTCCTGATGAGATGAGGTATACGACTCATACTCAACCCGACCACTACAAAGTCTAAATCGGTACCATACAAGGTAAATGGAAGAGCCAGAATCCAAGACCTCAACTTTCTCAGTCAATACGAGATTATATGGCAGAGACATCATGTGTCAACTACAAATAGCTTGCCAAGGTATATTGGCATCTTCGTTATAGACTTATAGCCCGTAGCATATACTCTCTTCAGGATATGGCCCGTAGCCAATGCCTGGTATTGTATTGTGGAGACATGGCCTGTAGCCATACTCTTATTGGGATATGGTCTGTAACCATTCATGTGCATAGAATATGGCTCGTAGCCATTCCTATGAGGTGTAAGGATATATTCATCCATTACCCCCACATATTCAAAAATATGCGGCTTCTGGGTTATGCCGCGGAGCAACTTGTTTCACCATTCAGCAAATTCTAACGCTGATGTATCTATGGTCAGGGCTCTACATTATATGATTTCACTTGATTAATTAAGTACATGATAACACCAAATTTTGTGATGTTTTTGGCCTTTATCGTGTTATCAAAACTATCCTTTTCTGCCTTTTTCCCCTCTTTTATATGCATTTCCGCAATAATAAGCCAAGCAATGCTCTCAGTCCAATATTTCTATATTTTGCAGAGTTTTCTCCTATTTTGGCCCACTTAGCACCAATAAGGCCGTTCCGGCCCGCAAATAAGTCCAAAACTGTCCCGGTCCCCTGACGCCCGATACACACGCTGACCGGCAAGGCTGCGCGATACGACGACGCGCGACGCAAGGATGCCGCGCGAGAAGGTACCGATGGACGACACGCCTCTTTACCCGACAGGGAGCCAAGCACGCCGCAACTACTCCATGTGCCGCCCGATATCGGCCGACCACCGGCAGGCGCCTCTCGCCACGACGCCTGACAGCCGACCTCCTTGTGTCGGGCGATACCGGGCAATACCCGCTTCATCCGACCACTAACTGAACGGCGGAGAGGAGGATACGTGGCGCTTCGAGCACCATACCTTCTCTCGACCGGCTGCCTATAAATAGCAGCTATAGGGAGCCGAAAAGATAGTTTTTGACAGTTCGGACAAGCTCAGCCACTTCAGGTTTCGGACAGTTGAGTGATCTTCAGAGGAGGCTGCGAGAGCAGGTGTATCGTGCCCCAATGTTCGTACCGGGCGACACTAGGTGAGCTCTTCCTCATCCCGAGAGGGAGGGGACTGGTTCACCTAGGACTGTACTGGGCGACACTGGGAGCCGATATCGGCCGATGTAGATGCGCGACACGAGTGCATGACACCAGTGCCCGGCGGTAGGATACGCAGCTCCACGCCCGACACGATATCGAACCCGATACGCTCCGCCCGTCATGCGTGCCGCCCGACTTGAGCATATCGGCCAGGTCCTTGAGCGATGCAACCGCCTGTCGCGGTGTGCCGCTTGAGAGAGCGCGCCGCTCGACACGGCTATATCGGGCTAGGTCCCTGTCCGATATCTGGCAGGATGGTTACTGTATCCTGTCGTCCTTCTACATCAAGAAGGCGACATCTATCTTTAATTCTGTTATTTAATTCTTTACTTATGCATTGTAATTATGACCCTTAATGTTTATAGAATTGGAAATGCTTAATTACTTGCTGCTCTAAGCTTGGTCCAATATGTTGGATGACTGCGATGCTTGATATCTGAACTCTAGCTTGCATGTTTTGGATCGCGTTTCGCTTAGCTACCGAATCGTGTTTTCTCGTCACAACAACTTCGAGAGTTGTGTTGTGGCTCTAGTGTTTGGTCTGATTATGGAGTACGAGAGTGCCTGGAACGGAATTGTTTTTGTAACATTCAACTCTAACTTTGAGCCCAGCAACCTTGAGAGGGGTGCCGAGGCTTGGTTAGAGGTGCCCACTCTGAGAGGAGGGGTGCAGGATGGTACCTGTGCTGCTTGTCTTGCAGTAGTTTTATCCTTCGTACCTTGCTCTAGCTCTAGTGTTATCTTTCTATTTCTGTTGCATGAAAATCCTTAAAAACTGCTAAATGCTAAAAACCTTAAATCTTTCTAGTAACTCCATTTGAAGATAGTCTTCTTGTTTTGTTTGTGACATTTTAAGCTTCCCTCCTGGGGAGTTTATCGTCTCTTTTAACCTGCCGGAGTGTAGCGTGTCGATTCTGGGTTCTCAACACTACCCCCCTTGTCCCTGTGTTCGACCCCATATATCTACTTCGACCCCGTAAGCAAAGTTGTGGGGGCCTAGAAGGATTCAGGTTTATAAATGTAAAAGCTCGACTACCTCAAATCCGCCTCCAATTTTAGGACGCGCGATTTAGGCCGGTCAACTTTTTGGCGCCGTTGCCGGGGACAAGGCAAAAATGGTATTGTAGACGAATCTGAATCCACTAACTACACTCCCGTGCCTCAAGCTTAGAAATGAGCTTGATAGCACCCTTTTTCTTTTCTTTTCTTTTGATGCTATTTATTCTTAGCCTAGACTAAATAATTCAATTTTCTGACTTGATTTTTCGTGCCTTTCCTTCAGGAACCCTGAAAGAAAGATCCATGTACCACCGAGATCCGACACCATTCAACCGATCGACCGAGCATAGTCATCGACATCATGCTTCCCCGTGTCAACCCGCAACAAGTTGAAGGTCAACAACAGGGAAGGCCTAGGGATGAATCACCTCTGCCGAGTGGCAACAATCGCTATGACGGAAATGATCAGTAGGAAGATCAGGAATCGGAGCACTCCGAGGAAGGCCATCCCCATGTCAGGCGTCGTCACCGTCATCGACACATGTGACACCAGGACCAAGAACAGCAACGCGAGGCTAGCGACAGCGACGACTCTGAGGAGGAGGAGAAGACACTGAGGGAGTTAGCCTCCGCAAAGGCCAACAATTCCCGTTGCCCGGTCATCGTCCCACGTTTCAATGCTGCTAACTTCAAGCTCAAGCCGTCTGTAATTTCCATGATTCAAAATAAGAGTTTTAGAGGGAGCTCCAAACATGACAATCCCTATCATCACCTGGATGCCTTTAAGAATATCTGTGATACGATCAAGATGCGAGGTGTCCCTCAGGAGGTCATATACTGCAAAGGATTCATCTTCTCTCTGGAAGACAAGGCTTTATCGTGGTATTTGGGACTTCCCCACCAATCTCTAACGGATGGGAAGCTCTAGCCGATGCATTTGTAAACAAGTTCTACCCAACTGAGAAGACAGTGAGGAACAGAAAAAGGATAACTTCCTTCATGCAAAAGTCTAATGAGAATCTCCATGACGCCTGGGAGCGGTATCAAGAATATCAGAGGGACTGCCCTCACCACAACTACAAGAAAGGGTTCTTGATCACTACCTTTTATAACGGCCTGGCTCCCGAGGAAAGGGTTTCATTGAACGCAGCAGCAGGAAGTGACTTCCTGGGGAAAAAGCTGAGCAGGTATGAAAAGATCATCAAGAATATGGTCGAGCTGCAAGCCGGCACTGACTATGACAGATCTGACCGGGGCCAAGCTAAGAAGGTTGGTGAAGGACCTTCTTTTGAATCCAAGGCACTGGAGACAATCACCTCTCAGATCCAGAGGATAGCTACAGATGTAAAGCAGCTAAAAGAATCTGGCGGAAAGGGTAAGAAGCATGTTGAAAAGGTAATGAAATGTGTAACGTGTGGAGAAGGCGGCCACGGGGTAGACAATTGCATCTACACCCATCCAGACGCATCGAGCGATTCTGAATCTGAAGCCGAGGAAACTGAGAAGGTGGCTTTCGTAAACTTCAAAAGGCTGGACCACCCTGGCTTCAATTATGGCAACAAGGATGCGGCTGAAAACTTGCATCAGTTACAAAGTGCCTCCAAGCAACCTCAGGCTTTTGAGCAAAGGGGAGGACCAAGCCAATACCCCAAAAACACACTTTTCCCATCAAACAAGGGGAACTTCCAAGTACAGGGGAAGTATCAAGGGCCTAACCGAGAACAAAGCAAAGGCACGGTCCAGGCAGACGTGATTGGCCAGTTATCTGATTTTGTTAAAAAGCAAGATACGATCAACAATCAACTGGCGCAGAGTGCGTTATCAAATTTTGGTGTCTTGAACTCATTGCAGGTACAACTAGTGGACATGCAAACGCACCAATGCCAGATCGACCAGCAGCTAGCTCAATTGGCTGAAATCGTGAAGAACCCATTAGGAAGGATTCCGTCAAATACCGAACCAGAGAAAAGAATAGGACAATGACCGCAGAAACACGGATGAAGATGCAGGATGAAGAAACTTTGAGCGTCCAGCTGAAGACAAGAAACGCAACGCTTCTCGGGAGGCAACCCAAGTTCTCTTTTTAATTCCTACAATAGGATGTTTTTACTCTCCTGCAAGAAAAACATTACAAACATTTTGGGATGTAATAAGGCCCGAGTCAGTGCATGCGCCACATGCGCTGACTCTGTTTTATGGGTCACCGACGTATTCTATAGGACGGGATGGGTAATGCTAGCTGAGGCCGGGACCTTAGTTTCGGGCCAGTGATGTTTTACTCCTCAACCGCTTTTGTTACCCCCTTTTGTTTTCAAGTTTTCTTTTCTTTCTTCTAGCTTTTTGCTCTGAAGGTCGTAACGGGAACCAACCCTACCGGCAGGATATGTGCCACATCGTGCAAAGAGTGTTTCGGGCATCGCTAAGGCCATGACAAAAGACGCCCCTGGACGGCATGAGCCTGTGATGATCGTGCCAAAGGACTGATCACCCTTAGGCCGACGGATGGACTGCCCGTCTCGGGAATGAATTACTCTATCTGTCGATGCATGCTCAGGATTGCTTGCCGTGTTTTCACCGTATAAAAAAAAACAAGGTTGAGTTCGCTATATATACGAACATGTTTTACCGTGTCGGGCTACCTGAGTTACTGTGTTCGTACTCCCGTATCGTGCAAGGACTTTGTGCTTTTTGCTCCCGTGTCGCGCGACACCCTTGCCTTCATAACGTGCAGAAGTCTCGAGCTCTGTGAGGTACAACCCGACAGACCTATCACCCGGTAGATCTATGATCTATCACGCGACAGTGTATGCCGCCCGACACGTCCTCTGTTTACATGTATAGATTATCAGCCTTGTTAGCTGAACGGTTTTGTATCGCCCGACATGCATATTGCGCAATGTATCTTTTAGTAACTATTGCCCGATATGCCGTGTCAGGCGATAGTCATGTCATCCATTTTTGTATCGTCCCGAAGGTTTTTGTGTCGGGCGACATGCTGCTTCCTTTTTATATACGAGCCATATCGGGCATCTTTTATCGCCTGACACGGTCGAGCGTTTATCACCCTATCGCCTTGAGCGTATCGGGCGATACCCGTCCCTAGTATCAGCCACATGACTTCACCTCAGAACCTTGTGTGTCGCCCGATACTGGGGGGGAGAGGCCAGGCAATCTTTGTACAGAAAAACACCGGGCCACACATATTTTCTTTATTAGATACTTCTTTCAAAGGCCAACATATTTAATCAAAGTATTTCTTTGTGGTCCTACAGAGATGGCCCGCACCAAGATGACAACTGTCCCCGTTGACTCTCAGGGTAGGAGGATCCACCCCGAGACTGCGGCTGAAACCTTCGACGCCGGGCGGAAGCGCCCGAATCCAAGACCAGTCGAGGCCTCTACAACAGAAAAGATGGCCAGTGTTGGAGAAACGGCAACTCCAACTCCAATTCTAACTCCAACGCCCCCAACCACAGCAGCAATCCCGGAAGCCTTGGCGGTGAGTTTCGAGCCAAGGAACGACGAGCATACTCGCCGGTATGCTGAGCTGGTGCCCAAAATCTACCGCCCCAGCAGGTTCTGCCACGAAGCCTCATTTTCTGATCTGGGAATCGAGAAGAGGCTGAAGACCATCCTCGCCGCGGCGGGACTGAAGAAAATATGCTTCAACATGTCTTCCTCATACACTAGGCTGACTATGGAGTTCATGTCTTCCCTTCACCGGGTGAGAAATTCACCGGCGGAGAGAAAAGAATTCAGAGGGCCAGACAGACTCCAAGCCCGACTCTACAACTCGGAGTGCACAATCTCCGAGAAGTTTCTGAACCAGATCTTCTCTTCAAGCGAGGAGGAGAGGAATCTGATGGACAACGGTGAGAGAATCACCGAGGGAGACGGGTTCGATCCCGTGAATCTCTGGAACCAGTTAACCGGCGAATCTTCGTTCAAGCCGGGACAGAAGGTAGCTGCTATGCACTCATGCTTCTGGAGGATAGTACACAAACTGGTGGCATGCCTATTGTTTGACAAGTACGAATCCAGTAACATATACACAGAGGAGCTCCATGTCATATGGCACATAATGGAGGGCCGAGTGATCAACCTCGGACGATTTTTGCTGAACAGACTGCATCCGATGAAGGAAGCTACCAAGGACTACTGCATGGGAGAAATAGTCAACCTTATTGCAGAGGGGCTTGGATACCTGAAAGAGCTGCGCAACCTTTCGAGGACGCATGGCGATGAGGTAATTGACACCAAGTACCTGATCAGGGCCAGTATCATCAGGAAGGAGGGGAGAGACTTTTTCTATAAGTTCACAAGGACGAGTATACTCCTCCCGCTCCGTCGCTGCGCCGACTACGATGTAGAGAAACTAGTGTTCACTACAGCCGAGATTGAAGCTGTAGCAAAAGGCACAGCCCCCACCACCGCCAACATGGCCCGGGAGAGGGCAGTTCCAGAGCTATCGGTTACAACTGCCAGTAGGGTTGTAGTCACTCCCGCTATATCAGCTGCCACCTCAACAAGAAGGGTGATAGCCGACAAAGAACCGGTGATCGTTGAGGTCACCAAGATAGAGACTTCAGGAGCTGCCAAGGAAGAGACGACCGCAGCCCCTGCCATCCCTGAAATGCCTGTAGAGGCAGAGGAAGAACCTGAGCCAAACACCAGCAATGCGGTGTTCGCCGAGACCCTGAGAACGGAGCTCGAGGGAGCTCAGCTGACACCTACGCCGCAGCATGTGTCGCCTTTTATAGCAGGAGAGGAGATCGCCGACAGTGCGTAGGTGGATCAAAGTTTGCCCGCGCCACAGCCGTCCCCTCCCCGACAAAAAGGCAAGGCGATAGCTGCTGAAGTAGCGTCGTCGCCTCGCCTGGCGGCATCGACAACACAAACGGTTTATGTAGAGTCTACCACGCCTGGTAAACCAGCGCATGAAAAAGAGGTCGCAAGGACGGAAGGAAGATCTACCAGAGCTTCCCCATCGCTCGGAATGACGCTCGGGCACGAGCTCGACAGGTTGCGGGAGGTAACAGATACCAACTCCGACATTTGTATTTCCCTAACCCGCAAATATGCGTCTTTTCAAGACAGGCTGAGCAGCCAAGAGCGAGAGCTGCTAAGCGGATTAGAGGTCGTAAATTCAATAATGCAGCAAGTTCTCCAATGCCTCGACAAGATCGAGGAGAGGCTGGATAGAGGGGACGACCATCCGCACCGAAGGCAGCCGAGACGATTGTCGTCACCCCCTAGTCGTGGCTCTCCATCATCTTTGTCAGTGCCTTCCTCGACATCAGCGCCACCCTCCTCCTCCAGCGGGCGATCCTCAACGCCCGAGGAGGGGACGCAGCCGAAGTCCACCGACGGAGCCCCAGCAAGACAGGCAAGCTCCGTAGGTCCCGAGGATGAAAATCCCTCAATCCCCCTGGATGATATTGAAGATGATAACGGAGATGTCAGCATCGGGGCGGACTCTTCTGACGAGTCGGAGGGAGAAAAGGGGGACGTGTATGCTGCCAATGAAAGACACTTTCCCTGAGGAAGATGCTCGATGGCGGACAGGTTCCGTGAGCCATCAGAGATACCTTCCTTCGAGATGGCCGACTTCGATAGAAGGGTCATCGGCTACCTGTCGATCAGAGACCAGAAACTGCTAGACAGGGTCCTAAGATCGCAGGCAGATGAAGAAGACATCGTCTGGAGCGACAGCTACTTTTCCGTACGACGGGGGAACACTCCGCAACATGTTCCGCTCGCCGCCCATCGTCAGAAAAAGGCTATTCAGGGTCCTCGAGAATGCTATAATAGAAAATATCGATAGTAGGACAGGTCGGAAGAAAATATATTGCGCCACCCCGACCTTGGCAAGAAGGTTGATGTGGGGAGAACTAAACTCCTCCGCGGTGTCCAACATGTTGCAGTACATTGACGAGCATAACCCTAACCTCGTGTTGGCACCGTACGAGCACTGCAACATATGGTTCCTCTGCATAGAAGACCTAAGGAACCATGAAGTCCGACTCCTGATCTGCAACCACAACGAGGTGCCGCATTCCGGGATCGCCTTCAGCCACCCGAAAGACAAAAATCTGAGGCTTCTACCGGTGCGTCTTCAAAGAGTTATCAAGCGAGGAGTCAAATGCCACAGCGGCGTTTGGAATTTCTTTTCTATTCATGACTTCCCCAGCCAGACTGAAGAGGGAAGCGGAAACATCGCCTTAATCGTCTTAAGTGCCATTGAGGTTCTCAGTACATTTGGCAACTTGAGGGCCCTTAGGGACCATTGTTTCTATCAACGCATGGGCATCTACGCCATGTTGCTGATCAAAGACAAGCGCTATTTCTGGGACGCAGGTGTACCGGAGCAGCTGCTGGACAATGACCTAGATGAAGACTCTTCTCAGTCCAGAAGCCCCTCAGAAAAGGAAGAAGAAGTGGCGACCGTCAAACATGGGGCGGGCAAGGAACTGATGGTCCTTAAGAAAATGCACAGGATGAAGGGCGCTGCTTCGCCTAAAACTTCAGAAGGGCTAATCAAAAACTTCGACTGCTTCTCGTGCGCTACGCTCACGCAGGAGCAGGTAGATGTAATCCTTCTGAAGTTAGCAGATGCTACCTCGAGGGATGTCATTTACAAGGCGGGCAATGTTGTAGTCCCAATTGATGAGCTAAGGGACGTGGTTAAAGAAGGAGGATGTTTGGCGGTATCTGTATTAACCGCTTGCGTCCAAATATTACAACTAAAGTTCAACCACGCATATATAGCCCATCCTATGCTGTTTAACGACGTTTGCCTAGCCGAAGAAACAGGAGCACAGAAACTTTTTCTGGAAGAGTTGGAAAGCGGAGTCCCTAGCCAAATCTTCCTACCAATTCTTCATCACAACCATTGGACGCTCCTGACGGTGTACACCCGGCAACGAGCGGGAATCTTCTACAACAGCTCGGACGGCAACAAGAACCATCCAGTGCCGTGTACATCATAACCGTTGTCATCCGTCGAACGCTTAACTCAGAAATACTACGACGGGGTGACAAAGATGATACAACCATTCCTGGACACACAAGCAAACAAATGGCATGAGCTTCAGTTCTGCCACCGCAGCCCACAACAGATCCCATTATCCAACGACTGTGGAATCCACGTCCTGGAATGGATAGCGAATAAAGAGATGCCTGACCAGCTCCATCACATCGATTATCACAACAAAAGAGGAGAATATGTGTGGGAGCTTCTATCTGACGAAGGCGCGCTCGTCGGCTAACCCTCACTGGATTAGCATTACCTTTCCTAATCTACTTCACAACTCTGGGACAGAGTGTGGAGTAAGTTTGGGGGGTACCATGGTACCAGTGAGGGAGGTACAAAATTCTGTCACAAAATTCTGTCAAATTTTCTAACTTAATCTTTTGATTCTTTTGTTTATCATGTATACATACACATGTTCATATAAAATTTTGAAATTTTTGAAAAATTTTGCTTATTTTGTTCCCATACATATGTACAAAGCTGTTATTTGAGTAAAACCTGATGCAACTGCCTGCCAAGTTTATTTTCTTTGCACTGAATGTGATGCAAAGTTTTGTTATATCTTTCTGATAATGCTGCTTCGAACAAACAGAAGATTACGTTTTTCCATGTCAAAATTTTTGAAAATACAATAATCTCACAGACAGCTAAGAGACGAGTATGGAGAAGGAAAAAGTTGCCCAAACAGCAAGAATCCCTTGGTTTCCCTTACCTGACAAAAATCCTAAAAAGAGAGAGAGACCTTATGAGTGTGAATAAAAGCATGAGAGTTGTGCCCAATAAAATTAAATATATATATATATACACACTTGTTTTCCAAAAGTACCCGTCTTTAGGCATGGTAGATCTGGGGCAGTGGTACGTAGGATGTGAAATCACTGCTCTAAAGCCAACTGGCTTGGACTGCAGGGACCACTTGCCCGTTAACGGACCCTTGCCTGGATGGACTGATGGGGAACAAGAAGAAAACCCAAAAAGCCTTAGCCTACCCTTTACACAACTTTCTGCCCCGAAAATAAAGTTGTTTGGTGTGTAAGCTAACTTCGGAAATCATACAACAAAGTCTCGCCAAATCTGTAGAGAATAATCTTACTTAAACAATAAGGCAGGAAAAACAAAAATCTTTTGTTCGTAATGAGACAACATTATCTCGAAAGGCATTACAATACTTGTTTTACCCCTTAGCCTGAGAACTATACTGCGCAAGAAGAAGCATCGCTAAATAAAGTTTAAATATTGATTGAGGACAATCAAAACGCTAAGTTTGGGGGAGTTGATAACACCAAATTTTGTGATGTTTTTGGCCTTTATCCTGTTATCAAAACTGCCCTTTTCTTCCTTTTTCCCCTCTTTTATATGCATTTCCGCAATAATAAGCCAAGCAATGCTCTCAGTCCAATATTTCTATCTTTTGTAGAGTTTCCTCCTATTTTGGCCCACTTAGCACCAATAAGGCCGTTCCGGCCCGCAAATAAGTCCAAGACTGTCCCGGTCCCCTGACGCCCTATACACACGCTGACTGGCAAGGCTGCGTGATACGATGACGCGCGACGCAAGGATGCCGCACGAGAAGGTACCGATGGACGAAAAGCCTCTTTACCCGACAGGGAGCCAAGCGCACTGCAACTACTCCATGTGCCGCCCGATATCGGCCGACCACCGGCAGTCGCCTCTCGCCACGACGCCCGACAGCCGACCTCCTTGTGCCGGGCGATACCGGGCAATACTCGCTTCAGCCGACCACCAACTGAACGGCGAAGAGGAGGATACATGGCGCTTCGAGCACCATACCTTCTCCCGACCGACTACCTATAAATAGCAGCTACAGGGAGCCGAAAAGATAGTTTTTGACAGTTCGGACAAGCTCGACCACTTCAGGTTTCGGACAGTCGAGTGATCTTCAGAGGACGCTGCGAGAGCAGGCGTATCGTGCCCCAGTGTTTGTACCAGGCGACACTAGGTGAGCTCTTCCTCATCCCAAGAGGGAGGGGACTGGTTCACCTAGGACTGTACCGGGCGACATTGGGAGCCGATATCGGCCGATGTAGATGCGCGACATGAGTGCCCGACACCAGTGCCCAGCAGTAGGATACGCAGCTCCACGCCCGACACGATATCGAACCCGATACACTCCGCCCGTCATGCGTGCCGCCCGAGAGGGTGTGCCGCCCGACTTGAGCATATCGGCCAGGTCCTTGAGCAATGCATCTGCCCGTCGCGGTGTGCCGCTTGAGAGAGCGTGCCGCCCGACACGGCTGTATCGGGCTAGGTCCCTGTCTGATATCGGGCGGGATGATTACTGTAGCGTGTCATCCTTCTACATCAAGAAGGCGACATCTATTTTTAATTCTGTTATTTAATTCTTTACTTATGCATTGTAATTAAGACCCTTAATGTTTATAGAATAGGAAATGCTTAATTACTTGCTGCTCTAAGCTTGGTCCAATATGTTGGATGGCTGCGATGCTTGATATCTCAACTCTAGCTTGCATGTTTTAGATCGCGTTTCGCTTAGCTACCGAATCGTGTTTTCCCGTCACAACAACTTCGAGAGTTGTGTTGTGGCTCTAGTGTTTGGTCCGATTATGGAGTACGAGAGTGCCTGGAACGGAGTTGTTTCTGTAACATTCAACTCTAACTTTGAGCCCAGCAACCTCAAGAGGGGTGTCGAGGCTTGGTTAGAGGTGCCCACTCTGAGAGGAGGGATGCAGGATGGTACCGGTGCCGCTTGTCTTGCAGTAGTTTTATCCTTCATACCTTGCTCTAGCTCTAGTGTTATCTTTCTGTTTCTGTTGCATGAAAATCCTTAAAAACTGCCAAATGCTAAAAACCTTAAATCTTTCTAGTAACTCCATTTGGAGATAGTCTTCTTGTTTTGTTTGTGACATTTTATGCTTCCCTCCTGGGGAATTTATCGTCTCTTTTAACCTGCCAGAGTGTAGCGTGTCGATTCTGGGTTCTCAACACTACCCCCCTTGTCCCTGTGTTCGACCCCGTATATCTACTTCGACCCCGTAAGCAAAGTTGCGGGGGCCTAGAAGGATTCGGGTTTATAAATGTAAAAGCTCGACTACCTCAAATCCGCCTCCAATTTTAGGACGTGCGATTTAGGCCGGTCAGTACATTAGCACATTCTTTTAGCATCAGTCAAGTTCTCAAATAGGAATTATTGTGACAATTTCTACAAAGAAACATATAAGCTCTTATCAATTGCTTTACCAAAACTTATAATACATTGGGATCTTAATCCCTTATCTCATCACTTAAAAGTTCACATCTCACAACAACATCATTATCTTACTTATCAAATTTGGGCATTCATACCCTCAGTTCATCACTAATCACTATTACCACTTGTTAGGTAACTATTACCTCTAGGTCCTCAAACCGAGGTATACATGATACTTGTTACACAAGCTTCTCACATGGCTCACAAGGCCCATTAAGTGTCTTGTCACCTTTTACTAAGAAACCACTTACTCATATGACTCATACAATCCATGCACATTTTATTACTTTTACTAAGCAACAACATCATTAAGGAACACAAGGCCAATCAACATTTTTATTATATAAATGTTATAGCTCAAATCTGGCTACGTTCATCATCTCTTGATATCTGCATGGTTAATACATATGATAACACCCATAAAAATCACTTATCACATCATGCGATACAATAGTAACACCACCATTCCTTTATCAGGATTAGGGTTTACTATCAAATATGCTTTTCATCCCTTTACCCAAAAATTAGGGTTAGGGTTTCCCATTTCACATTGATTAGGGTTTCATGTTTATATTATCTATCCAACCCTAATATTTTGCTCCACTCCTCTAGGAGAATCTATTGATATCACAAGTATTCACTCATGCTTGTTACTCTCATCATATAGCATTAATGATTATCAATTCAAAGTATGAATTCATATCTCAACCTTGCCATGGTATGTTTATATCATACCCATTATCTTGGCTTAACCCCCTTTTCTCATAGCATGTTAGTCACCACTTATCAAAGTGCAATGAACTCATTACATCTTCATTGTAATAATTTACATAACACACACTTCTTTTGTTTCTTATCCAAGTATATTGGATTTGAGATGCATCAAGGTATATCAACCCTCAAATGCTAAATGTGATGACTATCATGTCTCGATATATCACTTTGCTTATTACTTTCTAACTCACCTAATTTACATCATATACTGTATAGGTCACACATTAGAATTGTCCAGCTATCTTTAATGATATGGACTTGTCTAATGGTTAGGCATTGTTGATATAGAATAAACCATTATGAAACATTTAGGTATTTCAACTATTAGGATATTATCCACACCATTATTTAGTGTTTCATACATCACTCCTAAGAGTTTCTTATCCTCATCTTTGTAAGGTGTATAGGGTTGATACACATGTATATAGTTAAGTATATAATGATCTAGGCATCATCTTATCCCTTATACCCTTACTCATTTAAGTATCAACATTACCATTCATATGGTTTATCAATTTCACCCTTCATGGGTGTAACATTCTCATCTTACTTGATTATATTAGCCACACACTACTTTAGTGTATTGGCCATTAAACCATTACTAGGGTTTCATATATCATTACATGGAATCACTCTGGATTTGAGTCTCACATCACATCATTGCATCAGGGTTCCACATAACATTATTCTAATTTAGGATTTCACATGACATTACCCTAGATTAGGGTTTCACATTCAATAACCCACAATTAGGGTTTACTATTCATCCCAATTAGGGTTTTGTATCACATTACCCTAAATTAGGGTTTCACATGTCATCACCCTTAATTAGGGTTATAGCCTTACCTTAGATTAGGATTACACTTAAACATTGCCCTAAATTAGGGTTAAGATTTATCAATCTTCTTGATTAGGGTTTCATGATCTCTTTATCATGGATCATTCCCTAAAATTCATAGTTTATTCATATTGAAGGTATTGAGGTTTATCCATTACATGATTATCATACATGTATGGATTCCTCTCTCTCTCATCCTTTCTAGAATGTTTACTATATCAAAATTGATTAGATTAGTTCAACTAACCCTTCAATTAAGTACCTTCAATTTAGGGTTGACATGGTGTATTGAAACATTGCTTACTTAAGCTTCAAGAATTCACTCATCTAAGAATACTAATCAATTGGTACCTTCAAGATACAACACTAATGATTATCTTTGAGATAAATCAATAAAAATCATAGGGTCATTTGACCTTTCATCAACTTGGGTTTCCAATTGACTTGATCTCATTAAATCATTTAATCGATCTTGACCATTGATGCTCCAAACAGTTTGAAACTGATTGGGCAAAAAGTGGATTGAAACTGATTGGACTTGGGTCTCCAAAAGGTTTGAGAATGTTTGGACCCAAATGGTCTTGAGACCATTTGGACTCAAGCTGTCTTAAGACTGTTTGGTCCAAACCCTCTCAAAACCGAATGGACCAAAAAGTCCTTTCAACACTTACACGATTCATGATTTCAATGGGTGAACCGATTATCAATTGAATCCTTGATTTCTTTGTCACTTGAACTATTGAATCAACCTTCAATTAGACCATCAATTAGGGTTTTGAACCCAGTTGATCTAGAAATTCTACTCAAGAAACCTTCAATTAGGGCTTTGAATCGAGTAGCCATAAATGATCAACATTGTGGAATTGATTCCATTGCAACTAATGAATCATCATCAAATTTTTGAAATGATCTGACCCCAAATGGTCTTGAGGTCGTTTAGATGACCTCCAAATGGTCTTGAGACCTTTTGCTCCATTCCATTCTTGAAATTTGTGGAATTCAATTAGGGTTTGGGTCATTGGATTGATCATCAAAGAAACAATTGATTGCATTTCAATTTGGTATATTTGGACCTTCAAATACTCAAGCATACTTAACCCTAGACCTCCAAACGGTCTTGAGACCGTTTGGGCTAAGCAATCCAAAAATCTCAATCAATCAATTTGAATTTCAGCACTTAACCCGATTAGGGTTGACTAATTGATTAATCCTCAACTGATGAACCCTTTTGATGGGTCATTAACCATCAACATTAGCATCAAATTTTCCAAACGGTCAACCATGGTAAACTCTCCCAAATGGTTTGAAACCGTTTAGCTTCAAACGGTTTGATGAAACTGTTTGCTTTCAAATAGTTTTGTTGAAACCGAATGAACAACTTGTTGAAACCGATTGGAATGTAATTTTCTTTGGGAAAAGTGCCCAAGATGATGTAATAATCATCTACCTTCGTCCCTGTAGTTCTTAGTACTTCTAATTTCATGGAATTGCCCATTTCAACAAGCAATTAATCAAGAACTAGAAGGAATCATTATAATTGCAAGATTGCTTGTTGAATAATAATGAAAATGGGTTCAAGTTATATAAACTGCCTCCAATTGAGCTTCAAAGCTTCAAGCTCACGTCAACAATGGTGTATGAAACTCCTTTCACAATCCCAAGGTTCGTCCTCAAGCTTTGAGTGAAAAGGAATGGTTAGAATTGAAGATGGGATCGAGATAAGAAGAAATATTGCATTGATTTTTGATTTCCACCATGGAATCAAGGTGAAAGGAAGTCAAGAATCTTACCAACAGGTTGGGGGTCGTCCTCCTAGTCCTTCAAATATTCCTTGGTCGTTTTGCAAGCAAATGGTGGAAATGGATTCGATATTACCCTTTCATTCTATGGATAAAGGAGCATATATGTGAATTTTATTGAAAATTCATTTAAGAGAGAGAAAGTAGGAATTATCTCCTCAATTTCCTTGCCACTTGCCCCCTTCCCTTCCTTAGATATGAGGCTACCCTCCTTGCCTCTTATTACTCTCAATTATCCAAAATTTAAAGAAAAGCAAATTAAGCACCTTAAATCATATTATATTAATATCCATAAGTGAGTGGATATTTCTTTTTCTTATAATAATGTGAGTGAGTTATCCACATCCTTTGGATATTTTCGTGGCCTAGAAAAGGCACAGGGGTGTTCACACTTGAGAAAGTTCATCCATCTCACTTTTGGTTGAAGGCCCTTCAAATATTTTATTTATTTATTGCATTAAATTGAATTAAAGTTCCAATTATGCTTAAATCTTGATTATTTTAATATCAAGATTCTATCTCCTCCAAAGTGATTCAAATGAGACGCCCCTCTCATTTTATTTGCTCTACATGATGCCAAGAAACATTAGGGACTATTTTAAAGTGGTAATTTTCATATTGAACCCTAGGTATTGGGTAAATTGCACATTACACCAAAACTAGGTTTTAATGCACAAACATTGCTTTATCAACTCTTTCTTGGTACTCGGGCTTTCCCAAGTCATACATCTGCATCATATTCCATCTCATGAGGTTTCAACACATGAGGAACATTTTATCATGTAACATTTGCAAGTTAACCCCTCAACTTGGGTAATTTGCACTTTAGTCCAAAATAAGCAAACATTGCTTCAACATTATTTGAAAAAGACTAAAATTGAAACATAAGTTCCTCTTGAGCCTTAATTACTTTTCACAAAATAAAATCAAGGATCTAATTAACTTGCTTAAGCAAAACTTCTAGGGTTAAGGCATAACCCATGTTAGGGATGTTACAAATTATAAACCCCTAACAAGGATTTCATCCCTGAAATCCTAGATAAAGGAAGACATATATTATTCATTTATCATATCATCATGTCTCCACATAACATATAATTGTTATGGAGGCACCATAAAGCTTTGATCAACACAAAGTTATTCCACACAAATTTATCATAAAATGGTTCACACGGGACACATACTCCACTGTCCTTTTTATTATTGACTGTGGAGTTAACTCTGTGCCAGGTAACACTTTCCTTATTTTACCATTTCATGTGATAGATTCTTATTTCTGAGGAGTCTCCCATGCTCCTTATATAATTCAACATTTCACTTTTAAGATCACAATTATGTTCTGTCACCCACTTGGCACTATAAATCTTTTCATTCCTCAGTTGTGCCATCTAAACTACTGACACAACACTAGATTTCTTTATTACTTGTACTAACTATATCATTAGTTGTACATTCTCTTATCATAAGGACAAGTTACTTATCAATTAAGAACTTGTCTTAAAGATATCTTCAATTGTTATGTTTATGCAAAGCATAAACCCCTAACATGTGATGTTCATACTATTAAACTGATTTCATGGTTGATCATTCTAGGTAGCCAACATAAATCATCTGGTATTTCTTTAGATACTAGGATCTCTTATACTATTAAACTGATTTCATGGTTGATCATTCCAGGTAGCCAACATAAATCATCAGGTATTTCTTTAGATAATAGGATCTCTTATCTTGGTATATTTCACATGTGTTCAAAGCACATCACATATTTATCTTCCATCCATCTTGGGACATTACTTGTTACACATATTCTTCACCTTGGAACTAAAGTCTGAGATAAACTGATACTTTTCTAAGTATCCATCAATTAACATTTTTATCTTATGCACATCAAGCGTCCTAAGACCTACTTGATTGCTATGTCCTTGAAAGGAAAGAAAACAAGGAATCATATTCCTCTTATTTTTTTTCATGTATTTTCAACTATTCATGAATCATTTACTATTTGTCTCATCCTATGTTCCTTGCCCTCAGCACATGAATTTATAAGGATGTTTACATAACATTATTCTTTTCTTGGTTATTATCTAATATGTTCATGAGCATATTATGATCTCATCACATTTCCCATTTCCACATTATGGGAAAAGATCTTTATTATAGCTACAAACTTTATTAAACAAGGATCACCTCCCTTGTTCTCATTATTATCTTATGAGGAGTATACTTTTTACTTCCTCATTCATACATACTCATCCGAGATTATCCCAGATTTCTCTTTCTTGTACTTAGGATATAACACATTTTTTCATTCATATTTCCAATTTCATGATACTCATTAGATTGTCTCAGAATGACTACTTGATCAGAGCAATAAAAAAGATAACAATCTAAGAGTTTCCATACTCACTTTATCATCAATAGTTGTATACCTGGCCAGGGTATATAAATACTGAGATTAAGTAGTATGCACTTTATATACTATTGTATTCCTTACTTTTTATATTATGTCAAGCATAAGATTTTAACATTCCCGGATTTTATCCAGGCATCTCTTCTATACCTCATTCTTTTTCATAGAGGTAAGAACAATATAAACATCTATAATGTTACTATACAAAATGTAAGTCCTCATAGGACTAATCAAGGAAAGCTCAATCAATTACTTTCTCAATTTAACTCAGAAAACCATAAAAAGACATATTAGAACGACATTATTTTGTCTGACCTGTCATGATTCGTGGATGGTTCACTACCTCAGGATGACTCTGCCTCAGAGGTTGATTCATCATAACATTTCTGGCTGAGCAATCTCTTGCCAGATGTCCTACCTATCTACATTGGTAACAAGTTCTGAGCTCTAGATGTGGTCTAGAAGGTTCTTTACCCTTTCCAAGTAGCCATTGCCTTGGTGCACTAGGCTCTGGTTGTACTGGTGGTGCCAAAAACTTCTACCTTTTGGAACTACTAGGCCTCTGTTCCTGAGTTTGGATAGGCCTTTTCTCAATCATCACCTTATTTTTCTTCTCTGGGAAATACCTTATGATATGTCCAGGTTTCCTACACTTGTGACGGACCCTGATTTCAGGTTGTATCCTATTCCTCCCATCATTATTCATTGCTCCAACATGCTGATGTTGAGCAAGAATCCTATTCGAGTTCAAAACTTCATCATTGAGGGTTGGTAGTCTAGGTTGCATTGCTAATGCACGATCTACTATATGCACCATAGCCGTCCTAAATTGCTCAAACAGAGCAGAGAAAGCTGGGCTCTCTATCTTGTCTAGGTCAAATTGGGGATGTGCAGGTATATGTTCTTCTCTGCTCTGATCCCTTGCACCTCTTTTTGGTGCTGCATTGCTGCTCTCAGCATCATGTTCTATGTGTGATCCATACATCATCAAGTTTTTCTTCTCCTATATGAGCAGAAGACTCTATCATATACATTGGAAAACACTAGAACAAACTCTATTACCTTATTCCTATGTCTCTGTAGACTCAACGAACCTAGAGCTCTGATACCACTAAATTGTGGCATCCAACTCACAAAAACAACATTTACTTAAGCGTAAGCGAATTATTTGCAGTGGATTACTGAAAATCACTAAAAATTAAAACTTTTTGCAAAGAGATCCAAACATAGGAAAAATCTTTCATCAAGAACCAATGTATAACATTTATATCCTGGTTTAAAAGTATGTAACTTGTACCATCTCTTCTCGAGGATTTCATACCACAACTGCCCTATAAACAATATATACATACATCATAAGAACCTCAAGGCATCAAGACAAAATCTCAGATTGATTCATTAAAAGCACTAACTACTGACTCCGAGGACCTGAGAGTACAGAGACGACACATAGGACTACTATCTATATGATTTAACCGGCAATATCTCCACCTGAGATATTACTGATGTCCCTGCTGATGCTGTTCTTTCTCTGTTGTGGGAATTCTATTTCCTTGTTCGCGTCCACCTAAAAACAATGGATCCCACGGGGGTGAGACAATTGTAAATTGCCCCAGAGGGAGATATAACTCTCTGCCAAAACATTATTATTGCAAATTATTAAAATAAAACTGAACAGAAGTTCTTATATATCAACAGCAATATTAATCATTGTATGAGCAGAGTAAAGTAATCTCCATTCCTAAGGAGAACATTGCATCTACCCATGGTATAATCATAGTTCATCCATCTACTTGCAATGAATATAAAGAGATATGAATAACATCTATCAACTAGAGATGCATAAAAGAAATGTATCATCAGCCAATAAATTTCCGTATTAAATCCTTAAGAAAACATGTTATACGGTTGATTACATTTTACAATCACACTTATGCCCTGAGGAGATGAGGTATACCGCTCATACTCCAACCGACCACTACGAAGTCGAAATCGGTACCATACAAGGTCAATGGAAGAGTCGGAATCCAATACATCAACTTTCTCGGTCAGTACGAGATTATATGGTAGAGACATCATGTGTCAACTACAAATAGCTTGCCAAGGTATATTGGCATCTTCACTATAGAGTTATAGCCCATAGCATATACTCTCTTCAGGTTATGGCATGTAGCCAATGCCTGGTATTGTATTGTGCAGACATGTCCCGTAGCCATACTCTTATTGGGATATGGTCTGTAACCATTCCTATGCATAGAATATGGCCCGTAGCCATTCCTATGAGATGTAAGGATATATTCACCAATTACCCCCACATATTCAAAAATATGCGGCTTCCGGGTTATGCCGCGGAGCAACCCGTTTCACCATTCAGAAAATTCTGACGCTGATGGATCTATGGTCAGGGCTCTACATGATATGATTTCACTTGATTAATTAAGTACATTAGCACATTCTTTTAGCATCAATCAAGTTCTCAAATAAGAATTATTGTGACAATTGCTACAAAGAAACATATAAGCTCGTATCAATTGCTTTACCAAAACTTATAATACATTGGGATCTTAATCCCTTATCTCATCACTTGAAAGTTCACATCTCACAGCAACATCATTATCTTACTTATCAAATTTGGGTATTCATACCCTCAGTTCATCACTAATCACTGTTACCACTTGTTAGATAACTATTACCTCTAGGTTCTCAGACTGAGGTATACATGATACTTGTTACACAAGCTTCTCACATGGCTCACAAGGCCCATTAAGTGTCTTGTCACCTTTTACTAAGCAACCACTTACTCATATGACTCATAGACTCCATGCACATTTTGTTACTTTTACTAAGCAACAACAACATTAAGGCACACAAGGCCAATCAACATTTTTATTATATAAATGTTATAGCTCAAATCTGGCTACGTTCATCATCTCATGATATCTGCATGGTTAATACATATGATAACAGCCGTAAAAATCACTTATCACATCATGTGATACAATGGTAACACCACCATTCCTTTATCAGGATTAGGGTTTACTATTAAATATGCTTTTCATCCCTTTACCCAAAAATTAGGGTTAGGGTTTCCCATTTCACATTAATTAGGGTTTCATGTTTATATTATCTATCCAACCCTAATATATTGCTCCACTACTCCAGTAGCATCTATTGATATCACAAGTATTCACTCATGCTTGTTACTCTCATTATATAGCATTAATGATTATCAATTCAAAGTATGAATTCATCTCTCAACCTTGCCATGGTATGTTTATATCATACCCATTATCTTGGCTTAACCCCCTTTTCTCATAGCATGTTAGTCACCACTTATCAAAGTGCAATGAACTCATTACATCTTCATTGTAATAATTTACATAACACACACTTCTTGTGTTTCTTTTCCAAGTATATTGGATTTGAAATGCATCAAGGTATATCAACCTTGAAATGCTAAATGTGATGACTATCATGTCTCGATATATCACTTTGCTTATTACTTTCTAACTCACCTAATTTACATCATATAATGTATAGGTCACACATTAGAATTGTCCAGCTATCTTTAATGATATGGACTTGTCTAATGGTTAGGCATTGTTGATATAGAATAAACCATTATGAACCATTTAGGTATTTCAACTCTTAGGATATTATCCACACCGTTATTTAGTGTTGCATACATCACTCCTAAGAGTTTCTTGTCCTCATCTTTGTAAGGTGTATAGGGTTGATACACATGTATATAGTTGAATATATAATGATCTAGGCATCATATTATCCCTTATACCCTTACTCATTTAAGTATCAACATTACCATTCATATGGCTTATCAATTTCACCCTTCATGGGTGTAACATTCTCATCTTACTTGATTATATTAGCCACACCCTACTTTAGTGTATTGGCCATTAAACCATTAATAGGGTTTCATATATCATTACATGGCATCACTCTGTATTTGAGTCTCACATCACATCATTGCATCAGGGTTCCACATAACATTATTCTAATTTAGCATTTCACATGACATTACCCTAGATTAGGGTTTCTGTTACAACCCCCAATTTTTGGTGAGAAATGTAATTTCTCGTTTTAAAAGTATTGGAACAAATAATACAATTTGTCGTGAATAAATAGATTTCATTTACAATAGCCTTGATGTTTGTGTTGTGGGCTTTATTGGCTATTGGGCCCATTAACAAAGAAATTCAATTAATAAATGAATAATTGAGTTTTGAGAAAAGAAAGGTGTGGAAACCTCTAGAAGGCAAAAGAACTTAATCCAAAGGTGGATTTCATGCCACATGGGTTCCTTGGATTCCAAAGACTCCAAAGTTGCAAAGAATATGCAATAAGAAAAGAAAAGATCAATTAAGTATTTCTTTATTAAGAAAGAAATTGAAAATAATGGTAAAATGTGGAAAACATGTGAAAAGAGGTATAATTGAGTTATCCTTGGTGGAATTTCGTATCCCAAGGATTCCTAATGATAAAAGGAATACTAATGAGGAAAATAAAAGAGAAATAAAGAGAAATCTTCAAAAAGAGATATTTTAATGAGAAATAAGTAAGATAATAAGAAAAAGGATGAAAGATAAGGAAAGAGGCTAAAGAAATATTCCCAAGATGGGATTTTGAACCATTAAGGTTCCTTGAGGTTCAAGGAACTCAAAATAATAATTTATTAGCAAAGGAAAGAGAAAATAGGTGAAAATATGTATAATTAAGAGATATCATGCATTTAAATAAAAGAACGTTTCCTTTGAGATAATGAGCCCAATTTTGGTAGAGAGGTAGATTAAGTCATTATGGACTTTCCCTCCAGATTTGTGATTAATTGTATTTTTTGGGAGTTATAGCTTTTACAATATTTCCTAAAGTGTTGGGTTTATAATAAATGTCACAATTTTGAATACAATTCCCTTGATCTGGCGCGTGCATTTAGTGCCATCAGATTTGGATCCGACGATGATGAGCTTGTCTTCCAGCTCGTGTCTGGTTAGGAAAGTAAGGATAGAACTCTGAGTTTCCTTGATTGATTTCCTTATCAACCAATAAGTGTGCAAAATCGGAAACCTGTTAGATTTATTCGTGAGTTTCTTGCGGACAGGTTAATCCTAGGTTTCGCCTAGCTTGGGGGTCTCTAGAAGAATCCCCTAAAACCTAAGACCCCATCGGCTGTGCACCATAGATACAGGCTATATAAGGGGTGGACTCCCTCGGTAAGATGATGAACAGATCTGCGAGATGTTGTATGACCATCAGGGCAAGTATCTTCTACCAATTTCATCTCTCGAGCCCTCCTGTATCTCAGACCTCCTGGGCTTGCTGCCGGGAGAACCTCTATTACGTCTCAGTGACTTCGTCCATGAATGGAGAGATTTGGACCACCGATGAGTTCGGTTGGGTCGGGCGAAGGTGGAGGACCAACTCTGAGCAGAGAAGGGTCCGATGGAAGTCAACATCAGAGTTGACCTTCCATTGCTCTGCGTCGAGCAAGCAAGGGAGGAAGATGAGCAAGGGAGAAAAGACTCCCCTAACCTGGCAGCCATGAGAGGGAAGCTAGGGTAGAAGGGTAATCAACCAAATTGCATAGAATTAAAGTAAGTCCCGATTCCGACGTGTCACTTTCTTATTGGCTTAAACATATTTATCTTGCATAAATCACAACTAAAGATTGGTAGCCCTGATGAAAATAAGTTATCATGAAAATTGATCAGAAAAAGGTGAGGAAGCCAATAAAAATATAATTGGAACCTGATATTGCTTGCAATTGAAAAGTACCCCAAGTTATCACCTTTGATGTAGTAAATTATGATGAAACCCTAATTTGATATGGAACTCATTTTTAATGACTCTTTTAGGTTAATACTAACCTATTAAGAATAAAAGGGAGAGTTAAATATTAATAAGGCAGTTTCATGCTTGTTTTAGGGTTAGAAACCCTAATTGGAGAAAATATGGGTTTTAATGGGTTAAATCTGAAAAGATAATTATAGAACTGAGTTTTCATAATAAAATACCCTTAAGTTGGTGATTAGGGTTTTATAATGGATAAAGGGGGAATTAATACTAAATGGAATACACTTATGAATTAAATCATGATGAAGTATGAATTATCAATTCGAAGGAAACTAAAGGTGGTAATTGAGTCTAATGATCTTGAAGTAACTTAAAAGAGATAAAGATGGTGGTTTTAGTATAGAAGAGAAATAATGGACTTTAACTGCGCCTATGATGTTGAAATTAGGGTTTATGAAATAAGAGGGCACTAAATGTGATAAAAGTATTATGGAGGCTAAAACCCTAATAAAACCCTAAAGTGGCCTAAAAAGCTTAAGGTGGAATCCAAGTCTAGCTTTAGAATGTTTTGGATAAACTATAACACTTGGATGTCATGCATTAAATTTCAGGATATTGTTGATTGCCTGTTGCTTGTTCTTTATCATTATTACTTGGACAACAAGTTACTCTGGATCAGGTATGTGGTTAATTATGAATAACCACTTTAGTTTCACAGAGATTTCCGAATGTTTCCTCGCATTGAATACAATCTAAACAGTTGGATGTTCATACTTGCAAAACTATAAAGTCACTATGGTTATCACAATTATAAATAAGTGTGTATGCTCCCACCTACATGCCACCCTGATGGATGATGCCGAGAGAGTCAGGCCCAGATGGGTAGACCAATGGGCACCATGAGTGGTGACCCCAGGCACCAAGCTCGGGAATGAGAAGGTGGCCTATGATATTGTATGACTAGTGGGCACCATGAGTGGTGACCCCCAGGAACCAAGCTCGGGATTGAGAAGGTGGCCTTAAGTCATTGGCAAAAGAAACCCTAAGGTGGGTATGCCATGGTTAGGGCAAAAGCGGTGGAGAATGTCATACTAAAAAGTGTAAAATTGGCTTGTTAATTAACTTGATTGTGATAATTACATTGTTATCCGTATTTGCAAGATTTTGGTTGTCCCCACATACCCATATATTTCGATATACTGACCGACATCTTGTTTGTCGGCGTTTTAGGAACAACAATTGAAAGAACAAACAGTAAAGTGACACATTGTGGAAATAAGAAGTAAAGTACAAGGAGGATTAGATAGAATAATTCAAGCTATGGATAGATAGATTTCCAAAGTTTTAAAAAGGTAAGAAAAGTTTTATTTTTCTACCAAATTTCAGTTTAGTTAGTAGAATTTCATAATTATAATTGATTATTTGTTGAACCTTTGATCATGTTAATTGATTAACGGCTCTGACCTTTGGGTCTCCCTTAATTGGGGGTTACCGGGAGGCGGGGTCATTACAATTGGTATTAGAGCATAGGTTCCTTAGTTAATCTTTAATAATTATTAAATGTTACAAATTCCATAGAACCAAGGGAGTTATTAGAGGATTTTCTGAAAGATTGAGGTGTCTAGAAAAGGATCACGTCCGGGGGCTGGCAATATTTCCCTATGCACCGCTAGTCAGAATATGAGGACTCCCAGATTGTGTGACTGCCTGGCCGATGTCTTAGGATATGACTCGAAATAAGATACCTTTAGGACTCTCTCATCTTGTTCATCCCTTCTCAACTCAAAATTATATTAAGGACCTTAAGGATTAGGGTTTCCTCTCTCTTCTCCTCACCCTCTTGAGATATGGGTAAGGTTGATAGAATTAAGGAATCCTCCACCAAATTAATAAAAAGCATGTAAATAAGATGTCGTGGACATAAGCTTAACAGAGTAAGCGTAAAGCAATAGATACATGCTTTGGTCGTATGACACGAGTTATCATTGCCCTCAGGAGAGGCCTGAGGATAGACCTCCGTGGCAGGAGGATGATTAGAGAGAGTTAGTCTTGGAGGTAGAGACCTCCATTAAAAGTAGAGACCTAGCACATCCTTTGAGGATGATGTTAACCCTAACCCTAAGTGAAGGTTAGAGAGAGAGATGGCATAATGAGATTAGACCAAGTGTTTGGATAAACATACCTTGGATGCCATATGAGCCATGAGAAGTTGATGACCGAGTATCTTTAGCAACCCAACCCTGGGAAGGGTCATGTGGGTTTGAGTGAAGGATACCTCCTTCATGGATGATGTTAGAGAAGAACCTATAGAAACCTTATGGGTTGTTGCAAGTAGGATATAGCTTGCACCCAGATTACATCAGTAGTTCGAGCAGTAAGTTTAAACTGAGGCCAGAAGGACATGATGGATGACTATGGATAATCATAAGCAAACATAAGTTTGAGCATAGACTTCACCCACGTAGAGGTATGCCTGTGAGCTTGATACTTCATGGAGAGAGGACCTCTAGTAGTATGGTTGGATGTGGAGTTAGCTCTAGAGAGGGAAAGCAGGACCCAAGAAAGAAGGTTGGAATCTTAGATTTTGGAGACATGAGGAATAGTGGGGATTCGAGGATGATGTGACCTAAGTGGATGATAGTGGTTGCCTTATGCTTGACCCATGGAGGCTGATGATATCTTGGTTTCCTTTAGAGGAACCAAACCCTTAAGAGAGGATGATGCTTCTGGTACTTGTATGCCTATGGTATAAGTATTACATGCTGAGATGAGATGAAGAGTGCCTTAGACCCTGAGGAGGTTTAAGTAACCAGTTGTGAGGTTTTATACCTAGTTGGTTGTCCTTAAGGAGGACTCAACTCTGAGGTACTACTTATATAAAAGGATCATGGAAGTACATGGCATACCTTGGATATGCTTGATTCATGGTTAAGAGATTGAGCATGCAGCTGGATACCCAAAGGTGAACCTAGGGTTCCTAGGCCTAAGAGGGGAAGCAGTGTACCCAATGCTCATGATGTGATTTGAGTATCGAGCATGGTACTCCTCATGTGTAAAAGTAAAAGAAACCCCTGAAGTTAAGGGTATGTTTGATGAACCCCTCACAACTAAGTTGATCTAATGTTGAGGAAAGAGAACGAGTGTGACCTAGCATGGTTTAGTAGGTGGTCTGCTTGTGCCTTAGTAGCTGATGGGTTAAGCATGCTCATATGGATATAAACCCTAGACATAAGGATGTTTGTTGTAAAGAGTTGTAGTTTCCTCCCATCCTGGGAGAGGGACCCTTTGGTAAGGTGTGTACCAGTTTTGTTGGTTTTGAGGTAACCTAAAGAAGTCTCATAGGATCTTGAGAAGCTAAGTGAAAAGTACATGGTATGAGAATGAACCTATAGACCCATAGATAACCATCTCTAAGTGCATGTGGATGTGTTACCATGGAGGTAACCGGTATGGGGCCTGTCCAAGGTAGGCAGGTTGCCATGACCCCTATGAAGGGATGAAAGTCAGTCATGAATGCAGAGAGAGATGATGAAGGATTGGGTAAGGTTCTAAGTTGAATATGTACTATGTTAGAATCCTAAGTCTATCCAAGGGTCAGTTAGGGATAAGACCGATGGAAGTAAGAGTTGCCTAATTCACTAGTTGCACATGACCATAGGATCGGGAGGTAACATCTATCATTGTCTAAGGGCCATGGGTTAGGAGATTAATCACCTTCATGAACTCATGGGACCCAAAGGGTGGTTGAGTAGGGCACTCTCTGGATGCATGAGGGAAGAGGGATGACCCCAAAAGTGTCGGCACCCTAAAGACCTAGAGGAGATGACCAAGGATTGTGCTTGGACCAAGTAAGTTCGAGACCAGTGTCCCATGGAAGTTGTGGCAACACATCCCACTATCACACAGACAGCGAGGTGTTACGCGAAAACGTGCGGAAATCACCATAACCATAGATTATAAAAAACACGGGCTAATTAAAGCTGATTGCGGAAAGCGGATAAACTGAGAAACCATAACATATAGGTCCTCGTCCTGCAATAAAACATGTTATATAAATATATACAAGGCTTGATACATGTCCACAACTTAGGAGACCAGTTGTTCTGTCATCACATGAGTCCATCACCTATTATATATATATACATAAAGGCCCACATCTGACCAGCAGTAGGATATACAGAGGATCAACAGCCATACATCGTGAAGCAATGCCAAAACACTCCCAAGGACCTGAGAGTACAGGGATGACTCTAGACTCTACTACAAAACACCAAAACAGCAGCATATCCATCTCTTGCCTTCTACTGTTCGTCTTGCTGCTCAGTCGCAACTCCACGACCACCGCCACGTCTAGCTCGAACACCTGAAAACCAGCGGGGTGAGACAATTGAACATTGTCCCAGGGAGAAACATAACTCCTCGCCAAACTATAAAATCAAAAGGATAAAGCAACATCAACAAATATCTGGTAAAGGTATAACAAGAGCAGTCTATATAGCAAAGCTATTCGTACCATTCAAGCTTACCAGGCAGTTCATAAGACATATCACCAATTATCGCTTTATGGAACATGATTAACAAGATAATATATATTGCCACATAACATGAGGAATATATAAATAACTGCAAGATATAGCAAGATTAACTACACAAACAAGGCCTCAACCAATGTTCCGTGTTTGGTCTTAACCAGTAACTACTATACGGCTAGATTACGTATTATTATGCCCTTAGGAAGTGAGTCGTACCGCTCAAATCCAACCTTCGGTTGCGAAACCCAAAGTCGGTGTCATACAAGGTCAAATGGAAGAGCCGGACTCCACGACCTCCCACCTCGTAGTCAGTGTACGAGTACAACATAAGAAGGACTGCAATCTCATGCTGAAGTGGCCTCAGCCACAGGGTCAGCTCCATAGGCTACCCATCCTCTAGTGTGCCTCGGTACAGGTCTTGGCGCTAGTATATCTGAGCCACGGGCCTACTCACCATGCTCTGAGCCATGAACGCATTCATGCTCCTCATATCACATATCTGGAGTCATGGGCCTGTTCACCATGCTCTATTCATATCCCGAGTCTGCAACCATAGTTGCACTCGAATCCTCACTATTTTAGGCTAGGACAAACCTCGCATATTCAACAATATGCGCTCCGGGTTAACCCGCAGGAGAACCCGTTTCACCATCACCAACTCCTGACGATGATGGGTCTATGGCCAAGGCAACTACATGATATATTTCACTGTGATTAATTAGTATCTTTTATATGGATTGCAAGATTCAACCAAGTTGTAATACATGCAAACTATAACAAGAATGATAATATAAAATTCAACATTATGCTTTTATTGTAATCACATCATCCTGATCCATCACAAGGATCCAACATTACATGTTATCACTTGGCCTCTTGCCAATCATCCAGATCCATCTCAAGGATCATCACATGCCACGGGATCTCAATCCCTCATCACATACTGCCACTGCCTCTCAAGGCTTCATCATCATCATGGGATAGCAATCCCAAGTACTTTAGCCAAACACATCATACATGTTATCTCATCATCAAGAGTAACTGTCAAAGCAATGTTACTCATCATATGTACCTCATAGCCCTTTTTCTTGGCTAGGCATCACCTGCATGGTTAGTGTGCACAATAATCATAGGCTTATGAAAAAGACCATGCTTATCAATATATGGTGACATTAATGACTATATACTTTGTCAATCATGCCTCAACTTGTGATCATGAGCTTAGGTTTCATCACAAAGCAAACCATGTTACATGCTTACCATTTGTTTAGCATTATACAATATATCATGATGGTCACATACATGGATAAAGACGCGTGTGTTACATAAACATGCTTTACCATAACAATTATCATTTAGCATGTTTATTTCTATGAGGGGTAGGATTCTCACTAAAAACACCACAATCCCTCACCACAAGTGATATTGGGCAGGGTATCCTCATCTAACGTCCATCCCATAACGGCCAGCACAAACATGCAACATGCAACACTGCGTCAGGGTGTCGTGCACTCCCTTCTATCGTGCAACACAGCGGTGTCGCGCGACGCTGTGTCGACTCAAGATGCATACTGTGTAACGGGGTATCGTGCACCCAAGCCTATCGGGCAATGGCCTGTCACAGCACTACTAGCAACGCCTACCTCAAAAGCACAACGACCCCAAACCCTATCTAAGTCAGGTGTGTATCGAGCAAGATACTCCATAAGAGGTATTGTTCAAGGGTGTAGCTAAACTGTCGTCAAGGGAACTATTGTCTAGCCAACCAACTCATGGCCTATCGGCCGACACAAGGCAGGGTGGTAGTATGACGCCCGTCACAGAGACCAGGGATATCGTCTGTCACCATCACACATGTGTCGTCCAAGATGTTAGGCCAAGAGGGTTGTCGGTCAGCACCTCCCCAAGCTCATCACGACCAAGGTGCAACTCAAAAGATCGGCACCCAAAACCCTAATGGATCAAGAAGACGGCTCACCTCAATCGACTAAGAAAGAGGGGTCTTGCACATCATCTATCACCAAACAGGCAACACAAGGAACAACCCTAGAAAGGTTCACAACTACCAAAAAGCTCACCCTTCAAGTCCAAGGTGAGAGGAGGGTGTTTCTCAAGCTACTAGATCACAAGCTCACCTCTCAACTTAAACGAGAGAGGAGTGTTGCTCATGATTCTAGAGCTCAAGCTCACTCCTCAAGACCTAGGAGAGAAGAGAGTATTGCTCACTAAGAAACCCTAGAACACATGGTTCAGACAATAAGAACAACTAAGCAAGAGATAAAGCTAGCAACATATAAGAACATGAAAGGAGGTAGTATTGTTAGGGTTAGGAGTTATGCAACCTGCCTTAAGCAAGCTCCAAGCTCCTAGCTCCAAGGAAGAAGAAAGCTCCTAGGCAGGATCGGCCACCAAGCTTGCTCCTCCAAGGGTGTCGTCCACCAAGCTTGCAAGGGAGAAGGGTATCGTGCACCAAGGTAGAGGAGAAAACCAAGAGACTAAAAGGATCCCTAGCAAGAGAAAAATAACACATACATAGAAGGGGATGGAGGAGAAAACAGGTAGAGCAAAGCAAGGTGTCACCCACCTAGGGACACTTGTCCATGTGCACAAGCCACCATTCTAGCATGTTATAACCACATGTCCAAGGCCATTGCTACATGCAAGCATCAAGCACCAAGTGTCCACTAGTGGTGACATAAACAAGGTCAAAGCTTGGTCAAAGGTCATGGGCGACACACCTCCAACATGGGCGACATAGCCCTGGGAGACACAAGCTCCTCCTGGCTGACACAAGGTCCAACCAAGCAAAAGAAAGGCACCACAAGGCCCAACAAGCTCAACCAAGCCCAAAGGAACTCAAGCAACGAGCCCAAGCCTTCCTCTCTTCACTAGAGGAAGCAAAGAGAGGGAGGAACACCTCACAAGGTGGTCAACTTGCCCACAAACCCTAGACTTGGGTTAATTTCAAGTAGCACCTCCAACTCTCAACAAAGCACAACCAAACCCTAATCACCACCAAAGGTGATTAGCAAGCAACAAATCATCAAGGTTAAGCAAAGAAAACAGGGTAAACTCTAAATGAAGGTCAGGGTCCTTACAAAAGTAATTTTGATATCATGATGTTTGTGATGTAGAGACATAAGTTGCACGTTCTAACTTAGATTTGAAGGTGTAATGGCAAGGTGGGATGTACCATCTCTATTCTTGGAACAGGAAGAACTCTGTATTTGGACTGCAACCGAATGCTTATTTTCTCTTGTTATGGGAGTGAGAGATAGGACAATACGCATGCCATACACCAAGGATAAAGATGATGTAAGTTGGAACGTTGCTACAAGGTATAAGGATAGAGATGATAACATACCCTTATGGAGCGAATGATACATGGATGGTTTACAAACACTAAGAGTATTAAGGAGATCATCTTGTGAGGATGTTTTATCATGAGCTATGTGGAATTTGCAAGTTATGCAAAGTTGAGTTTGATCACTATGAGGATGAGCTCAGAGTTTCTTGCTGAAGACAAACTTAGAGTTTGAGATGAGATGATAAGTAGAATACATGGAGGTGTATGTCTTCAACATTACCTAATACCTAAGGATGTGAAGTGGTAATGGATGCTCTGGTTGAGATATAGCTGCCTATATAGTTTAGCAGGAAGTTAGAAGAAGTTGAGGATGTTAGTCTAACCTTAAGATGAGGAAAAGAGATAAGTTTGGCTATCACCCATATATATCAATAGCGGTTAATCAAGTAAATGATTGTTTGGTTAGCCAGCCTAGTCTGTGATATAATGAAAGGATGGTTGTAGAACCTCAGATGTACTTCTTTGGAAAAGAAAGTGATGAAACCCTGATGAGAGTGGTTTAGGGTTTCCGAGGTATCAAGCTTCAGGAATCATGACATACAGGAGATCATGGTTTTAAGATCACCGAACACCGTGATACTACAAAGATAGTAAGTGATAGTAGTACTTGGGATGCTTACTATGGAGTTGCATGTGACAAGTGACCATGCAATCCAGGGGTGAAGGACAAACACCAGTAACCCAGTGCTTTGACATTGAGGATAAAGAGTCCTCGAGAGGGAATGGGAGTTCACCACTATGGATGTTGTGGTAAGTCTTCCCTTAAACAAGAAAGATCAATATGCAATATGGGTTATGGTAGATCTCCTTACCTAGATAACATGTTAAAGAAAGAGTACTTTCAAGGGACAGATCTGGTTGAACTACTTATAAGAGCGATATGGTTCAACTACACCATGATGTGAGTTCAAAAGTTCTTGAGTAGGACCTAAAGGTTCACTTCCATGAGGTAGAAGTGGATACATGAAGAACTCGATGATAGTACAGTTTATCACCCCATACTAATGGTTAGTATGATCCCGACAAGAGGGTCTGATGAGAGCATGTGTGCTCATTCAGGGTGATACATGGAGATAGTTGTTAAGATGTGATGTTAACCACCATAGCCTTTATCGGGATGCAAGAAGTTTTAGTGAGAGGTTGTATCGGTCACTGCTTCATTAAGATGATGTTGGTGAAGGAGGCCTCACGAAGGTTAGAAAAGAACCACAATGTGTGCAGATGAAGTCGCTTTGATCGTGCAATGGATGAGAGAGAGAGCCCAGATACGACATGAGTCGTGAACTGATGCAAAGCAGACTGACATGCAGTTCACTGTAGGAAAATATGTGATGTGAAAATCCGACCCCTCTAGGCTACAACTGAGGAAGCTGAGTCCCCGATATATGGGTCCATTTGAGATGGATTGGTGGAGATGGTTGTGTTTATCTTTGCCCCTCAGGATAACATGATGTGAAATGTGTTCCATGAGTCCGATCTAGATCACTATGTGAGGTACCCAAGCCATGTGTTGAGCCTTGAACCTATTCAACTTTTGAGAGGCTGAAATGTCCTGAGTCACCTATGAGGGTATGATATACCAAGGTAAGAAAGAACTCAGATGGAAGAATATGAGATGATGAAGGTTCTTGGGAAGAACCATGGAAAGGGTGAAGCCACATGGGAGCCCTGATGGACATAAGAAAGGCTTATCATGTTTGGTTGCTTACTTGATGGAATTTTGAGGACAAAATTCTTATAAGAGGGGAAGGATGTTACAACCCCAATTTTTGGTGAGAAATGTAATTTATCATATTAAAAATATTGGAACAAATAATACAATTTGTTGCAAATAAATGGATTTCATTTACAATAGCCTTGATGTTTGTGTTGTGGGTTTTATTGGTTATTGGGCCCATTAACAAAGAAATTCAAATAATAAATGAATAATTGAGTTTTGAGGAAAGAAAGGTGTGGAAACCTCTAGAAGGCAAAAGAACTTAATCCAAAGGTGGATTTCGTGCCAAATGGGTTCCTTGGATTCCAAAGACTCCAAAGTTGCAAAGAATATGCAATAAGAAAAGAAAAGATCAATTAAGTATTTCTTTATTAAGAAGGAAATTGAAAATAATGGTAAAATGTGGAAAACAAGTGAAAAGAGGTATAATTGAGTTATCCTTGGTGGAATTTCATATCCCAAGGATTCCTAATGATAAAAGGAATACTAATGAGGAAAATAAAAGAGAAATAAAGAGAAATCTTCAAAAAGAGATATTTTAATGAGAAATAAGTAAGATAATAAGAAAAAGGATGAAAGATAAGGAAAGAGGCTAAATAAATATTCCCAAGATGGGATTTCGAGTCATTAAGGTTCCTTGAGGTTCAAGGAACTCAAAATAATAATTTATTAGCAAAGGAAAGAGAAAATAGGTGAAAAATATGTATAATTAAGAGATATCATGCATTTAAAGAAAAGGAATGTTTCCTTTGAGATAATGAGCCCAATTTTGGTAGAAAGGTATATTAAGTCATTATGGACTTTCCCTCCAAATTTGAGATTAATTGGATTTTTTGTTTGGGCGTTATAGCTTTTACAATATTTCCTAAAGTGTTGGGTTTATAATAAATGTCACAATTTTGAATACAATTCCCTTGATCTGGCGTGTGTGTTTAGGGCCATCACATCTGGATCCGACGATGATGAGCTTGTCTTCCAGCTCGCATCTGGTTAGGAAAGCAAGGATAGAACTCTAAGTTTCCTTGATTTATTTCCTTATCAACCAATAAGTGTGCAAAATCGGAAACCTGTTAGATTTATTCGTGAGTTTCTTGCGGACATGTTAATCCTAGGTTTTGCCTAGCTTGGGGGTCTCTAGAAGAATCCCCTAAAACCTAAGACCCTGCAGGATGTGCACCATAGACACAGGCTATATAAGGGGTGGACTCCCTCGATAAGATGATGAATAGATCTGCGAGATGCTGTATGACCATCAGGGCAAGTATCTTCTACCAATTTCATCTCTTGAGCCCTCCTGTATCTCAGACCTCCTGGGCTTGCTGCCGGGAGAACTTGTATTACGTCTCAGTGACTTTGGCCATGACTGGAGAGATTTGGACTACCGATGAGTTCGGTTGGGTCAGGCGGAGGTGGAGGACCAACTCTGAGCGGAGAAGGAGCCCTTCCGATGGAAGTCAACATCACAGTTGACCTTCCATTGCTCTGCGTCGAGCAAGCAAGGGAGAAAAGACTCCCCTACCCTGGCAGCCATGAGAGGGAAGCTAGGGTAGAAGGGTAATCAACCAAATTGCACATAATTAAAGTAAGTCCCGCTTGCCGACATGTCACTTTCTTATTGGTTTAAACATATTTATCTTGCATAAATCACAAATAAAGATTGGTAGCCCTGATGAAAATAAATTATACATGAAAATTGATCAGAAAAATGTGAGGAAGCACATAAAAATATAATTGGAACCTGATATTGCTTGCAATTGAAAAAGTACCCCAAGTTATCACCTTTGATGTAGTAAATTATGATGAAACCCTAATTTGATATGGAACTCATTTTTAATGACTCCTTTAGGTTAATACTAACCTATTAAGAATAAAAGGGAGAGTTAATCTTGAATAAGGCAGTTTCATGCTTGTTTTAGGGTTAGAAACCCTAATTGGAGAAAATATGGGTTTAATGGGTTAAATCTGAAAAGATAATTATAGAACTGAGTTTTCATAATAAAATACCCTTAAGTTGGTGATTAGGGTTTTCTAATGGATAAAGGGGGAATTAATACTAAATGGAATACACTTATGAATTAAATCATGATGAAGTATGAATTATCAATTCGAAGGAAACTAAAGGTGGTAATTGAGTCTAATGATCTTGAAGTAACTTAAAAGATATAAAGATGGTAGTTTTAGTATAGAAGAGAAATAATGGACTTTAACTGTGCCTATGATGTTGAAATTAGGGTTTGTGAAATAAGAGGGCATTAAATGTGATAAAAGTATTATGGAGGCTAAAACCCTAATAAAACCCTAAAGTAGCCTAAAAAGCTTAAGGTGGAATCCAAGTCTAGCTTTAGAATGTTTTGGATAAACTATAACACTTGGATGTCATGCATTAAATTTCAGGATATTGTTGATTGCTTGTTGCTTGTTCTTTATCATTATTATTTGGACAACAAGTTAGTCTGGATCAGGTATTGTTGATTTCTTGTTGCTTGTTCTTTATAATTATTGCTTGTTTCCTCACATTGAATACAATCTAAATAGTTGGATGTTCATACTTGCAAAACTATAAAGTCACTATGGTTATCACAATTATAAAGAAGTGTGTATTCTCGCACCTACATGCCACACTGATGGATGATGCCAAGAGAGTCAGGCCCAGATGGGTAGACCAATGGGGACCATGAGTGGTGACCCCAGGCACCAAGCTCGGGAATGAGAAGGTGGCCTATGATATTGCATGACTAGTGGGCACCATGAGTGGTGACCCCCAGGCACCAAGCTCGGGATTGAGAAGGTGGCCTTAAGTCATTGACAAAAGAAACCCTAAGGTGGGTATGCCAGGGTTAGGGCAAAAGCGGTGGAGAATGTCATACTAAAAAGTGTAAAATTGGCTTGTTAATTAACTTGATTGTGATAATTACATTGTTATCCGTATTTGCAAGATTTTGGTTGTCCCCACATACTCGTATATTTCGATATACTGACCGACATTTTATTTGTCGGCGTTTTAGGAACAACAATTGAAAGAACAAATAGTAAAGTGACACATTGTGGAAATAAGAAGTAATGTACAAGGAGGATTAGATAGAATAATTCAAGCTATGGATAGATAAATTTCCAAAGTTTTAAAAAGGTAAGCAAAGTTTTATTTTTCTACCAAATTTCAGTTTAGTTAGTAGAAATTCATAATTATAATTGATTATTTGTTGAACCTTTGATCCTGTTAATTGATTAACGGCTCTGACCTTCGGGTCTCCCTTAATTGGGGGTTACCGGGAGGCGGGGTCGTTACATTTTCACATTCAATAACCCACAATTAGGGTTTACTATTCATCCCAATTAGGGTTTTGTATCACATTACCCTGAATTAGGGTTTCACATGTCATCACCCTTAATTAGGGTTACATCCTTACCTCAGATTAGGATTACACTTAAACATTGCCCTAAATTAGGGTTAAGATTTATCAATCTTCTTGATTAGGGTTTCATGATCTCTTTATCATGGATCATTCCCCAAAATTCATAGTTTATTCATATTGAAGGTATTGAGGTTTATCCATTACATGATTATCATACATGTATGGATTCCTCTCTCTCTCTCATCCTTTCTAGAATGTTGACTATATCAAAATTGATTAGATTAGTTCAACTAACCCTTCAATTAAGTACCTTCAATTTAGGGTTGACATGGTGTATTGAAACATTGCTTACTTAAGCTTCAAGAATTCACTCATCTAAGAATATTAATCAATTGGTACCTTCAAGATACAACACTAATGATTATCTTTGAGATAAATCAATAACAATCATAGGGTCATTTGACATTTCATCAACTTGGGTTTCCAATTGACTTGATCTCAATAAATCATTTAATCGATCTTGATCATTGATGCTCCAAACGGTTTGAAACTGATTGGGCAAAAAGTGGATTGAAACTGATTAGACTTGGGGTCTCCAAATGGTTTGAGACCGTTTGGACTCAAACGGTCTTGAGACCGTTTGGACTCAAACGGTCTTAAGACCGCTTGGTCCAAACCCTCTCAAAACCGAATGGACCAAAAAATCCTTTCAACATTTACACGATTCATGATTTTAATGGATGAACCGATTATCAATTGAATACTTGATTTCTTTGTCACTTGAACTTTTGAATCAACCTTCAATTAGACCATAAATTAGGGTTTTGAACCCAATTGATCTAGAAATTCTACTCAAGAAACCTTCAATTAGGGCTTTGAATCGAGTAGCCATCAATGATCAACATTGTGGAATTGATTCCATTACAATTAATGAATCATCATCAAATGTTTGATATGACCTGACCCCAAACGGTATTGAGGTCGTTTGGATGACCTCCAAATGGTCTTGTGACCGTTTGCCCCATTCCATTCTTGAAATTTGTGGAATTCAATTAGGGTTTGGGTCATTGGATTGATCATCAAATCAGCAATTGATTACATTTCAATTTGGTATCTTTGGACCTTCAAATACTCAACCATACTTAACCCTAGACCTATAAATGGTCTTGAGACCGTTTGGGTGACCTCCAAATGGTCTTGAGACCGTTTGGGCTAAGAAACCCAAAAATCTCAATCAATCAATTTGAATTTCAGCACTTAACCCGATTAGGGTTGACTAATTGATTAATCCTCAACTGATGAACCCTTTAGAATTAATCAATAAAATTTGATGGGTCATTAACCATCAACATTAGCATCAAATTTTCTAAATGTTCAACCATGGTCAACTATCCCAAAGGGTTTGAAACCGTTTAGCTTCAAACGGTTTGATGAAACTGTTTGCTTTCAAACAATTTTGTTGAAACCGAATGAACAACTTCTTGAAACTGATTGGAATGTAATTTTCTTTGGGAAAAGTGCCCAATAAGATGTCATCATCATCTAACTTCGTCCCTGTAGTTATTAGTACTTCTTATTTCATGGAATTACCCATTTCAACAAGCAATTAATCAAGAACTAGAAGGAATCATTATAATTGCAAGATTGCTAGTTGAATAATAATGAAAATGGGTTCAAGTTATATAACCCACCTCCAATTGAGCTTCAAAGATTCAATCTCACGTCAACAATGGTGTATGCAACTCCTTTCACCATCCCAAGGTTCGTCCTAAAGCTTTGAGTGAAAAGGAATGGTTAGAATTGAAGATGGGATCGAGATAAGAAGAAATCATGCATTGATTTTCGATTTCCACCATGGAATCAAGGTGAAAGGAAGTCAAGAAGCTTACCAACAGGTTGGGGGTCGTCCTCCTGGTCCTTCAAAGCTTCCTTGGTCATTTTGCAAGCAAATGGTGGAAGTGAATACGAAATTACCCTTTCATTCTATGGATAAAGGAGCATATATGTGAATTTTATTGAAAATTCATTTAAGAGAGAGAAAGTAGGAATTATCTCCTCAATTTCCTTGCCACTTGCCCCCTTCCCTTACTTAGATACGAGGCTACCCTCCTTGCCTCTTATTCCTCTCAATTATCGACAATTTAAAGAAAAGAAAATTAATGACCTTAAATCATATTATATTAATATCCATAAGTGAGTGGATATTTCTTTTTCTTATAATAATGTGAGTGAGTTGTCCACTTCCTTTGAATATTTTCGTGGCCTAGCAAAGGCACAAGGGTGTTCACACTTGAGCAAGTTCAGAAATCTCGCTTTTGGTTGAAGGCCCTTCAATTATTGTATTTATTTTTTTGCATTAAATTGAATTAAAGTTCCAATTATGCTTAAATCTTGATTATTTTAATATCAAGATTCTCTCTCCTCCAAAGTGATTCAAATGAGATACCCCTCTCATTTTATTTACTCTACATGATGCCAAAAAACATTAGGGACTATTTTAAAGTGATAATTTGCATATTGAACCCTAGGTTTTTGGTAAATTGCACATTACACCAAAACTAGGTTTTAATGCACAAACATTGCTTTATCAGCTCTTTCTTGGTACTTAGGTTTTCCCAAGCCATACCTCTGCATCATCTTTCATATCATGAGGTTTCAACACATGAGGAACATTTTATCATGTAACATTTGCAAGTTAACCCCTCAACTTGGGTAATTTGCACTTTAGTCCAAAATAAGAAAACATTACTTCAACATTATTTGAAAAGGACTAAAATTGAAACATAAGTTCCTCTTGAGCCTTAATTACTTTTCATAAAATAAAATCAAGGATCTAATTAACTTGCTTAAGAAAAACTTCTAGGGTTAAGGAATAACCCAGGTTAGGGATGTTACACTAAAGATCTTATCTTGGCCTTAGTTAAGAACTCTAGGTTGGGGATGGGATTGAAATCCCTCATGATTGATATGCAGTAGCAACTCAATCCAATAGAGTTGACATCCCTAAAAATTGGGTTCAATATAGTAATAACAAGCTATTGGGTGAATTGGCTAACACTGTAATTTTCATGATGTTTTTAGCATCTTTGTGTCTATCCCCTGAAAACTTGTTACTATTAGAACTGCAAACTAGTATCACTGAATGGTGTCACATTCTAGGACATGATGCTAGCCATACATCATAAGGTTGAGCATCGGTCCAGAACCGGACCGGATCGGACCGAAGACTGATTTGATAAGAATTTATGGACCGTAGACTGGACCATTTTGAGGAGGACCAGACCGTTTCGTGGTAGGACCAGACCGGACCGGACCGTTTGGACCGTAATCAGCCTTTTTGACATGTTTTAAAATTAATTTAATTGTATAAAGTTGATAATCTTAGTCACTTGTAGCAATTATACAACATTACTGACAAACATTTACACTACTAGTGCTTATATATGTACTTTATTTGTATTTATTACCTAATATACATACAAATATACATAAATTTTATATAAAAATAGATCTACGGTCCGATTCACAGTCGGACCGATTTTGGACCGGACTGGACCGAAGACCGAACTCACCAAAATTCGTGGACCGCGGATCGGATCGAACTCATAATGGACCAGACCGGACCAAATTGAGCAGTCCAGTCCGATTTTGCAGTTTGGACCATTATTTACTCACCCCTAATACATCGTTGGAGACTTTAGTTAAAATACTGATGTTGTGTAGGTCACAATAGAGAATTGAGTTGTTTTGTGATGTCAACAATGATTTTTGATTTGGATGTATGGCCTTTAGTGCATACTAATCGATATTCTTATACCCAAGGCTTGGGTTCAAGATGTCTGTCACCTAGTTCTTGTAGGAGCCCATATGGATAACTCAGGCATGGTTCAGACCAAAAGGTACATGTTGAAAGTACAATATGGAGGGTTGAGCGACAATGCATACTATACTTGGACTTTGTGGCGTCGGTTTTCCTAAAGAACCGACGTCCAGAAAAGTGACACTGAATGCTGTTTCTGTAGTAGTGTGGGGGATTGTTAGCTTTATTAGCGCTAGCTAATTATAGTTAGCATGGGTTAAGCTCGATGTAGGTGCAACTAGTACATAAGGGATGTGGAAGAAAAAGTGGTTTTTGTCTTTTGTACAGATGAGAAGGTGTTTAGTCCTACATTTGTCCTTATATGTAGGATTGTATGCGACAATAGTTTCTAAAGAACTATAGAGGAGAACATCTCACTTTTGTGGTGGGTATGGTGACCACAACACACACTGCCATGCCATGCCACGCCTCATCTTGCCTCATCAAGTCAGGTCGGGCTCGGGCACGGACACAGACACAGACACATGGTGTGTGGCTCATGAAAATTGTCTTCCATCTTCCATATTCTTTTCACAACTGGCTTACTACTTAATTAATTATTTCATTAATATTTTCCAAATTGGGAATAGACTCCTCATATTCATTTTAAGTGTATGAGATTGTTCTTATGATTGCTCACACCGGGATCAAGATTATGTTTGAAGTGCTATAATATGACCCCTGCCTTAGGATTAAACATGGATCTAAGATAAAAACATCTCCCATTCGTGTTTTGCTTCCCTGCCGCCTACGGCCCTACGTAGCCACTTCTGGTTGTGGTAAATTTCTCTTGTGGAGTCTTCTCTTGTATGAGAAAATTCAATTTCTATCTCATTTTCTCTTGACGCGATGTTTTGGATGATGGTACCTAACGAATGCTGAACCGGACTGATGGTGTTGTTTGCCATCTACGTGCAGGCGAGATGATATTAGAACTGTGCACTGTGATTTCTTTAAGTGAATGTCTCTCCTTTACAAGAGATGAATTCGGTCCGAATTTTTAAATTAATTTGTTTGTTTTTCCTATTTTATATGTTCTTATGTGTTTTATTTGAAATTAAATTTGGACTGTAAATCTGAATTTTTAATTATCTGCTACTGCTCTAGAATTTGGAACTATAATCAAATTCGTCTCAATTTGTCTTTGTTCCCGCTAACGCCAGAAACAAAGAACGAACACAGAGCCACAGCCACAAGGTTCTATGGCGACACGAACAGGGTGCACGTACCATGGGGAAACTCAGTCAAAGAAACTGTGGATGACAGGAAGATTCTATTGTTTACCTTGCTCGATCGCTCACTCAGCAGCCAATGGATTTGGACTCAAGGAACTCTGTGACGCGACAACGGCAATCTGCGTCTGAACTCGGCTTCTGCTAATTCGCGGCCGTAGTCGTCTTCCCAACACCACCGATCCAAACCCTTACGTGCATGAACTGACCACACGTGGAGGTTTCACGCACTCGTCCACAAGCGGGCTAGCACGGTCTGTCGATGGACACTTTGCTTGTAATGTGCACGGTGTACGGGCGAACCGCTGGCGGGGAACAAATATATATTGGCTAATTAGCTCATGTTTGGCACATGGTTGGATTTTTGACATATGGATTGAATTACTCTTTTTTTTAATAATATGTCCCTTGCATTGATAAAGACTTATGCATAACCGCGACAAGTCTATGGGAATGAAACATAGTGCTAGTAGCAGTGAGTTAAAAGGAGTTTAATTACATATAGTATCGCCTGAAATACTAAAATGTTGAGATTAATCACTAGTGGTGTATCCCCCAGAGCGTGAGAGAAAGGAGTTTAATTATATATAGTCTGTCTCGGAAAAAGACCGTCCACCAATATAAAAAAGTCCACCCTTCATGAGAGGGTAGCGTCCAACAAAGACTGTCTCTAGGTTCCTTCATGTGCTATGACACTTCCATTTTTTCCAGCTCCCTCCATCTGCCTCGACGTCAGGTTCCTTGGGATGTTGAGTTTATGCATCTGGTTGTATGGGTCCTTGTGAATTCTTCTCCCTCTGCCATTGTTGTGACATGGTATACAAGAAATCATGGTATGTTGAGTTCATTTGTTGAAGGGTGTGCTGTATGGATAGGGCGAGATTGTCAAAAATAATTTTATTTCTGGTAGTCCATATGACCCGTATGATGGCCTCATCAATATGTCGTGTTTGGGTATCTCTCCGTTCGACTTCTAGTATGTTGTATTCCGTACATGGTGTTGAGGTATGTGTTTACTAGAATGGTGGTGGTTGTGGTGTAGTGGATCCATATTCTTCTAGACATGTGACATCCACATATCAGATGCTGGGTTGTTTCTTCATTACTATTGCAAAGCTGGCATCTAGAAGGTCCCTTGAAACCTCTACGCCTCATTGTCATGTCCGTTTGCAGTTTATCTTGGCAGATGAGCCAAGTTAGTATGTGTAGTTTGGGAGGGCATTTAATTTTCCAGATCTTGATGTATGGCCTAGTCAATCCTCTGTATGTAAAGTGTTGGTATGCTAATTTGGCTGTGTATTTAGGTCCCCAAACCCCGTGCAATGTGTCTCTTGGTGTTATATTCTAATTGGTTGAGGATGTCCAGATATGTGTTTGGGTTTGTCCATTCTTTGAGACATCGTTTAAAACTATTATTATTGGTATGTATGCCTAGAGAGACAATCATATTATGATTGGATTGACATATATTCTGATTGATTTGATAAATATCAAAGGCAAGCTTCCAATTTATTCTAGCTCAATTGATTATGAGATAAATGATGGAGCATAATGAATGTCTAAAGAATGATAATACTCAATGACGTATGCCTTCGGGTTGAGGGCATGAACAATGAGATCATACATATGCTAAGAGTATATACATTCTTGTTGTGTCCCTAGTCGAATGACATTGTGGAAGGTTGATAGACAACAATGACACATAAAGACTAAAGTTTGTGTTGGTTGATGAAAATGTCTCATTAGTCATGATATATGATATCAAACCAAGCACACAAATACATGTTAGAGAATAGTGTATCGAACAGACCCACCATGAGAAAGTGATATATGGAACCATGACATGGTAGTCAGAATCATCTCTCATAGTGATGGTGGTGATTGTGATTCTTAGACCTAAAATCACTGCACTCGTCGAATGTGATTGGGTACACTTTGACATCATCAAACGCAGTCCCGAAACATGGGTTGTTACAACAATGATGATTGGGTGGCTTTGACACATGATACAGACTGTGAGAGATAGATATGAGATTTGTCCCTCCTAAGGGAGTATGATGTCCAGGCCACTTGATAAGCGAGACTGAGAAAGGAATACACATGCACATGTGAATCAATATATGATATTGATGTCACACATATATCAGACAATCTACTCTAGTTCAAGAAACATGAATGAACGTTGAAAGGATGACAACTCCATGCCTTGCGTTCATTCAGGATATCAGAGAAAAAGGAATTATACATTCACTGAAACACCAATCACAGACTATAGGATTGAAATTTGTTCTCCAACTTTCCTTTCCACTTGGGTAGCACTGATGTGCGACTAGGTACCACTCTTTGCTTGTGATGTCATAAGCTAGTTATGGACATCCACTACCAACATGAAATGGGACCTATAGGGACACACACAAAGGATTAACATGTAAGAGGAGTTTATCCATGAATGAAGTTTGGATTGATTACTAAAGTGTTTAGGTACTCAATCAAACATTCAATCAATAGACTTGACTCATAATCATCAAGCTCAAGTGTTGAACTAAGTGATTAGAGTGTCAGATTGATTGGGAACTGAATTGACTGTGTTCTGCACAATATGGACCACCAACCGACCGGTTCACTGGGTGAACCGATCAGATCATGGTCAGTGAGACGACTGGTTCACTCCGGTGAACCGATCAGTTCACTTGTCCAAACGAGCAGTGTTGGGTTGTCCCAGTTTGTGAGAAAAAGGTTTCCATTTCACTTGTTCAATTCAATTGGGACAAGAATTCATATTTGTGTTAATTAGAAACGAATAAGGACTGTCAATTGTGGGCAAGTCTGGTAAGTAAAACGACCGGTTCACACTTCCAACCGATGGGTTCACAAGTGAACCGATCGGTTTGTCTTGCCAAACAACCGTTTCATTTATGAAATGATCGGTTCGCCTACTGTAGTGCAAATTGTTCATAGAAATTCCGGACCCTTCTACTCCCGTATAGTCTGGGAACTCTGACCGTGCCCTCTACTATAAATAGAGGGGTACAAGGGGCTTCCCCAGAGACATAATTCAGAACATTAGTTTCTCTACCAAGTTGTTGTCCTCTCTAGTTGTGGTAACTGAGAGAGCCCAAGCAAGTTCTACCTGTCTAGGGAGGAACAATGACATCTAGTTGTGGGAGAGTGTGTCAGTGACTAATACACTGACAGAAGGGGACAACTCCTTCTAGTTCATTCTTCAAGATGACTAGAGTTCTCGGTGGTCTGTGTGGACTATCTATAGAGGCGAGAGACTTCTACCGCTCAGGAGGACGACAGTCAACCGTAGTCTGGGTCAAAACAAGAAGCTGCACATACACCGTCAAAGATAGGTGGTTGAAGACCGCACTTGCTGCGAGGTATAGTCACTAAGCAAGCCTCAGGACCAGGTATAACTCGCTAAAACCATCCTTCTCATCACATAGATGTTTATACTATATGTTGGTTATGGGTTTATGGTCAAGTAAAATTTTGTTTTCGTTGCTGTAAGGACCCTGACCTTCGTTTAGGGTATACCCTATTTGTTTTGCTTAACCCTCGTGCTTTGGTGCTTGCTAATCACCTTTAGTGGTGATTAGAGTTTGGTTGTGCTTTGCTGAGAGTTGGAGGTGCTACTTGCAAATAAACCAAGTCTAGGGTTTTGCTGGCAAGTTTGCCACCTTGTGAGGTGTTCCTCCCTCTCTTTGCTTCCTCTTGTGTAGAGAGGAAGGCTTGGGCTTGTTGCTTGAGTTCTTTTGGGCCTGGTTGAGCTTGTTTGGGCCTTGAGGTGCCTTTCTTTGGTTAAGTTGAGCCTTGTATCGGCCATGAGGAGTGTGTATCGGCCAAGAGGTGAGGATATCGCCCAAGATGTGGATGTGTATCGGCCAAGGGAGTGTATCGCCCATGAGGATGAGGTGTGTCTCCCTAGGAGCAAGTTATTGTGTCACCCATGGTGCTTGACCTAGCCTTGACCTTGTTTAGTGGACACTTGGTGCATATCTTGGACATGTGTAAGGAGCTTGCTAGAGTGGTGGCTCGTGCACTAGGACAAGTGTCCCTAGGCAAGCGACACCTTGCCTTGCTCCACCTTATTTTCTGCTCCCTTTCCTTTTATATATGTGGTTCTTTTCCTTGCTTTGAGTCCCTTTGGTCCTTTAGCTTCTTCTGCATCTTGTTGTGCACGACACAACTCTCTCCTTGCTTATGGTGGCCGATATCCCCTTGAAGGAGCAAGTGGTGGCCGATATCCCTTGGAGCTTCTTCTTCTTTGCTTGGTGGTGCTAGGAGCTTGGAGCTTGCTTAAGGTGGGTTACATAACTCCTAACCCTAGATACATTATCTCCTTTTCTATGATCTTGCTTACATGTTGTTGTTAGTTTAGCATCTTGCTTTAGTACCAATGTTGGCCGATGCTTTTGTGGATTAGGGTTTCTTGGCGAGCTTGTGTTCTTGACCCTCTAGGGTTTTGGGTTCCTTTGTGTTTGAGGAAGAAGATGACCTTGTGTGTGATGTACCTTGGACAATATGGGTTTGGGGAGGTGCTGCACGACATCCCTCTTGACCTGGCTTGTTGGGCAATAGGCTGTTGTGACAGATGATATACCTAGACCTGTGAAGGGCGTCACACCCTTTTCCTTGCTTTGTGATGGCCGTTAGGCCTTGATCAGTTGGTTGCACGATGTGTGGGATGAGTTCTCTCCCTTGGATGATGCCTTTGTGGCTTGGTCTTGGCCGATAACACCAGGTGGTGACGGGCGTTGCCCGATATGCTAAAGTACCCGACACCCCCTGACGAGCGTTGCGTGTTGCACGCTTGGTTGCCTTAGTGGCAACACAGTGTTGCTAGCTGATTGGGTGCGTTAAGCTTTGGGTGAGGGCAGGTGGCCCGATACACCCCTTTTAGTGAGGGTTCTCGGTATCTTTTGTGAGGGTTCCTCGTATCATGAAAACAATCTAGTGGTATATGTCCTTGTTTAAACGTTGGTGACTCCTTGCTCACTTAATGATAATGATAGTGGTAATGGTAATGGCAAAGCTTGTCCTTTATTTTCAACATGACTATATGCATGGAGTAATCATCTTGATTATCTATATAATGTTGAGATAAGGATGAGTACATAATGGTTGCTTAATTATGTGATTTACATACATGATCATCAGTCGTTGTATGATTGATAAGAATAGAACCTTGATTGTCTTATAATACTAAGAGCAATAACGAGCATGCATTAGGGTTTGCTTGATGATGTGCCTTATACATGTGAACATAAGATGAGGCATGACTAAGAAAAGGATATAATCATTAATGTCACTTTGTGTTGATAATGCGCTTAATCCTGAATGTCACCCTGTGTTGATAATATGAGTTGCTAAGTTATTCATGTTGATTATTGAATAAGTGTTAACCATGCAGGTAATGCATAACCAAAATGAGGGGATATGATGAATAAATATATGAGAACAATAAGATGACAGGTACATTATGGATGTTGTTCCATGATGATATAAGCCTTGAGAGGCAGTGGCACTATGTGATGAGGGATTGAAATCCCATGGTATGTGATGATCCTTGAGATGGATCTAGATTGATTGGCAAGAGGTCAAGTGATAACATGAGATGTGGGATCCTTGTGATGGATCAATATGATGTGAATTACAATAAAAGCATAACGTTGAGCTTATGTTGTTTATTTCCTATTATAGTTGCATGTTGTACAACTTGGTTGAATCTTGCAATCCATATAAAAGATACTAATTAATCACAGTGAAACCTATCATGTAGTTGCCCTGGCCATAGATCCATCATCGTCAGGAGTTGGTGATGGTGAAACGGGTTCTCCTGCGGGTTAACCCAGAGCACATATTTTGGAATATGCGAGGTTTCTCCTAGCCTCAAATAGAGAGGGAAATGAGTGCAGCTGCGGTTGCAGACTCGGATATGTGATGAGCATGGTGAACAGGCACATGGCTCCAGATATGTGATACGTAGAGCATGAATGTGTTCATGGCTCAGAGCACGGTGATCAGGCCCGTGGCTCAGATGTACTAGTGCCGTGACCTGTACCGAGGTAGGCTAGAGGAAGGGTACCCTGAGGAGCTGACCCTGTGGCTGAGGCCACTTGAGCATGAGACTGCGGTCCTGCTTTATTTCTCGTGTATTGACCACGAGGGGTGAGGTCGTGGATTCCGGCTCTTCCATTGACCTTGTATGGCACTAGCTATGGGCTTCGCAGCCGAAGGTTGGATTTGAACGGTACGGTTCACTTCCTCAGGGCATAATAAAATACGTAATCCAGTCGTATAGTATTTACTGCCTAAGGCAAAACACGAAACATTGGTTGAGGCCTTGTTTGTGTAATTAATCTATTATATGTTGCAGTTACTTCTATATACCTCATGTTGTGTGGAAATATATCTTATCTTGTAATCATGTTCCATTGAGAAATACTTGGTTATATGCCTTCTTTACATCTGGTAGGTTTGCCAAGAATGAACATCTTTAATTTGTAACTGCTCTGTTATACTTCTTGTTAGTTAGCTGCCTTATATATATATATATATATCTGAGGTTTTGTAGTTTTGGCGGGGAGTTATGTTTCTCACTGGGACAATGTTCGATTGTATCACCCCTCTGGTTTACACCCTTTTTAGGTAGTCGAGCTAGACGTGGTGGTGGTCGTGGAGTTGCGGCCGAGCAGCAAGAAGAACAGTAGAAGGCAAGCTTTGGACATGCTGCTGTTTTGGATGTTTTGTGATAGAGTCTAGAGTCATCCCTGTACTCTCAGGTCCTTGGTGATGTTTTGATGATGTTTCACGATGTACAGCTGTATATGTTTTGTATATCCTACTGTTGGCCAAATGTGGGCCTTTATGTATGTATGAACAGACGATGAACTCATGATATGACAAGATAGCTGTTGCTCTAAGCTGTGGACATGTATCAAGGCTTGTATATATGTATATAACCTCTTCTTTTGTAGAATGTGGACTGGAATGTAATAGTTTCTCAGTTTATCATTTTTCCACAATTGGTTTTAATTAACCCGTGTTTTCGATAATTTGTGGTTATGGTGATTTCCGCACGTTTTCGTATAACACCTCGATGTCTGTGTGATAGTGGGATGTGTTGCCACAAGTTTTGGTATCAGAGCTTTAGGTTTGCTGAGTCTACATGGATTTAGGACTAGGTTGAGTATGTTCTTATGAGTTTTCCAGATTTTCTCATAATCATCTTCTGCCTCAGCGGAAGAAAAGCCAAGATGTCTGGAAACCATGAAGAACATGCTCCTGAGTTTAGCGATGCTGCATCAGTTGATGGAGCTGAGAGTCAGGCACATGAAGATCGGGTGCCTGAGGTCCCCCAACTTGACCCAGCCATACTTGAACATCCTGCCTACCAACAGCTTATGGCACAGATGATGGATATGATGAATCTCATGGTTGAGCGACTGCCAGTGCCTCCTTTGAGAGCACAGGCTCCCCATGGTGAAGCATTGGGTATTGGGAAGACCTTCGAGCGGCTTCGCCGAGTCAGAGCTTCGGATTATGCTAGAACGACTGATCCAGCGGATGCGGATCTGTGGCTGACAAGTCTTGAGAAGGCTTTTCGGAGCCTTGACATCCCCGAAGTAGACAAAGTAAAGCATGTTGTCTACCTTTTGAAAGGTAGTGTTGGTCACTGGTGGACCATCGAGGAAGAGAAGCGGCCTGGTGAGGTGATCTGTTGGGAAGTGTTCCGGTGTGAGTTCGTCACCAGATACTTCCCAAAGATGTATCTAGATGAGAAGATCAGTTAGTTTGAGAGCTTGCGACAAAGAAGGATGAACATCACCGAGTACGAAGCCAAATTCATGGATCTATTGAGGTTTTGTCCTCACATGGCAGTGATAGATGAGGAACGGATCAGACGTTTTGAGAAGGGTCTGAGTGCTGAGCTGACAACACATGTGTCTGTGTTGGAGAACCGAGAGAAGTTTTCTATGTTTGTGGAGTCCGTCCGAAGGATCGAACGATCAGTAAGGGAGAAGAGAGAGTCTATGGCTAAGAAGAGACCTGCTCAGTTCCAGGGGCAAAAAGTTTGGTGGCTTCAAGAAGCCCAGGTGTTCAGCATCGTCTGTGATGAGAGGTTCTAGTGGACCGTCTTAGTGGTCTCCAAGTAGAGGAAGAGGTTATGTTTCTTCACCATCTAAGGCACATAGTACAGCTTCTGTGACAGTGACATGGCCATCCAGGCCACAGGTTGATGTTAGGACATGCTATGCCTGCGGTCAGATAGGGCATGTCAAGACGAGTTGTCCCTATAGAGATGATGAGGTGACACAACAGTTGAGACAAAATCTTCAAGGATCGGATCGACAGCAGCCCAGTGGTAGCAGAGGACGAGGGCACGGTCAATCATCTCAAGCTGGATCGTCTGCTCAAGGAAGCAGAGGCCGTGGACAGCAAACAATGACTCGATTCTATGCTATGAGTCAGCCGGAGGCGATAGTCAACTCGCGAGTAGTGACAGGTCAGATGGAGTTATTTCATTCTGATATGTCTTCTTCTTACTTTATATCTGTTCTGGTTGACTCGGGTGCTACGCACTCTTTTATCGCCTATAGTATGCTTGAGAACTGTTGTCTACCTGTTAATCGTAAGAAGGATAGCTTGTTGTTAGAAACCCCTCTTGATGGTTCCTCATTGCTTCGAGAAGAGTGTCCATCTTGTGTCTTGTCTTTCTCAGGACACCGCATTCAAGTGGACCTCATACCACTTGATATGCATGAGTTTGATGTTATCCTTGGGATAGATACTTTAGAGAGGTATAAGGTTGTTTTGGAATGTGGATCCAAGCAGGCGGAGTTTGATGATGCTGGAGAGAAGTGGATCTTCCAGGGAGATAGGAAGATTCTTCCGACATGTCTGGTATCAGCTATGGTGGCAGATAAGCTGTTACGACAAGGATGTGAGGCGTTCTTAGCCCATGTGGTGGATATCGTCGTGGCTACAAAGGCGAAAGGTCCTAGCCTTGAAGAGGTGCCAGTTGTCTGGGAGTTTGCAGATGTGTTTCCTGAGGAGTTTCCTGGTGTTCCCCCACCCCGAGAGATTGACTTTGAGATCAATCTGGTCCAAGGGACGCAACCAATTGCACAGACACCGTACAGGATGGCTCCAGTGGAGATGGCAGAGCTAAAAAAGCAGTTACAAGAGCTGCTGGACAAAGGTTTCATCCGACCAAGTACGTCGCCTTGGGGTGCTCCAGTGTTGTTTGTCAAGAAGAAGGACGGTTCGATGCGGTTGTATATAGACTACCGACAGTTGAACAAGGTCACGATCAAGAACAAATACCCGTTGTCGAGGATAGATGATCTGTTTGATCAGTTGTGTGGTGCTACAATGTTTTCAAAGATTGATCTACGGTCCGGATATCATCAGCTGAGGATCAAGGAGGATGACATACCAAAGACAGCTTTCAGGACGAGGTATGGTCACTATGAGTTCATGGTTTTGCCGTTCAAGTTAACCAATGCACCTACTGCTTTCATGGACTTGATGAACAGAGTGTTCCATCCGTTCTTAGATCAATTTGTTGTAGTCTTTATAGATGACAACTTGATCTATAGTCGGGACTGGAAAAAGCATGAGCGACATCTTCGACTAGCGTTGACTCTTCTTCGCCAACATCAGTTGTATGCCAAGTTCAGTAAGTGTGAGTTCTGGTTGGATGAAGTAACTTTCTTGGGTCATGTGATATCTGCAGAAGGAGTCAAAGTAGATCCGAAGAAGGTGGAATCCATTACATAATGGGAGCAGCCAAAGACGCCGACAGAAGTTTGCAGTTTTCTGGGTTTAGCAGGATACTACCGGAGGTTTATCAAGGACTTCAGTGCGATCGCGCTGCCAATGACGAAGTTGACAAGAAAGGATGTACCTTTTGTCTGGGACGATCGATGTCAGCAAGCTTTCCAGAATTTGAAGGAGAAGCTGACTAGTGCTCTAGTGTTAATCCTGCCAGTGCCTGGGAAGGGCTATGTGGTTTTCTGTGATGCTTCCAAGAAAGGCTTAGGTTGTGTGCTGATGCAGGAGGATCATGTGGTTTCTTTTGCTTTGCGACAGCTTAAGAAACACAAGGAGAACTATCCGACTCATGCCTTGGAGCTGGAAGTAGTGGTTCATGCGTTAAAGATTTGGAGACACTATCTGTATGGGGAAGTGTGTCAGATCTTTATGGATCATAAGAACCTGAAGTACATCTTTACGCAGCAAGAGTTGAACATGCGACAACGGCGATGGATGGAGTTGATCAACGACTATGACTGCACTATCGAGTATCATCATGGTAAGGCGAATGTGGTAGCTGATGCGCTTAGTCGAAAGTCTTCTTTTTCTTCCAAGAAGGCGCGACTGAGTTCTTTGGTATGCCATAAGTGAGATATGTTTGTCTCTTTGCGGCAGATGAATGTGCAGATGGAAGTTTCCTCGTTAGCTGGACTCTTAGTGCAGATGCAAATCAAACCTACGCTGAGACAGCAGATCAAAGATGCCCAGTAGACAGATGATGCAGTACAGTTGATCAGATCAGAGTTCAGCAGTGAAAAGCGTGATGGGTTTCATGAGTCTGAGGATGGGCTAGTCTGCTATCATAATAGAATCGTGGTTCCTGATGTTGATGAGCTGAGGAAGTTGGTGCTTGAGGAAGTACACAAATCGATGTATGCTATGCATCCATGTGTCACCAAGATGTATCATAATCTGAAGGACTTGTACTGGTGGCCAGGCTTGAAGAAAGATGTAGCTGAGTTCGTGGCTAGATGTGCAATTTGTCAGCAAGTGAAGGCTGAGCATCAGAAGTCGGCAGGTACATTGCAACTTTTGCCGATACCGCAATGGAAATGGGATCATATAACCACGGATTTCATAGTTGGTCTACCCAGGACAACTAGGAATCATGATTCCATTTGGGTGATAGTGGATAGATTGACTAAGTCTGCCCATTTCCTACCTATAAAAATGACGTATACAGCCGAGAAGCTCGCTCGAGTATATGTGGATGAGATAGTACGTTTGCATGGTGTACCAGCGACGATAGTTTCTAACAGAGGTCCGCAGTTCACGAGTCGTTTCTGGGACAGTTGCACAAAGCGTTGGGAACACAGTTGAGATTTAGTACCGATTTCCACCCATAGACAGATGGACAGTCTGAGAGGACTATTCAGATTTTGGAGGATCTCCTTCGAGCTTGTGTTTTGCAGTTCCTAGGCAGTTGGGATATGCATCTCAGTTTGATAGAGTTTGCGTATAACAACAGTTATCAACGGAGCATTGACATGGCTCCTTATGAGGCCTTGTATGGGAATAAGTGTAGATCTCCTCTGTGTTGGTATGAGTCTAGTGAGTATCAGCTTTTGGGTCCTGAGTTGGTACAGCAGACAACAGAAAAAATCAAAGTGATACAGCAACAGTTGAAGTGGCACAGGACAGGCAGAAGTCTTATGCAGACAATCGCCGACGACCTTTAGAGTTTCAGGTGGGAGACAAAGTGTATCTTAAGGTCTCGTCGTGGAAAGGTGTGCTGAGGTTTGGCCGGAAGGGTAAGTTAGCACCCAAGTATATGGGGCCTTACCTAGTTATAGCACGTGTTGGTAAGGTAGCTTACGAGATAGAGTTGCCTCCAGAGTTGCACAGGTTACATCCAGTGTTCCATGTTAGTATGCTGAAGAAAAGCCATCCAGATTTGGGAACAGTGATACAGCCAGTTGAGGTTGAGCTTGATGAAGATGTGACCTACAAGGAAGGTCCTGTGACGATCCTTGACAAAAGGGTTAAGAAGCTGAAGAGAAAGGATCTGGTTCTTGTGAAGGTTCTTTGGCATCATCGTGGTGTTGAGGAAGCTATATGGGAGCTTGAGGAAGAGATGAGGAGGAAGTATCCCTCGCTTTTCTCTTCGGATTTCGGGGATGAAATCCCAAAAAGGGGGTTAGCTTGTAAGGACCCTGACCTTTGTTTAGGGTTTACCCTGCTTGTTTTGCTTAACCCTGGTGCTTTGGTGCTTGCTAATCACCTTTAGTGGTGATTAGGGTTTGGTTGTGCTTTGCCTGAGAGTTGTAGGTGCTACTTGCAAATAAACCAAGTCTAGGGTTTTGCTGGAAAGTTTGCCACCTTGTGAGGTGTTCCTCCCTCTCTTTGCTTCCTCTTGTGTAGAGAGGAAGGCTTGGGCTCGTTGTTTGAGTTCTTTTGGGTCTGGTTGAGCTTGTTTGGGCCTTGAGGTGCCTTTCTTTGGTTAAGTTGAGCCTTGTATCGGCCATGAGGAGTGTGTATCGACCAAGAGGTGAGGATATCGCCCAAGATGTGGATGTGTATCGGCCAAGAGGTGAGGATATCTCCCAAGATGTGGATGTGTATCGGCCAAGGGAGTGTGTTGCCCATGAGGATGAGGTGTGTCACCCTAGGAGCAAGTTATTGTGTCGCCCATGGTGCTTGACCTAGCCTTGACCTTGTTTAGTGGACACTTGGTGCATATCGTGGACATGTGTAAGGAGCTTGCTAGAGTGGTGGCTCGTGCACTAGGACAAGTGTCCCTAGACAAGCGACACCTTGCCTTGCTCCACCTTGTTTTCTCCTCCCTTTCCTTCTATATATGTGGTTCCTTTCCTTACTTTGAGTCCCTTTGGTCCTTTAGCTTCTTCTCCATCTTGTTGTGCACGACACAACTCTCTCCTTGCATATGGTGGTCGATATCCCCTTGAAGGAGCAAGTGGTGGCCGATATCCCTTGGAGCTTCTTCTTCTTTGCTTGGTGGTGCTAGGAGCTTGGAGCTTGCTTAAGGCGGGTTACATAACTCCTAACCCTAGCTACATTATCTCCTTTTCTATGATCTTGCTTACATGTTGTTGTTAGTTTAGCATCTTGCTTTAGTACTCATGTTGGCTGATGCTTTTGTGGATTAGGGTTTCTTGGCGAGCTTTTATTCTTGACCCTCTAGGGTTTTGGGTTCCTTTGTGTTTGAGGAAGAAGATGACCTTGTGTGTGATGTACCTTGGATGATATGGGTTTGGGGAGGTGCTGCACGACAGCCCTCTTGACCTAGCTTGTTGGGCAATAGGCTGTTGTGACGGACGATATACCTAGACCTGTGAAGGGCGTCACACCCTTTTCCTTGCTTTGTGACGGCCGTTAGGCCTTGATCAGCTGGTTGCACGATGTGTGGGATGAGTTCTCTCCCTTGGACGATGCCTTTATGGTTTGGTCTTGGCCGATAACACCAGGTGGTGACGGGCGTTGCCCGATATGCTAAAGTACCCGACACCCCCCTGACGAGCGTTGCGCGTTGCACGCTTGGTTGCCTTAGTTGCAACGTAGCGTTGCTAGCTGATTGGGTGTGTTAAGCTTTGGGTGAGGGCAGGTGGCCCGATACACCCCTTTTAGTGAGGGTTCTCGATATCTTTTGTGAGGGTTCCTCGTATCATGAAAACAGTCTAGTGGTATATGTCCTTGTTTAAACGTTGGTGACTCCTTGCTCAGATCTACATTAAATCATAGAAATTAGCTCGATGATTAGAAAAATATGAGTAAGGTACCATTTTTCTCAGAAAAATGCATTGAACAATATAGAATCATAATATCAGGATTTTTATGCTTTAATATTAGTGATATCATGTAAGATGTATTATGTTGTTTCATGAGTAATAAATATCAAATGATGATATAAAATTATGAAAAAATGTTAGTAAGTCTATAATCATGTTTATAATGCATATGATGTCAGATATGGTCATGTTGATGTACAAAAGCATATAATTTGATTAATATGGCTAATTAAGGCTAATAACACTAAAGATAATGCAATTAATACATACATGCTCAATATATGGTGAATTTTACATAACACTCTTATTTCAGTAACTAGAAGATAATATGTAAATATGATATCAGTTTTATACACCAAATCTATGTTATATGAAGTTGACCCTTAATGCATGGTTTAAAACCCTAATTTAGGTTAATGATGTAACCTAAGGTTAATATGTGCATAAAAAGGATATGGAGCCTAATGTTCAGATAATGAACCATAATATGGAAAATGACATCAGTATGGTAATTCTAAGACAAGAAATGCAAGTAATGATGAGAATATTCTAGTGAGTTAAGTAAACCCTAAAATGGATACAATTAGGGTTAAGATGAGATGTAAGATGATAAGAACTTGACGGTGATATATGTGATCTTGTCTTAATCAAGGTTTGACCTAGGATACATAGTTGACATGAGGAATAGGATGATTAGGTTTGTCTTGATCAAGGTACGCCATTACCTCTTACTTGGCTTATTATACAATATGCTTGTGATATATGTGTAGTAAAATACTTGGCATATGATATTGGATGAAATGAATATTATTATATGATATGTTGCATGATTTTCCATACTTATTGCTATGAACACATGAAACGTAATATATCTGTTCCATTATATCTAAGCACTTCAACTCTTTGGTAGTAAAGTGCTGGAAAATAAGTACTTCAACTCTTTGGTAGTAAAGTACTTGGAAGTGATCCAACTCTTTGGTAGTATATCACATTGTGAAATGATCCAACTCTTTGGTAGTAGATCATAAAGGCCTTAATGCATTCAACTCTCATGTAGTAAATGCATGGATGATATAATGGAAAATATACTTAAAATATGTGTTCTCTTTTTCTAATGAACATCTTTGTGCAAGTATATGATTTTCTTATATTCTTATGTTACTGCCAAGTAGTAGTTTTATCTTATTGCCAAGATATGATGAGAGGTATATAAAAGACACATAGGCGTACTCAGTACAATATTCTTGAATATTGTGCTGACGTGTATCACATATAATCTTTTGTTTAGGTTGTGGCTTATGATCTTGAAGATCCAGGATAGTTGAGAGTTGTGTGGCAAGCTGATGTACAGGTGGACCTATTGTCTTAAGATCCTGTAGTTTAGTGGTAGTACATGTATATGTAGTAGCTTGCTATTCAATGTGTAATATCAAATGTTGTAACAATTCATTATGTAATTATATGTTGAATGGTGAATATGTGTTGTATGGTTTTATTATTGTTCATGTACATGTGCTACTGATTGTTTTCCTTCTGACTCCCTTGATTTTCTTCTTATTAGCCTAGTGTGGGGTGTTTAAATTGAGATTCTCGTTGAGGTGATGGTTTCAATTTGGACGTCACACATCAGATTAAGTTTTAGAAAATCTAGGGATGTCACACACTCTCTGGATGCATAAGGGAAGAGGGATGACCCCAAAAGTGTCGGCACCCTACAGACCTAGGGGAGATGACTAAGGATTGTGTGACAACCCAAGTGTGTTGGAGACCAGTTTTCCACGAAAGTAACCCTGATGTCGAGATGTTCATGATGTGGATACATGTGTTGCACGTTTCAACTTAGATTGGAAGGTGTACCGGCAATGTGGGATGCACCATCTCTACTCTTGGAACGGGAAGAACTTTGTGTTTGGACAGCTGCCAAATGCTTATTTCATCTCATTATGGGGGTGAGAGATAGGGTAGCACGCATGCCATACACTAAGGATAATGATGATGTGAGCTGAAATGTTGCTACGAGGTATGATAATAGAAATAATACCGTACCCTTGTGGGGTGTACGATATGTGGATGGTTTACAAACACCAAGAGAACTAAGGTAGTCATCTTATAAGGATGTTCTTATAATGACCTGTATGGAATTTATGAACTATACAAGGTTGAGTTTGATAACCAAGAAGATGAGACTTGTATGGCTAACACCCAGATATAATGAGATTTGTCGATCAAGTTAGTGGTTGCTTGGTTAGCCAACCTAGGGTTTGATGCGATAGAAGGACGGTTGTAGAACCTCAGATGCACTTCTCTGGAAAGAGGGTGATGAAACCCATGACTAGAGTGTTTTAGGGTTTTTGAGGAATCAACCTTGAGAAATCATGACGTACAAGAGATCATAATTTTAAGCTCACCATACACCATGGTACTACTAAGATAGTAAGTTGCAGTAGTACTTTGGATAACTAAGATGAAAAATGTACAGAGTTGCATATGGCTTGTCACCATGCATGTCAGAAGGTAAAGGATGAACACCAGTAACCCAGTGAGTTGAAACAGAGGATAAAGAGTCCCCAAGAGGGGGAATGAGAGTTGATCACTATGGACGTTGTGGTGAGTCTCCTCTGGACCGAGGAAAGTCAAGATGCAATATGGGTTATGGTAAGATCGCTTTACCTAGATGACATAATCTAAGAGAAAGAGGGAGTACTGTCAAGGGACAGATCCGGTTGAACTACATGTAAGAGAGAGAGAGATGGTTCAACTACACCATGATGCGAGTTCAAAGGTTCTTGAGTATGACTTAAAGATTCACTTCCATGAGGTGGAAGTAGATACATGAAGAACTTGATGTTAGTACAACTTATCACCCCTAACTGATGATTAGCATGATCTAGACTAGAGGGTCTGATGACAACATGTGTGCTCGTTCAGGGTGATATATGGGGACAATTCTCATCCTATGAAAGTTGCGATGATACCCACCATAGCCAATATCAGGGTGTAAGAAGCTCTGTAAGGGAGGTTGTGTCAGTCACTGCTTCATGAAGATGATGTTGGTGGAAAGACCTTGTGAAGGTCAGAGAGACCACAGTGAGTGCAGATGAAGTCGCTTTGATCATGCGATGGCTGAAAAAGTCCAGGGGCGACATGAGTCGTGAGATGATGCGAAGCATACTAACATGCAGTTCACTGTGGGGGAATATGTAATATGATAATCTGACCCCTCTGAGCTGTAGTTGAGAAAGCTGAGTCCCGATACATGGGTCCATTTGAGATGGATTGGTGGAGATGCTTGTGTGTAGACTTACCCCTCAGGATAACATGATGTATGATGTGTTCCACGAGTCCGATCTAGAGCACTATGTGAGATACCCAAGCCATGTGCTAAACCATGAACCTATTAAGCTTCGAGAGAGAGGCTGAAATGTCCTGAGTCACCTGCGAGAGTATGAGATACTAAGGTGAGAGAGAACTCAAATGTAAGAATATAATATGATGAAGGTTCTTGGGAAGCACCATGGAGAGGGTAAAACCACATGGGAGCCATGATGGACATGAGGAAATCTTATCCTGCTTGTTTGTATGTTTGATGGAATTTTGAGGGCAAAATTCCTATAAGAGGGGAAGGATGTTACAACCTCAATTTTACTTGTGTTTTCATAATTGAAATGTAATAACTTTATGAATATGGACTTGAATCGAGAAGGTTGTATGCTTTGCTTCAAAGGATGGATTTCTTTGCAAATCTCCCTTTTGATAGGAATTTTGTGATTCCTACTAGTATGTTAATCTAATAATGGATATAAAAGAGAAGAAAAGAAGAAAAGTCCAAATATTAGAAAAAGATACAAGATAATGAATATTAAGCAAAGTATTTATGAGAAATATATAGAAATCTCTAGAAAGTGGCATTAATGACCACAATTGAGTAAATTTTGTTTACATGTGATTTCTAATGGAAGAAATAGGAAAAGAGGAAAAAGGAAATAAAAGATGAAGAGAAATCCTTGAAAAGAAATCTTTTAATAAAAAGAATAAGTAAGATAGTGGGATATAATGGATGTAGATGCATCTAGAAGGATAATATGTATCCTTAAAAAAGGATTTCAAAATCTTAGGATTTCTTGGGGTCCAAGGAGTCCCAGTGGAGAAGAAGAAAGAGAAAATACAAACAATATAAAAGTCTTAATATGAGGATAATGTGCTATATAGTTAATGACTTTTTGGTGTTTCCAGATAGAAATATTACGTTGTATATGATAGTGTATCCTTGTAATAAAAGCCATGGGTTTTTGAAGTAAGGAGGAAATAAGGGAATATACTCAGTCTCTTTGTAAAACATGTCTTTCATGATATTAGTGGAGTAAAAAGGAATGTTATTTTGGGAAATGCAGTAATATATGGCGCAAGTGCTTTGCTTTTGGGAAAGAATTACAAGAACATGGTAGGATGAGAAACAATGGTTATCAAATAACCTTTCCATACTCGTGTATTGTGATATTAGTTGGTCTTCCCCACATAGTGTATATATACATATCAAAACCCAAGCTTTCCTTCGATGTGGTGTTATCCCTCTCCATCCCTCTTATTCTTTTGTTGTAGAGCCTACAAGTATGAGGCTTGGTGTCTGGGTAGGTTATCACCATCACCCTCCTCTCTGGCCATGGAAGGTCGGCTTCCTTCGGCAGCAAGAGACCTGTTGACCCGTCAGCCCTGAAGATAACACGACAGTGGATGGCCTGGTTCGTTGGGTGAACCTGGGTGGTCCTGTAACCTTTCTAGATGCAGCTATGCATGCGTGGAAGGAGATCAAGGCGTCGGTGGGTGGCAGATGAGTGAACCGGGTACCGCAGTACCGGCAGGGGTTCACGCACAATAAGGACAGAGGTCGCACCCCAACATCTCTCCCTCGAGGAGGCCAGTCTGGGCTGAGGAAGAAAGGAAAATGGGGGACAGACGAAGGCGGTGGCACGTCGAGAGGATAAGAAGGGCTCAACATGGGCTTAGGATGCGGCATCGGCGGCCTGCGCATCGTGGAGCGCCTGTGCGTGAGGAAGAAGGAGACACACTGTAAAGACAAATGTGCCCCTTCACACAAACGCAAGGATCAAGGGCAAACACGTCCTTTTACACCAAATCTCGAGTTGGCCAGAAATAAAAGGAAAAGAAAATGAAAAGCTGACGTGGCGGCCAGTGATTGGCCTAGGAGGTAATTTCTTTACGAATTCATATTTAATTAATGATAGCTCGGATTGGTACATATAATATATGAAATTTTCTCAAAAAATACGAGGAATCCATTAAAAATAGTTTTAGAGCCTAATTCCTCTTGCAATTCGAAAAGTAGTGAAAGTTGTCAACTTTAATGCATTAATGATTAAGAAACCCTAATATTGATGTTAATAAGACTGAGAAAGGTATTATGGGTGTTTTTAATCAATATTAACATGTTGATTATAAAAAGGACACATTAGATCCAAAATGATGATCTTTATGCATAGTTTGATTAATATAGGGTTCCATGTACATGAATATGCGTTAATGAGCCTTGAAACCATAATTTTGGTAATTATGACTCTTAATGGCTTTAATTTTTCAAATCCATGAATAAAGATGAGATATGATGATTCTAAGCTATTCTGAGTATAAAAGTTTCTAATTGTGGACAAATACCCTTAATTTGATAATTAGGGTTTCCTAGTGAATAAATGTGGAATTAGTGATAAATAAGGTTCATATGTGAATTAGACTATAATGAAATATGAGTTGTCAATTCGAAAGAAACTAAAGATGATAATTGGGTTTAATGATCTTGACATGACTTAAAAGGATAAAGATGGTAGTTTTAGTGTAAAAGAGATATATTAGACTTAATTGACATTCAAGTATGCCTATGATGATGAAATTAGGGTTTGTGGACTAAACGAGCATTAAACGTGATAAAAGCATCATGGAGGATAAAACCCTAATAAAACCCTAAAGTTGGCCTAGAAATCCTAGGGTGGAATCCAAGTAAATCTTGAGGATGTTTTGAATAAAACAATGACACATGGATGTTATGCATTAGTTTCAGGATATTGTTGATTGTTTGATTGAATGTTCTTGATTATTCTTGCTTGGACATCAAGTTGCTCTGGATCAGGTATGTAGTTATTTATGGTTAACCGCTTTAGTTTTATGGAGTTTTCTCGAATGATTGATCGAATTGAATGCAACCTAATTGTTGGATGTTCATATATGCAAATTCATAAAGTCACTATGATTATCACAATAATGCTATAAGTGTGTATTCTCGCACCTACATGCCACCCTGATTAAGATGTAATGAGGTCAAGCCCAAGAGGGAAGACCAATGGGCACCATGAGAGGTGACCCCAAACACCAAGCTCAGGATAGAGAAGGTGGCCTTACGATATTGCATGACTAATGGGCACCATGAGAGGTGACCCCAAGCACCAAGCTTAGGATGGAGAAGGTGGCCTTAAGTCAATTTCAAAAGAGAAACCCTAAGGAGGGTATTCCAGGGTTAGGGCAAAAGCCGTGGAGATTGACACACTGAAATGTAAATTGAATTGTTAATTAACATGATTGTGATATTTAGGTTGTTAGCGATATATGCAAAATTTTAGTTGTCCCCACATACCGACATATTCATTTATGCTGACCGACATTTTGTTTGTCGGCGTTTTAGGTACAATATGAAAAGGACAAACTGTAAAGTGATACATTGTGAATATATGAACTAAAGTATCAGGAGGATTAGCTAGAATAAAATCCAGTTGTGGATAGAAGTCTAGAAATTCAAGTTTTTAAAGAAGTATGCAAAGTTTTATTTTATTCGAGCTTTTTAGTATAGTTTTGGTAGAATTTAGTAATTATTATTGATTATTTGTCGAACTATTGATCCGGTTAATTGAGATAACGACTCTGATCTTTTTGTCTTCCTTATTTGGGGGTTACTGGGAGACGGAGTTGTCACAAACTATCAATTAAATAATATAATCTTGATATACATTGTTAACATGCTACTCTTAAATCATGCGTGTTTCACATAAGACGAAAATATAAAGTAAACTACAACTGGTTGACAACTTGGTTGTTATATTATCCTTTGTATTACATTAATAGAAATACTTTCCTTTATAAACAACGTTTGCTAAACCCCGGCTCTAAAAATTGTAGGCTTTTTCTTTTTCGCAAAATAAAATTGTAGTTTTGAAATTCCATATGTGATGTTAGTTTACGTTTATATTCACAAAAAATCGCATAGTTCAATCCACAAACAATACAAGTCGAGAAACTCCATATTGGTGACAGGCTCAACCCAGAATATGATAAAAGAAAAATATTCTTTCTAACTGTGTGGTTGTTGTTGGAGTTTGTAAATGTGAATGAGTGGGCATCAACTTGCGAGTTATATATTCTTGGTATTGGAACCCTAAAATGAAATCAAAATCATAACACATCAATCGTTCCTGAGAATAGAATGCTAAAATTCACAACGAGAGGCTCGTAGATTAAAAGTACTACTAGGAAGCATACCTTGGGCACGTTTGGTTTGTTGGATTTTCAAGAATCCTGCATTTATGTCATCCTGTATTTACAAAACAATGCATTGTCAAAATCCCACAAACACAAATTTTATGTTTGATTTCCTGGATTTGTAAAATATACGAATTAATTTTTTTGGGTCCACGGGCCAGCCACAGCTGGATTTTGACGTCCAGGAGAATTTTGATGGAAATCAAAATGCGGGATTCCTATTATGTTCGGAAATCCTGAGATTAGTCCCGTTTCCGGAATACTGTAAACCAAACATAAATTTTCTACAAATTCAGAAAACCAAACATAGCCGTTAATGCACTCTTGGGGACTCAGATTCACTATTACATATTCTTGTTTCGGATCATGTTTCAAGGAATCTCATCTAGACATTTATCCCAAAAATCCAGCTCTAACTTTTACGACTGGGATTAATTGAAACAGGTTGGAATAGGGCACTCAGAACAGTGAATGGGCGCCTCCTTGGTGGTGGTGTGAACGGCAGATGACGACGGTCTGGTTTCTCCTCGACTTCGGGCCCCCCAAAAGAAACCTCAGTTAGGATGCTACTATCAGATAGGCAACTAGTTGATGCAAAGGATGAGGCAAAGGAAGATTGGACAGAAGCAAATGAGAGAGAAGTTTCTTCACTGTCAAATGAGTTCCCCTGACCATTGGATTCACCTGCAGATATTTCCTCTTCAAAATATTGTTTCATCCCTTTGAGTACCCCTGTAAAAGGAAAATAATGTAAGAGGTTTGACATATATCATGTATCAGAGTATGTGGAAGTCTATGGGGAGCAGAAAAAACAGAAAATTGCACTTATAAATGAATATGCGAATCTTGAGGTTCCTTATTGCATACTAATCTTAGGATTAACAGAACGATTCCCCCCGCCCACCCACAAAAGAAGATGGTAACTAAAAATATTTCTCCGTGTGTTTCTTCTCTTGATTGATTTTTCACATTTTATTTAAAGCACATGAATTATTGAACACCTAAGCAGTGCCAACTTGACCAACTGAATTGCATGTAATTTTAGAGCATACCCGAGTCGCCATTTCGTGCCCGGAAAATATTCTCATACGCACTCCGCCTGGTACGATGTCTGACTGAAAAGGAAGATTTGGGATTCTTTAGTTTATCCAATCCTGTGGCTACTTGTACAATAGAAGGACGATTCGCACTATTCAAGTTCAAACATCTGGCAGCAAGCGTAGCGACATGTTCCATTTGACTAAGCGTATCTTCATTAGCGACCTCCTCATCGAATATATGTTCCAGTAATTTTTCTGTAAAACATGAAATGAAATCCTCATGTAACCATTTACGTGATCCAGGTTTCCAAATGATTGCATCTTTACGTGTTAGAAGCTGAACGAGAACCACTCCAAAGGAGTAAACGTCACTTTTCAATGTCAATTTATTGGTAACAAGAGATTCTGGATCCTGATAACCTTTAGTCCCAAATGCAAACGTCGAAATATACCCCTCAGCGCTTCTGACAGACCTGGCTTGTTCAAAGTGACTTATTTTGACTGTGCCATCATCGTCAAGGTATATGTAAGTAGGTTTGATATCTCCATGAATTACAGGCTCGGACAGTGAGTGTTGCAAATAAGTGAGTGCATTTGCAATTTCTCTAGCAACTTTAACCCTGGCACGCCAAGTCATCCGTCCACTCATAAGGTTTTTATGCAAAGTTCCACTCGGGAAATATTCATATACGCAGCACAGGGTTTCCTCCTCTATACAGACACCTATGAGCTTTACGAAATTGATATGGTTGATTCTTGAAACTATTGAAATTTCATTCATCACCAGATTGGCATAGCGCTCTTGGTCTTTTCCAGTTGCAGGGGTTTTAATTGCTATTGCTTGTTTGAATTCGGGCATTCTTCCTTTGTAGAGCACCCAACAGGAATTTTCTTCTATGAGCTGCTTCCGATCAAAGTCATGCGTAGCTTCTCGTATTTCCTTGCCTCTGAAATGCCTGATAGCTTCCATATTTGTTTTCGGCCCTGAAGTAATATTTCCACAGTTCAAGGGATAGAACCAGAGATATTCCAAATAGGTAACAGGATCAGACCAGAGAACATTAAAAGGCAGGTTGTTATTTTAATTTTTATACTTGTTTGAGCTTGTAAATATGAATGAGCGGCAATACATCTACAAGTTGTTCCTGGCGCTGGCAGCCTGGCACCCTTGTAAGGACCTATTTCGAAAATAAAAGTGTGAAGTTCGACTAATCGTGATTTTATTTTCTGTCCATTTAATTTATAGTACTTTCACTATGAAGTGTGAAACCAAACTCTAACAAAAAAAAACAGTTTAAATTATTTTTAAAAAATAATTATCAATGTAGTATTACTTTAAAAAAAATTCTTTTTTCAAAGCGAGAGAGCGCTCTGGGCGACCAAAAAGAAACGATTGCAGTTATGCGATGGACACCACCAGGGTTTTTCCGACCAGACAAGTCGTCGGGGATAGAGTTACCGGATGTGGCATGGACATCCGTCATCATGATGGATCCCATGAAACGAGTTACGAACGACAAAGGTGTGCGAGGAGACAACCAGGAACTGTGTTCCGTGATGGAAGTTTCAGTTATCACTCCGGCTAGCACTGACGATGAAGTTGTGATTAAAGATCATATAAACGAGTGGATGGACGGAAGCGATAGAAACGAGCGGAACCCAAGTGATTCGTCTGGGAAGGCGAGAAGGATCAAGCCTTCACGCCGACGGCCATGGTAGAAGAGGGAGGATTACGACAGTTTGCTGAGAACAAGAGAGATGAAGCCTCTCTCTCAGAAGACCATAACAGTAATGGGCTTTTCCGACATTATCTTCCGGCGTTCTTTTATAAAAATGTCGCCAAGAGAGTTACTTGGAAAATTGTGGTGTGCGTCCTGAGACTCCTATGGCTAAAAGGTGGGAAAGTTATAAGGAAAAAAAACCCATATAGCACACTTTGGGAAAAAAAATTACCGAAATAGCACCCTTTCCAACTTATTTCTCAAACTAGCACACTTTCAGCCTAAAACGCCACTTTATTTGGCGTTTTACTGTTGCGGGGTTAGAAAGCGCCACTTAAAGTGGCGTTTTATACTAAAAGCGCCACTTAAAGTGACGTTTTAGAGTAAAGGCGCCACTTAAAGTGGCGTTTTATAGTAAAAGCTATATATATATATATATATATGATACCATGTAATAATTATAAACTGAATTATAAAATGATGACACACCATGTGAATGCATTCTAATCCAAATGTAAAATGATGTTGTTAAATACATGTTTTTATACTTTTTGGAACATCAAATTTATTTGATAAAATGATGACACACCATATATTACTATATGAAAAATCCTTAAAAATATAAATGTAAAATAATACAAAAAAATAGAGAATCATTACATATTATTTATTCTTTAAGATATTACTATCAACTACATGTTATTTTTTCATTGTTACATTACCTATATTTTACAACATGTCTTGAATCTTAATCGCTAATATCTCACTTATTTATATATTTTATTTTTTAGTAGATTCACTATCCAGTCAGACTTCTATATACAATTATATATATATGTTGCTTTTTGAAATTACACATATTATTTTTATTATAATGCAAGGAATAACGTATATGCTATTTTATTTATTTTCATCATTAGATAGAAATGGCAATATTTATAATTCAATAATTAATACAATTTTCATAACATGTATTTTACTTTAGATAAAAATTATGAGTAAGTTAATGTCATTATGCATATATTATTTGTCTTAAATTTATTATATAATAATATAATAAATTTAAGACAAATAATATATGCATAATGACATTAACTTACTCATAATTTTTATCTAAAGTAAAATACATGTTATGAAAATTGTATTAATTATTGAATTATAAATATTGCCATTTCTATCTAATGATGAAAATTTATATAATAAAGTTAATGTCATTATGCATATATAAAAATTTATCATAACATGCATATATTATTTACTTTAGATAAAAATTATGAGTAAGTTAATGTCATTATGCATATATTATTTATCTTAAATTTATTATATAATGACATTAACTTACTCATAATTTTTATCTAAAGTAATATACATGTTATGAAAATTGTATTAATTATTGAATTATAAATATAGCCATTTCTATCTAATGATGAAAATAAATAAAATAGCATATACGTTATTCCTTGCATTATAATAAAAATAATATGTGTAATTTCGAGAAGCAACATATATATAAAATTGTATATAGAAGTCTGACTGGATAGTGAATCTACTAAAAAATAAAATATATAAATAAGTGAGATATTAGGGATTAAGATTCAAGACATGTTGTAAAATATAGATAATTTAACAATGAAAAAATAACATGTAGTTGATAGTAATATCTTAAAGAATAAATAATATGCAATAATTCTCTAACTTTTTTGTATTATTTTACATTTATATTTTTAAGGATTTTTCATATATTAATATATGGTGTGTCATCATTTTATCAAATAAATTTGATGTTCTAAAAAGTATAAAAACATGTATTTAACAACATCATTTTACATTTGGATTAGAATGCATTCACATGGTGTGTCATCATTTTATAAATCAATTTATAATTATTACATGGTATCATATACATAGTTTTTACTATAAAACGTCACTTTAAGTGGCGCCTTTACTCTAAAACGCCACTTTAAGTGGCGCTTTTAGTATAAAACGCCACTTTAAGTGGCGCTTTCTAACCCCGCAACAGTAAAACGCCAAATAAAGTGGCGTTTTAGGCTGAAAGTGTGCTAGTTTGGGAAATAAGTTAGAAAGGGTGCTATTTCGGTAATTTTTTTTCCCAAAGTGTGCTATGGGTTTTTTTTTCAAGTTATAATGGCGGGACTCCAAAATGTACAATACTAAGCCAAATATCACTGGGTTTAGTTTAGGAAAAAAAAAAGGCCCAAAACAGTTTCCCCTCGTCTCTTTGGTTTCATCGCCGTCCTCTCTCCTACCCTCCCACCCGCTTCCCAATCCCTTTGCGCTCCGTCCTCCCTTCAGGCTTTAGGGGGTGATTGTCAGCGCCACCGAGGTTGATGCCGCGACCAGCAGTGCAATGCAGTTTTGAATTCAGGGGATACTGAGTTACTGACCCCATGTCGGGACATCTCTCCCGCTACCCCTGAACACTGGAGGTGACACAACGGGATTAAGCGGCGCAGCTGTGAGGAACCATAAGATGTTCTAGGAGCCAAAAGAACCGTGTCAAATACATGATCAAGCTACGATTTTAAACCAACAAAGGTATGCGTGAGTACATCTCTCTCCCCCTCTCATCTCGTTGGGTGTAATTTTCGGCTATGGTTCTAGTTTCGCCATTGGGTTTGGATAAAAAAACTTGTAGTTTTTCTAGCGTTACTTCCTTTCGGCTTCAGGTACCTATTAGGGGATGGGACGCATAGATGGCGTCCCTTGTTCCCGCAGACGTCGGCAAGCCCACAATGAGGTTGAACAGGGCGGAGGCCGTCCATGACGGCTGCGTTTGGGGGTAACCCGTCCACAAGACAAACAAGTTGTAACGGGACGTCAATTCTAGGAAGATGCCAACAAAGTCTCCTCAAATGTATGCAAAATTCCAAAATCCATTTCCCTCTACTTTTATTTACTCGCTCAATTTGGCTTCCGCTCTTGCCTTAATCGTTTTTCCGGGTCATATATCCGTCAGCAAACTATTTACAGATTTAGGAGGCCACGCATGAACAACTATTCAAGCATGAGGCAGAAAAGCAGTGTGGTTTTTCATTCCACACCCAAACCCTCTGCTCTAACGAGTTGCCGGCCACACAACCTGAGCAATTAAGAGTCTCTGAGGTCTAGTGTTACCAATGTCATGCCTGGTTCCACCCATTATACCCCATAAGCGTGTTGCCACATGCCTTTCTAGATTTTGGCACGTACGAAGGTCAGAACCAAGGCGTCACCAAGGTTGATTGCAAAATAATGATATCTAGAAGGCAAGTGCAAATTTTAGCACGAAGCAGCCTAATCAAGATAATCGTCGACCCCTTTGTGCGGACATCATGACACCGCTATGCAGTAAGAAGAAAGAGATCCATTTTTTGGATGTCCTCTTTTCTCCAATTAAGGTAGCAATTATTGGAATCTAATTTTTTTTGAAGACAAAACAATTCAGATAACACAAATCTACCAACTCAGCTAGTAGCCAACATGTTGGAATCTAAATGTTACTATAGTTCTGTC